>CM053793.1:54717091-55127091 GCA_028749045.1 Cupressus sempervirens | reverse complement strand
CTAGACCCATTAAGATGTCCTGGGATCCACTAGTACCCTAGGATCCCTTAGAAACTCTTAAGACATCTAGGACCCCTTAGAACCCCTTAAGACTCCAATTAACCATTATTGTATCCTATGACCCCTTAGGATCCATTTATGCATAAAAAAACCCATTAATCTATCATGTATAAAGAGACTTTATGATTGCTTAAGACATCCTAGGACCCATTAACATTACGCTTCATTAGGACCACTTGAGACATCCTTGGACCCATTAGTGTATCATAGGACCCTTTATGACCTCTTAATATACTTAGCACCCCTTAGCACCTATAAAGATTCCTAATTGCCATTAATATCTCCTAGGAGTCATTAATGTATCCTAAAACCCATTAGTGTATCCTATGACACGTTAATACATGTATAGGGAGACTATAGGAACTCTTATGACATATAAGAGAAGTTAATATATCATATCACCCATTAATGTATCTTACACCCCTTTAGGACCACCTATGATGCCTAAGACCCCTTAATACATCCTTGGGTCCATTAGTGTTTGTTAGGACACCCATGGACCACTTAAGACACTTAGGATTTTTAAGACAACCTAGGGCCATTCTATCTAAGGATCCCTTATGACTATTGACCTCTTAATACAACCTAGGGCCCCTTAAGACATTTTAGGACTTGTTAATGTGTCTTATGACCTATTAAGACACTTAGAATCCCTTAGGATGCCAATATCCATTTTTGTATCCTTGCATGTTCTAATACTCATTAATGTATCTCAATACCCATTAATGTACCTCATGACCACTTCGCACCCACCAATTTATCCTAGGACCGACTAATAAATAAGAGGATCCCTTAGGAATCTTTAAGACACTCAAGATCCCTTAAGACATTTGAGGACCCCTTAGGACTAGTTAAGAGAACTGGTACCCCTAAGACATCTTAGGACCACTTATGAAACCCAAACCCCTTAAGACATCCTAGGAACGATTAATGTATCTTAGGACCCTAAGACCCATTAATGTATCCTAGAATTCCCTTAAACACGTTAATGTATCCCAATATATATTAATGTACCATGGGACCACTTAGCACCATCAATGTAACCTAGCACCTATTAATACATACAAGTACCACATAAGACCCCTTAAGATGCTTAAGATTCCTTAAGACATCTTAGGATCCCTTAGGACTACTTAAGACACCTAGTGCCCTTAAGGAATGTGAGGACACATTAATGTAATTATGTATCCTAGGGCCCATTAATGTATCTTAGGAACCATAAGGACCACTTATGACACCTAGGATTCATTAAGACATCCTAGGAGCCCTTAATATATCCTAAGATTCCACTTCACCCGTCAATGTGGTCTAAGCCCCATTCAAACCCATTAATGTGTCTTAGGATCCCCTAGGACCTATTAATGTTTCTTAGGATTTATTACTATATCCCACAACCCATTAATGCATATGACTACCCCTTAGGGCAAATCAAGGCATCTATGACCATTTTAAGACATCATAGGACTATCTTGATATCATATATCTCCCCCTAATGACTCTCTCTCTCTCTCTCTCTCTCTCTCTCTCTCACACACACACACACACACACACACACACACACACACACACACACACACACACACACACACACACACACACACACACACACACACACACACACACCCCTCCCTAATCTCACCATCCCATCATTTCCATACCCCCCTCCCTCCCTACCCACCCCATTCTCTCTCTCTCTCTCTCTCTCTCTCTCTCTCTCTCTCTCTCTCTCTCTCTCTCTCTCTCTCTCTCTCTCTCTCTCTCTCCTCCCCACCCCCCGTTCCCTTATTTAACCTTTAGACCTTTTTTAGAGACAAATAATGCAAACATATTTTAAATATTAAAACTTGTATGGGTTTCTAATAGTATGGATATTGGACATTTAATACCATAAATTT
Organism: Cupressus sempervirens; assembly: GCA_028749045.1. Lineage (NCBI taxonomy): Eukaryota > Viridiplantae > Streptophyta > Pinopsida > Cupressales > Cupressaceae > Cupressus > Cupressus sempervirens. Next base: position 55,125,136 of record CM053793.1, on the reverse strand, counting down.
TGGGCATTTAGGGACTAAATATGTGAATGAGTTTTGACTAAATATAAGTTGTTCACATTACTTTGAGTTAACTTGCATTTTCAATTGTCAAAACAATACTTTTACATCTTGTTGAATGATCCATTGAAAATGCACACTTTTTATAGTGAATTTTCAAATAGTGTAAGATATGCTTTTGTTTTACATGAGTTTAAATGATTTAATTATTTTGCTATTTTTTGTGCAATGTTAGTTTTATTTATAATACTTTTGATTATAAAATATGATGAAAATTTATAGTTTTTGGTGATTTGATTGTATAAGTCTTTGTAGCATATATGTACAAAATGATGCTATTTAGGATAATTGATATTAATAATGGGACAGACCAAGAAATGAACAACTGAACAATGAGAAGAAGTGAAGGAAAGATAAAGGGAGTGTATCAGGAAATTACATAAACAAATAATAGTGGAAGGAGAAGGTATCTCATATACACCATCTCAATTAGATGTACCAAATAAACCTAATATAGTTGAAGAAGAAACCACAATGAATGATCAATCACATGATGAGCATACACCAACTCAATTTGATTTAATGAATGCACATTTATCACCTAATGAAAATGAAGATGATGCACCAATCACAACACCTCCTAGAATTATTCATAGAAAATTGGAGTGTCTAATTAATGTTGATGAGAATATTTTGAAGCCAATGCTCACTAGAATTTATGAATCAACTTGTACAAGAATAATTTTAAAAATATGGAATAATTAATTTAAAATATTAAATCAAGTTAAAAGTTGCTAATTATTATTTTTTATGGTAAAAGTGGCAAGCCACTAGCATATTTTATTAATAAAAATGCTTGATTCTATAAGTCTTAAAGGAAAGAACCAATGAAGAAAACCTTCATTCCTTTCTTATATTACACAATACATTATCTAAGCAAGATTATGTATCTCCAAAAAAATGTAATTCCTAGCAAAATTAATATTATTCCCCACAAAGAGCCCTTATAATATGACAAAAATCAACCCCAAGTATAACATATTCCAAAAACAAATGGCATAAATCAACATATGGGCCCATATAGTATGACAATTATCAACCCCAAATACATAACATTACCCAACAAATGACTAAATCCTATATGCTCAATTTAAAGGCATATTAAAAAATATGTGGAACATCTACACATTACGACCAACCAAAATCCCAAATGTGGTTTACTCCACGTGCTTCAGAACATGGAGAATTATCATCATATGCATTAATAAGTTGCATGTAGTGGCTTGTATTTTTCTTACTTTAATAGTTTAATTAGATAGAATATATCCTAAATATAATAATTAATAAGTATAAAAGAATAAATTTATTTGATGGTAATGATAACATTTAATATAATTGAATTAAAATTTTAATATTTCTCATTATATCATAGATATAGAAAATTCTAATATTCAATTTTTTTAAAATCACATTTAATTATTTTAATATAATATAGATGTAATATTAGTATCTTGACATATAATATAGATGTAATGTTAGTATCTTGACATATAATATAGATGTCATAATATAGATGTAATGTTAGTATCTTGACATATTAATATTTTGTTTAAACTCAAAACTTTTTAAAATATACTTGATCTATTTCATATTTTTATTTATCTATACTTCAGAAATTATTGCCTCACAATAGGGGTATGCTTCCTAAAAATTTACTCCAATCAAATTGAAGTAAAATAATTTTTTGGATTTTAGAAATTAAAAATCTTTTATATACACATTAAATAATTTTTTTAAAGAATCCAAAAAAAAAAATCTTAGATGTGATTAGTTGAAATAAAAGAGATTAATCACTATTTAAGTAAAAGTGATTGTAATAGTATGAACCTACGAAAAATACAATAAGTAATGCATCTCCAAGTCATAAAAAAAACTCTGCATATCAACACCCAACCTCAAACTTGTATAATCAACATAGTAAAAATGATTTATATCATTGTCTACACAATACCATCAAAATTGTCCATTTCTGCTATCACCCATGGCATTCTTCCATTGGTTGGGATTATGAATCAAGCTCCTCATTGGGGATGCCAAAACTAATAAGAGATTGCAAAGGCTTCAACCAAATTGCTCAAACCATGGATATCAACCCTTCAAGTGAATTATTGGGATAATTATACCTTGCAAAAACTTCAACCAAACTTGCTCAAACCATGGATCTCAACCCTACATGTGAATTATTGATTGAAATTCTAAGTTAAGGCCTCTTTTGACATTTATTGTCATCTATTGAAATGGTTGAACACTATGCAAGATCAATGACTATTTAATGTTATCCTTAAATTGTCCCAAATTCCTCATGACAATGCAAGTAACGACTCACCATAATGAAAATTATTGGCTTAATATCATTAAAAGAATTTACCAGGGGAAGAAATATTGTGACAAATCTATTTGATCTATATTAAGAATTTTGTTCCACGTGTCATGAGCTCTTTATAGCTCATCTTTTGCAAATTTCAACTTGATAAGTATGCCATGCTACCTTCTTACCATCAAGCTTTAATTATTTATTAACTTTCTTACAAATAATTTATTCTAATATATAGTTTGTTTTCTTTAGAGGGAGTTTATTTAAAGATAGTTTCTTGAGAGGCTATTTATTTAAATATTTTGTAAATATTTAATTTGATTTCGTATAAGGTTATTTATTTAAGTATTTCACAAATATTTAATTTTGTGTAATTGAAATTGGTCTCTTAAGAAGTTGTTTATTTAATATTTTGAAGTTTTTATTTATTATCTAGATATTTAAATTAGTTTATTTTTCTTAGATGATATTTAGTTCTAATATTGAAAACAAAAACCAAATTAAATATTATAAAGAAAATTCTTCTCAATAACAATAATGGGCTATGTACAAAATATCATATCTAATAAGATAAATGTATAAAAGAATTTAAGATTTCAAACTTACATTTAAAAAATACAAAAGACGAAACCTCATAAGACCCCATTGACCTAATGCAAAACAATATTTATATGAATATTTAATACTTTATCTTTTGTTAAGCAAAGTGCAGTAAAGAAATACAGTGTTGTGAAGGGAAACACGTCCAACTCTTGATTTAAGAAAGAATAAATAAAAATATTTTCTATTTTTTCAAAAAAAGTTGTTGCACCACATTTCTTATCGAATGAAGGAATTATAAAAGAGGGGAGTTGGCAAATAGAGGGCATCATTCAACTAGTAAGAAACACCAGTGTTGGCAAAAGTTTCCTTGTTTTTTAGATATACAGAGGTTGCAAGAAGATTCAAAGAGTTTGTGAGCTTGGTAGAGAACTTTGTATATCTAGGGTAGTATTTTAGTTAAAATATTTCAAACAAATTTGTCTCTATACATCAAACTAGGTATGTAGTGTTGTAGCTCTAGTTTCTTAATTTTTCCTTGAGATTTTGTTCATTTTATAGTGTAATATGATTTTGGAAAGAAAATCGATGGCTATTGTAAGTATTTATTAATTCTACAAAAATTAAATTTACAATTGACTTAACATAAGAAAACTCTTATTTGTTCTTGAGCAATAACTAGGGAAAAAATGTATATGATAGCATAGATGTTGTTCTATACAGGATGTTGGTTTAGAAATATTGTTTTTGCCTATCTTGATGAAGGGTTCTCCCCTTAATACCACAAATACACAATAAAAATACCAAAAAAATAGTAAATTGAGAGAATGAAAATGGGCTTCTTATTATCTCCACAAGTGTGGAATTACATAATTCAAAATTACAATATGCAAACCCACATGGGCGCCTTCCTTAGAACAATATGCAAGATAGAGTTGTGACTATTATCGATAATTACCCTTGACAAACTATAGGTCTTCCTTATATAGGAATTTTTCATTGCCTAGAAAGGTTCTAGACACAAAGCCCTAACTCTTGAGGCCAACCAACCTCAAATTATATTATTTTTATATCTGTAATAATTGTACTAATTTAAATGATATGACAATGAAACTCTTATGGTAGGCTGATATGTCTAAGATGAAACTCCACATATGAGATTAGAACAATATGAATGCATGAAACCAACTTAATAAAATTAGAAAAGTTCCACAAATAGCATTCTACACAAGAATAGTCCTTATTGAAAACACAAAGCTAGAAAAAGAAATATTTTTGGGTCATGCAAGATTTCCCTTACACACAGGATGCTCCTGCGTCATCTTTGTAATACATATTTGTGAAGAAAGTTTATTAAATAATGTGGAAATATCATCCTTGGATAGTTGGAAACATTTTTAGCATATATAAATTCTAGAGGTGGTTCAATTATTTTATCCTCATACCATATCAACATATATAAAATTCCAATATGCTAGCTCCATTTTGACTATGTTGTAGGTTTTATGTTTTCATGCCATAGCTTTGAAATAGTCTGCTAGGTCAAGAAGTCTCTGTGATATATATATATATATATATATATATATATATATATATATATATATATATATAAAATTAAAACTATAAGTTTGTAATAGTAGGTCATAGTGTATCTATTTCTTTTAGAGAATGATATAGAATGAATGACAACTATTTGACAAAATGCCTTGCTATTATTAATTTGTTGGTTGGGAGTTGCTTTAAAAGAATTGTGCATTATACACCTTTTATTGATTCAAATTTGTCTGCTCAAAATATCTCTATTCTAGTACCTTTCAATTCTGGAAAAAATCCTAAGAATAATATTTTGTAGTTGCAAAATTTTTGGGTATAATTTTCTTATCCATAGAAAAATCTTTGTTTATAAAGTAGTAAAAGAGCTTGCAAGAAATAAAATGAATTTGAATTCCTTGTCATTTGATTTATAAAAAAATTGAAAATAATGTAATTTTGGTCAATATCTTAATTTAAAATAGAAAGAATACAATAAATAAAACTTAGAATAGAGCACACATGTCAAGAGGTGGATAGAAGAGGAAATTATTTTTACTTTTTGCTGAAATATCATATGCTACAAAGATTAGACTTTAATTTTAACGATCTGTATTAGTAAATGGAAAAATCCCACTTAGTTGTGATTCATATTTCATGCTTCCTTAAGAAAACATTTATAAGAGACTAGAAACATTGGGAACATCTATATTCCTAAGAACATATATGTGGCATCTGCGCTTGCTACATATTACAATATATGCTAAAAGAATAGGTGTTGTTACTATTGGAAATATGAGAGGAGTAACTGAGAGGGGAGGGGTGAACCAGTTACCACTAAAATAAATCTCAGATCCCTTAAATGTCAGCACAAAACATAAACACTACTAAAAATATTGTTGCTCAGAAAACACATAGACACTCGGTTAATACTTATATTATGTTGTAACTTGGTAACCACTACAATAACCACTATAACTTGGCAAATGCTTACAATGAAAATCTTAAGATATATTTTTTGATTAACCTTAATTAACTTAGTTTCATACACATGAAAGAAATAGCATGAACACAAGTGACACCAAGATTTAATGTGAAAACCTAATTTGGGAAAAACCACCCATCGTAACTAGTTAATAATTTTCACTCTTTTGAAGTGAGCCTTGTTAGGAGTCAACCCTGTTAAAAGTTATAAAACACACTATTAGGTGTAACCCTATCAGTGGATTTAATCACCCTATTAGGAGTGGCTTTGTTAGAGGTCTTTAGACACTTCAATCTAGAAATGCCACATTGTTAGGAGATTTACAAATATCTGTTAAGCCAACTCTATTAAGAGATTTAGATCATTGCTACAATGGTTAGAGAGTAACAATGAGATGATCTAATTTTTGATGTAACTAAATTTTTGATTATAGATCTCTATTTTGGCTTGAATACTTGATCCGTTCTGATCAAATGTATCTTTGTAGCTCCACAAGTATATTCGTCTTATCCTTCTATTTTATTTCCTCTTAGCATCTTCTATTCTTCCATACACTTGCTCACATTCAATCCTCAACTTGACCTTATATTCATATCATATCTATTGTCAAGTCAGCTTGAATACAACTTAGAATAATTAATATTCATCTTCTCAATCAACTAGAACCAACAAACAAATCCATTGTACTCAATATGGCAAAACAAGAAAATCCTTCGTTAGCTAACACTACTTGATAGACATTAACTCAAAAATGATTTTCCTATATTAACCAAGTGAAATTGGTTAACACTACATCTTTACAAAGTTCCTTTGGTAACCAAGTTAGCTTGGTTAACACTGGTTCCATCCAACTTTTCCTTTGTTACCCAAGTGAGCTCGATTAACACTCAACTTTTGCAAACTTCTCTTTGACACCCAAGTGAACTCAATAGTCACTATCTTCTAGACTTGGCAAATAGTAGAATGCTTAACAGACACAAGAAATTGTCTTCATCACCCAAGTGAGCTCGGCATACACTAATTGATAAAGATAAGACATTTTGTGTAACATCAAAGACAATACACAATTAACCAATTGTTTTCAACAATCTCCCTCTTTGGCATTGATGGAAACACAACATGTCATAATATAATAAAATTTTAGAGCAAAATAAAATAAGGAAAATATCCTTAGTTTCATTTTGATTCTCATCCATGAGAACTCCATCTATTAGTGTGAACTCCCTCTGCCTTCAGTTTTTCCCTCTGTCAGCAAACTTTGTCTTCAATATCTTCTTTTGATAACAAACATTTCATCTTTGATATCAAACCAAGTTGTTCCTCTTTGACATCTCTGCAAATTCTCCCTCATTATAAAAAATTTGTGAATATGACATCAAACTCTCCCTCTTTGACATCTTATGCCAAAGACAATATTCAGTGAATAGAAATGTACCTCATGTGCTAATTCATATGCATTCTGCCCTTTCATTACTACATCAATTGATTAATGTTCAACATGCTCCGGTTGATGCATCACTAAATTTTAGTTAGTGAGCTTTAAATAGGGGAATAACCCCTAACTTACCTCTTAGATACAAAAATACATCCTTAGGTAATAGTTTAGTGAATATGTCTGCAATTTTTTCTTCAATGTTCACATATTCCAATCTTACCTCTTTATCTTGCACCAATTCTCTCACAAGATTCTTTGATATATTTATTGCACCGGTGTTATCATCAAAGATAACCATTGAATCCTTGATCTCTACCTTCATACCTGCCAACAATTGCTTGAATCAAACAACATTGGAGCAATTGACTACTATTGCAACATACTTTGCTTCTGTTGTAGACTGAGAAATAGAATTCTACTTCTTGCTTGTCCAAGACACTAGTCTTTTACTAAGAAAGAATTCTCCACTAGTGGTGCTCTTCCTGTCATCAATACTTCCTACCCAATCAGCATCTATGGAGGCTTTTAAATCCAAATTTCCTCCTTTCTTGTACCATAATCCATAGTCTTCAGTACCCTTCGCATACCTCATGATTCTCTTGATTATCATCATATTATTTTCTTTAGGATTAGCCGAGAATATTACTTCCATGCCAACTACTAATGCAATATCAGGCCTTGTATGCACTACATATTACAATTTTCCAATCATTAATCTGTATGTGGTATGATCTACTGCTTTGAAATCATCATTCTTGGAGATCTTACGTCCAGTAGACATAGTATTCCAAGTGGTCTTGAATCTTCCATTCCAAACTTCTTTAGTATCTCCTTGATATACTTAGATTGAGTAATGTAGATACCATCTTTCTTCTATTGAATCTGTAATCCAACAAAGAATTTTATCTCTCAAAACATGGACATCTCAAATTCTTTACTCATCTCCTCTAAACAAACTTTGCATAAATCATCATTTCCAGTAAATAATGTGTCATCTACAAAGATTTATACCAATACAATCTTCTTTTCTAGTCCTTCTTTGATATATAGGTTGTTGTTATCATTTGTCCCTTGAAAACCAATTTTCATCAAGTAGTAATGAAGTCTTTCATACCAAGCTCTAGGAGCTTGCTTGAGACCATACAATGCTTTGTGTAGTTACAAACCATATCCTTTTTTCTAGGATCTACAAAACCTTCTGGTTGTTCTATGTAAACTTCCTCTTCAAGAATTCCATTCAAGAATGCAGATTTCACATCCATTTATTAAACTTTAAATCCTTTATGTGTAGCATAAGGAAGTAAAGTTATAACACCTTCTAATCTTGCAACATGAGAAAAAGTTTCACCATAATCAATACCTTTTTGAGAATAACCTTTGCATACTAACCTTACTTTATTTTTGGGAACTTCTCCATCTTCATTCAACTTATTTTTGAAAACCCACTTTGTGCCAATTACATTCTTATCCTTGGGTCTAGGAACAAGAGTCTAGGTTTTATTACTTTTTATCCATTCTATCTCTTCATTCATTGCTTCAATCCAACTTTCATTATCCCAAGCATCATTAACTAATCTAGGTTCAAATTCAATAAGAAAACATGTACCTTTCAATTTGTTTCTTGTCATTGTTCCATCTGACTTGTCTCCAATGATCTGATCAGGGTGCATGGTGCCTTCTAACATATCTTGCTAAAATAGGTAATTTGGATCTAGAATTTGTTTCACTAGCCTTGCCATGATCTTTTGTATCCTAGGAAGATGCCTTCATCACCTTTGACATCAAATTTACCTTTCCTAGATTTCTTCAAGATATAACATTTGCTACCAAATACTTTCAAATAACTTACATTAGGTTTGTATCCATACCATAGTTCATAAGGAGTTTGGTTTAAGTCTTTCTTCGGTTGTACTCTATTCAAGGTATGCACTATAATACTAATTGCTTCCTTCTAGTATTTGATTGTAATATTCTTTTCTATCATTAAAGTTCTTGCACAATCTATGATGGATATGTTCCTTCTTTCAGCTATACCATTTTGTTGTGGTGTATCAGGGGCTAATGCTTGTCTTTTAATTCCTCTTTTAGTGCAGAATTCATTGAATTCATTGGAAATTAATTAACCACCTCTAACTAATCTCAAAAACTTCAGCTTCTTTCCTGTTTCCTTCTCTACTCTTGTTGGATACCACTTAAACTTTTGAAATGCTTCAGACTAATGTTTTAGATACATTATAGTCATCATTCTAGAATAATTATTAACAAAAAGACTAATGTACTTATCTCCACTATAGCTCTCAATTCCAATAGGTCTACATTTAAGTCTATATGAACTAGCTCCAAGACTTCTTCAGAATGATAGTTTTTACTTTTGAAATTTGTCTTTCTCATCTTACCAATTTGACAATTTTTGCATAGGCTAATATCAGGTTTCCTCAAACTAGGAATACCTCTCACTCTTTTATTTTTTCTTATCTTGATCAGATTATCAAAGTTTACATGACATAACTATTGGCATTAAGTTATTATTACCATTAGTGACAACACTTATCTACATTAGTATAGCCACCGATCATTCTAGTGTTAATCGAGCTTTGTAGTTCACACCGAGCATTCTAGTGTTAATCGAGCTTCGCAGTTCACACCGAGCATTCTAGTGTTAACCGAGCTTCGTAGTTCACACCGAGCATTCTAGTGTTAACCGAGTTTCGCAATTCACACCGAGCATTCTAGTGTTCATCGAGCTTCACAGTGTTTACTGAGTGATGGAAGTGCAGTGTTTACCAAGTAATGGAAGTATAGTGTTTACCAAGTGAAATCAAGGTAAACGAAGGATCCAGTTTTTATGAAGTGACACTATATCTATTGAGTCTCCAATGGTTACTGAGATCCAAGCTACATTGTGTGGTTAGTATGGACCAAGCCTCTACTTCTACCGAGTGCATGATGATGTAGAGTAATACAGTGGATGCCGAGTATCAAAAGGTCACCAAGTCAACTTGAAGAACCCAAGTTTTCTACTGTTTGGCTGACTCAGTAATGTTTTGTTCACTTGTGTTTTAGCCGACCTTGCAATTGTAATTATTGGAATGGTATATATGTAATGTAAGATATCATTTAAAAAGTAGAGATGGATGTGAAGGAATGGATATGAAAAGCTTTGAATGAAAGCGAATCAACAACAGAGCAGAGTATTCAGCAAGGTCTACAAGGAGCAGTAAAGATTCATCAGTCACAAGAGGGCAGCTCACCAGAAGTGGTCAATGTAAGCCTTAACAGGCCAACTTCATGCTGCAGTAACAAAGTTTTGTGTGTATCATCCTCACCCTAGTTTTACTTTCTATTTGGAAGGTTTCTAGGTCACCAAATCACTGTGTACATGTGTTCTCTCATATATGCAGTAGATTAGATGAATGAATGGTAAATAGCATATATGGTTAAAGTGTAGAATTGTTTTAAAGTTTTGACGTTACTAATTCACCCCTCCCCTCTCAGTAACCTATCATATCTTGAATATTTCCAACAATAACCTTTTATACAATAACCAACTTTCTTCTACTTGAGCAATGAAACATGAACTTTCACTAAGCTCTAGGTAAAATAAGTTACCTTTTGTTTGATTACTGGACCCAACTAGATTCACTTTTCCATCTGGCAACTTGACCTTTCCATTCATGAATTCTACCTTGAATCAGATGTTATTCAATTGTGTCACACTTAGTAGATTATGCTTTAGTCCTTCAACTTAATAAGAATTATCACATCTAAGTTCATTGGTTAGTGAAATACAACCTTTTCCCTTTATGCAACATGGTTCATTGTTTTCAAATCTTACACTTCCACCATCATAATGTTCCATAGATTCAAACTTTGTTTTGTCACTAGTCATATGATTTGAACAAACACTATCAATAATCCATGTATCATTTTTGCTAAAATGAGAAATAAGTGCCATTTTATCTTCTTCACATCAGATTCATCTTTTATAGAAATATAGGCCATCTCATCATCATCACTACTATCTGAATCTTTAGCCATAAAACAAGACTTCTTACCTTTGTCCTTGTAGTCCTTGTAGTTCCTAAAATCCTTCTTTCCTTTGAACTTATTGTGCTTCTTTTCATCTTTGTCTTCTTTGTTTGAACATCTTGCAACAATGTGACCAACTTCTTCACAAGAAAAGCAAATTAAAGGAATTTTACCTTTATATTTTCCTTTGCCTTTGGGATACCTTCTTGCAAGTAATGCTTCAATAGTTTCAAGATTATTGTTAGAACTATTCCTCTTCACTTTCAGATTGTTTTCCTTTTGACCTTTTAGCTTTCTTCTTCAGTGACAAATTGGTTTCAAATGCAGACTCAAGCTTGCTAGAACTAGGAACATAATTACCATAGTTATCTAGCTCAAATGTTGTCAATCTTACAACTACTAAATCTAATGTTATATCATTCTTTGGATTGCATCTCATTTCTTGAATTATTGATACCCTAATTGCATGTATAGGAAGAATTGTTCTGAGAAACTCACTTACCAATGTCTCATCTTCAATCTTTCCTCCTAAAGCTTTGATTGCACAAATATTGGCTTTTATTCTATCACTGTACTTTGTAATGTTCTCATCTTCTCTCATTTTTATTTGATCAAATTTTCCTATGAGTCTTTCAACTTTAGCTATTCTTACATTTTCATCTCCTCCATAGATGGCTTTCAACTTGATCCACATCTCATAAGCAATTCCACAATTTTTGACTTCATCAAATTTGACATAGTTGAGAGATGAAGCAATATCAATCATCATAATGTTATGACTCTTCTCTGCAATTTCTTCAATAGTCATAGTTCCAATAGGTGTCACATATTTGGTGTTTAGGTACTTTAGGCCTAAATCTCCAATGGTTGACAAATGTAGTCTCTTGAGTTCCTACCATGCCTTGAAGTTATCTCTATTATGCTTAGGGATCTCCCTTCTGTAAGACATCCTGATATTTAGCTTAGGTCCTTGAAACCTTCTCGACAAGAACCAAAAGCTCTAATACCAATTGTTAGAAATATGAGAGGAGTAAATGAGAGGGGAGAGGTGAATCAATTACCATTAAAATAAATCCTAGATACCTTAGATGCTAGCATAGAACATAAACACTACTAAAAATATTGTTGCTCAGTAAACACATAGGCATTAGGTTAATATTGATATTATGTTGTAACTTAGGAACCACTACAATTACAATTGTAACTCAACAAATACTTAGCATGAAAATATTAAGATATGTTTAGTGATTAACCTTAATTAACTGAGTTGTATACACATAAAATAAATAACATGAACACAAGTGACACTATGATTTAACGTGGAAACCCAATTTGGGAAAACTCGCCAATTGCAACTAGTTACTGATATTCACTCTTCTAAAGTGAACCCTATTAGGAGCCAACCCTATTAAATGTTACAAAACACATTATTAGGTGTGACCCTGTTAGAGTATTTAATCATGCTATTAGGAGTGGCCTTGTTAAAGGTCTTTAGACACTTTAATCTAGAAATGTCACCTTGTTACAAGATTTACAAATAGTTGTTAAGCCAACTCTGTTAAGAGATTTAGATCACTGCTTCAATGGTTAGAGAGTAACAATGAGATGACCTAATTTCTGATGCAACTAAATTGATGATTATAGATATTAATTTTGGCTTGAATACTTAATCCTTTCTTATCAAATGTATATTTGTAGCTCAACAATGATGTTCTTCTTATCCTTCTATTTCACTTCCTCTTAGCATCTTTTATTCTTCCATACACTTGCTCACATTCAATCATCAACTTGAACTTATATTTATATCATATCCATTGCCAAGTTGGATTGAATACAACTTAGAATAATTAATATTCATCTTCTCAGTCATCTAGAACCAGCAAACAAATCCATTGTTCTCAATATGCCAAAACAAGAAAATCCTTCATTAGCTGACCCTACTTGGTAGACACTAACTTAGAAATGATTTTCCTATGTTAACCAAATGAAATCAATTATCACTGCATCTTCACAAAGTTCCTTTGGTAACTGAGTGAGCTTGGTTAACACTAGTTCCATCCAACTTTTCCTCTCTTACCTGAGTGAGCTCAGTTAACACTCAACTTCTACGAACTTCTCGGTAGTCACTGTCTTATGAACTTGGCATACACTGGAATGCTCGACAGACATAGGAAATTGTCTTCATTAGTTGAGTGAGCTCAACATAAACTGACTGGTAAAGATATGACATTTTGTGTAACATCAAAGACAATACATAGTTAACCAATTGTTTTCAACAGTTACAATAGACACATACCTAGTTCTCTTAACTAGTAATGAAAGATAAATCTATCAAAAAAACTAGGCAAGATATATTCCTCTTCAAGTTCCTTGTAGGAATATATATATATGTGTGTGTGTGTGTGTGTGTGTGTGTGTGTGTGTGTGTGTGTGTGTGTGTGTGTGGGTGTGTAATTTTAGTGACACAAACACAATTTAAGCCTTAGTATCTCAACTCATTCTTCATAATTATGTGTATCAAAAGCCCATCCAATCATTTACTTGTTGTTGGAAAACCATTTTTTGAATGGTCAGGTCTCTAGTTTATCTCAAGCAATAATAACATATTACTATTAGAGTAATAAGGTATTTTCTTACTACCCCAATGGTTAATATGGTACCAAAGCCTATCATGATGGTATACAAATTACGGGGCGATGATATTAAAAAATTGTTCATAAACTATTGCAAGGAAGAGTGCATGCAATTTTTTAAATTACTTTGGAGGAGTCTTGTTTTTTTTAAATAAAATAAAAGTTTGTTGTTGGTACATTTTTAGGTGGACTTGCGGGCCTTGTTAGTGTTTTCATCCTGTGTCCACATTTTCCAAGTGTCCCCTCTTACTTTGGTCCATGTGCACCTTTTTGGTGGTCAAAGATCCCACCCTCCTCATATTTCACCCACATAGGACCCTCATATTTAGGTCTAAGTGTCTTTTTTGTAGGTACTAATTTAGTGGGGATTATCTTTTATAAACTAGAATTTTCTCTAGAGTTTGGAATTTGTCTAAAAATTTCTATTTGCCTCGACTTATGGATCCCCTCTAGCAAGCACTTGTAAAAATAAAATTGGTGGTACTTGGCGCACTTGACCTTACATGATTTCTTGTCCACAGGCATGAAGCCCCATGATTTTTGACTTGTACAATTTTTTTGGCTTGTCGATCTCGATCTGCATGCCCCTTTCTTGACCTATGTTTATTGGTCCATTAAATCGCAAGACATTACTATCCCACATCAACATTGATCTAGGTCCCCACACATTTTTTTTGGAGGTACGCCCTTATGTATCTAGCCCTACCACATGGGATTTTTGGTCCTGCCCTTTTTTGGCTCCACATCCCTGTGCAATCTCCAAGACCATCCACATCTAAGGTCTCCTCCAAGTTGGCCATGCTTGTACATGTTGGTGGATTTTATTGGTTAATGACATTTTTTGGGGCTTGATTATTTGGTTTATGCCAAATGTTTTGGCACCTTTTATGATTTTTGGGAGCATGAAGTACCTCCAGTCTTGGGCTCTACACCTCCTTCAATTTCGCAATGCTGCCTTCCATAAGCACATATGGAATGTTTGGCGACCAAGCCTTTTTTTACAACACTGACCCCCCTTTTTTTGCTAACATCTCTTAATTTTTCTTGTTTCTAGAAAAAAAATTGGCAGGGGGTGATTCTTTTGTCTGTTTTTTGCCATGATGATCAATTTACCGTCAAATTTGGGCTCGTCACTTATTGATGTCAGCGTCTATATCATCACATGTAGTTATGCTTTTGGCTATGTTTAGACTCATCTGTGGTTATTTTCCATATATTTCTTATCCGAACAATGTTTTTTGGAAAACAAGATATTATCATAATGTTGGTTCTAAGCTCATCATGGTCATATAGGTATTTTTCATTTTTGATGTTTTTTTGAAGTTTTTTTTGTTGTCAAAGTTAGGAGTTTTCCTTTACACTTTGGGAGACATATCTTGAGCATCTGATCTTTGATTAGTGAATTATTTATATCATTGGAAAGGACTTTTAGAGCTCTTTCCAGTGACACTAGTTTTTTTAGATTCTACTCCAGCTACATTCTATTCATTTTATTTTGTATTTTGCATTCTAGTGCATATATTGGTTGTTTCAGGTTCGACGATTGATTTTGTTGCTTCAAATGATTCCTCATGATTTGTACTATCTATTGTATCTATTGGAAATTTGGATAAAGAGTTGAATATAGAAATACTTTGAGGTTGTCATCTATGGAAACATATATGGTATGTTTAGTGAGAAAACTACTGAGATGTGTTTGGAGAAGATAACTCAAAAACTTGTCCAAGTATCATGAAGGATAAGTGTCAGGAGAGACACATTTTTTATTGTTGAGGTTCACAACTAGAATATTGGCACATGCACACTTGAGGGGAAGATAGTATAGGGTATGAGGATCCTACATCTCAGAGTGCATGTCATAATGATTTGTACGAATAGAGATATTAATTATTTAATAGTTACAGTCATTTATAAGAATAATAAAGCATAGGTTAGGAAATAGTAATTTGTGTTACAAAATTGTTTGGGTTTACCAAAATAATTACTTAACTAATTAGGGATGACATCCTAGATGTTAACCCTAAGTGGACAAAGGTCAATTTATTATTTTGGGACATGTGTGAAGAATTGAAGGCCAATAGGGAAAAACAAAAGGGTATTAAGGAAATATTTTCATATGCAAAGTAATAAAATAGTTGTGCAATGACTATGTCATTATATTGTGATGATGCAAACTTTATGTTAGAGTAGAGAAAGGACAGTATATGTGATTGTTTATAGAGCACTACAAAGGACAAATCAGATATTGAAGATATCAACATTGTCAAGAGGTTTTTACATCTATACTTTTTGCGTATAGAATATATCATTATATATGCTTGTTTTAGAAATGGTCTCATCTTAATACTTTTGTAATTGTAATATTGTCTCCGAATAGGGTTGAGGTTTATAACAAAGACAAAGACACTATATGGGTGTAATAGACTCTTAACAAGGTCAATATCTTTCATAAGATACTTTTGATTAGTGGAACATTTTGTGGGTACCATCCTCATCAAGGTTTTCCCTTGGCTAGGGTTTCCCTAAGTAACAAATAATGGTATTATGAGTTGCATTTTTTTACTACTACATTTACTTTTTAGTTTAATCACATGGGCATGTTTTAAGATTATTAAAGATATATGTAATTGGGAAAAATTTCGTGGAATACTAATTCCCCACCTCCCTTAAGTATTTCTTATTTCTAACAATTGGTATTAGAGCCCAGTTACTTAGAGGAGGCCTAACAACTTTAGTAAGATCACTATGGATATGGATTAGTTGCAAAAGAATCTAGATGAAGCTCCTGGGGAACTTGATCTAATCACATAAGAAAGAGACAATTTGAAGAACAATTATGAAGATGCAAGAGATTACATTTAGAGTTTAAAAGAGTAGATTAAATCTATGAAATCCAAGAAGAATGAGTCAAATAATCATATCAAGGATAGTGATGCAATTTCTAAGCTAAAGAAGGAAAATGAGATCCTACAGTATGAACTTAAAATTACCAATCTTAAGATGAGTTTGATGGAAGATGAGAAGAAAATTCAATTTAATTTGAGATCTAAGAATGAAGACCTAAAATCCAAACTTACTAGGGCGACATATGAACTTGAATCTACAAAGGTACAATACACTAAAAAACTTGATGAGAAGATCATGACACAAAGACCTAAAGGTAACATGATTGGTATCGACTACTGTGAAGGAGAATCATCTAAGAGATATGAATTTACAAAGGAAACAAATCTAGTGATCCAATAGCTTGAATAACAAGAAGAAGATTTGAACAAGGAAGTACCTAAACAATCTAAATAACCTAAAGAAGTGAGGAGACAATTTAATGGAAGATTCTTTGCATGCTATAAAAAAATTCACATGAAGAAGGACTGTACAGGTAAGTATAATAACCCTATTTCTAGATATTTTTATACTTGTTATGCTTATGGACATAAAGATAATGAATGTAGGAAACCTAAATCTAATAATAAAATGTATCAAGGTATTAACCTTACAACTAATAGACCTATTGGTGCAACTAATGTCATAAGAAATGGAGTTGTGTTATAAGTGCAATAACTTTGGACATATTGCTAGAGATTGCAAATTACAGATCAATCAGTCATGACCTAGATATGGAAACATTGTGATAACATGTTAGATTTGTAATAATTTGAGACAAACAAAAATATTTTATAGGATGAACAACATGAAAATACAAAATAAGATGAGATCATAGAATGCAATGGCACCTAATTATAGAAGGATTTCTGACATCTATATGAGAAGGAATGAAAATAACAATGATAGACATAATGAAAATGTAGAGAACTTCATTTAAAATTTTGTGAAAGCTAAGACACCAACAAGCACACAAATATGGGTATAAAAAAAGAAAAGTGATACATTTGAAAATAAGTTTAAGTCAATAATAGTTGTTGACAAACCCTTATCAATCTAAACAATTTATTTATTGATGAGTAAAGGGGAAATGACATTATAAAATTATTTATCCCTTGAGAGATTGAATTAAAACTTGTAAAGTTCAGAGAAGGTTCATATAGATGAAAGCAAGGTATAATTAAGTGTGCCTATAATAATGAGTTCATATGTAAGTGTGCAAACATAAAACAATTCTTTGGTTAAAGGAAATATCTTTTTATTCATGTGTACTTGTGTAATTAATTCATAATTGAATTAAACCAAATATAATGGTTGAAATCAATGGAATAATCACCATTTGATTGAGCAACAATTTGAAGAGCCTTGAGAAGAAAATTGGAGAGCAAATTACCAATAGTTTGAAGGTTTTGCCAAAAGAATTCATTTATTTTCATGCATAAAGCCCAATTTTTGAATTAAAGATATTTACATATTTATGAATTCAATTTGTAAAGTGTGGTTAAATTTTTAATCCTATTGAAATGGAAGAGTCAATGTTGCATAATGTTATGAAAGTACCTATAAATCCCTAAGCCATGTTGTCTATTAGTGTCAAACACTTAGTCATTCACAAGGATCACTGTGACTAAGTCATCCTTTATAAGCTAAGCCAAGGGATGAAGAGTTGAACATATTCCAAGTAATTTGTTGAGTGGTAGTTACTACCAAGAGAGATAATGATTGTTGAGTACTCTAATGATTGTCAATATTAACAAAGATACAATTAATGTTGAGTTAATCAAAGTTAATAGTTAAGGCCAAGTTATTCAGTTCATACCAAGAATAGTTAAGGCCAAGGTACAACATCAAGAAACAATTTATGTTGAGCACCAAGTATAATGTAAGTTTTGAGTAAAACATTTCCACATTTTTGTTTGGAATGGCATTGAATCCTATGTTGACCATTTTTTTCAAAAGATCGAGGAGGTAATCAAGGAAGTGACTATGCATTCAAAGGAAGATCATTAATCCCTACGCATGGCAATCCACCAATCAAAACAATGCAAGAACCAAATGGAAAAGGGATTGATTCTAGATTATTGATTTGGATCTAGAAGGTTCACCCAATTATCTATTTAAGGAGGGTATATAACCTAATTCTTATGGATGAGATGTATGCATGTGAATAGGTGAAGATAAAAGTTTTGGAGGTAAATTAAATTGCAGAGACCAAGTAGTGTAGTGAAGAGTTTCAAGCACAGATAGAGGAGATCTATCATAGTCAAATCATATTTTATTGCATAAAGGAGATTTCTTATCAAGCATTAAAGTGCTAATTGAAGGATCAAGTACTAAACATTCTAACAGGTGTTTTAGGGTTTAAATCTCTTAATAGAGTAAGTTTACAGACTTATGTGAATCTAATAATAGAGTACTCACTTCATTGTGATGTAAAAATCATTTAACCAAGGTAGAACCTAGCAATTCTTTTAGCCTTTAATAGGGCAGATCCCTCACAAGGTAGATCACCATAAGTAATCAAATCATTCTAGCCTTAACATGCATAACTTTATTGCTATAGTAGTAAAGACTTTATGGGTGTCATCCCCACCAAAATTTTACCTTCACCTTGGAGGGTTTTTACATTACCAAATCTATGTGTTAATGTGTTATGTGTTTATGATTTTACATTTATGTAGTTAGAAGGTAGATTTGACATAATGTTGATGTGAATGGTTTCATTGATATGAGATGGATGTTTAAATGAGAGTTTAATGTGGTGATATCAAATATGTTTCATGTTGAAGTGAAAGATCATTAAGAACTAGAAGATTGATGTTCAGCTTGCATATGAACAAGTGAACGTCACAACGGAAATATTAAGGAAATCCTTGAAGAGAAGGAAGGAGATGGTCATACAGAAAAATGTAAGCCAATATCAAGATGAGATTGTTGAAGAACTATTTGATGAAAGAAGTTCTAATGAATCTGACACAAGAATAGTAGATCTATTAGAGAGGAACAATACCCTGAATGAGAAAGTTAGAGCATTGAAAAGAGAGCATGAAATCCAAGAAGTAAGGCTATGTGAAATGACTAAACAAAAGAAAAAGACCGAGGAAGACAAAGCAAAGGCTAAAGATAATAGGGAAATAGATGATGAAGACAAGAGATAGTTGATTACAAGACTTGATGAAAGAATCAAATAAGTACAGAAGTTAATGCATAATCAATTTGATATGCTCATTTGATTGCTAGGTACAAACCATGAGATTGCAAGAAAGGAGTTGGAGATTACAAATATGAAATTGGAAAATGATAGACTGAAAAAAGAGTTGAAAGATAAAAAGGAATTTATTGAGAGGTTGAACAAACCTAAAGAGGCTATGGGATTTCTGAATGAACAAATGAATGCACCGAGCATGCCTCATGACACCTCTGGACTAGGCCATGTCAAGTTCTTTTCAAGCAAGGAGAAACATCAAAGAAAGGAGAACAAAGGAATGTGAATACAAAGCCAATGAACAAGAAGCCTGCATGCTATCATTGAGGAAAACTAGGCCTTACATCAAATAATTTTAGGAGCAAGATTGGTAATTCAAACCCTAAATCTAATTCAATGGTTATTTCTTTTCTTTTAACAAACAAGGTCATCAATCATATGAGTGTAGATCAAACATCAATAAGGCACCAACTACTTCTAGATTTGAAGGTTATTGTTATACATGTCAAAAGTATGGTTATAAGTCACAAGATTGCAAATCTAAAGCAAAGAATAATAGGACCCCTAAAGGTCAAGGCAAATCACCTAGGAAAGGTAATGCTATAAATTGGGAACTAAAATACTTGGGTAAATTGTCAATATTGTGGAAAGTGTGGACACATTGTAGAAAGTCATGCTAGGATACATCTCAAAGGAAGATCCGGTAACTAGAGGAATTTTGGACTACTATGTTTTAATTGTCAGAAGGTCAATCATCTTAGAAAGGTCTATATGAATCAAGTGTCAATAGAAAATGTTGAGGTAAAAAATGGAAAGGAAAAGGTCAAGACTAAAGAAGTAAGGAGTGAAATGAAACAAACATGGAGAAAGAAGTTAGATGAAGGGAATAGTGCAAATGGAGAAGCTATGATCATTGAATCTAATGATTTAGGTGATTCCCCTACCTCAAACTAAATGATAATGTATATATGGAACTATGTTTCAAATTTCTATATCATACATTATTTCCAAATACTGCATGCATGAAAATCCAAATCAACATGATTAAGGATGCATAAGGATAGATGCTAATTTTTGAGTTGAAGATGAATTGTCGTACTAAGTCTCTGTACGTAATATGCCTACGTTCCCTAACTCGTAACATGCCTGCTCCTATCCTTGCCAATTAAAGGATAGGGGTGTTTCGCGATTAGACTATAGTTCTTAGAGAGAAAGCCCAGTTATTTCATTCCCTGGGTTGCCGGGCCCTTAGAATAGTAGGCCATTCCCCATGAACACTCGAACGTGTTTAGCAGGCTCCTATAGAAATAATGGGCCCTATAAAAATAATGGGCAGAGCCTATAATAATATGCGGGCGATTCGCCCTAGCAACCCCTAGGGTTCAATAATCTACCTCCACTAGAATCCCTCCCTAGATTTTATCTCCTTTGATTTGCTGTGTTGGTTCATCATCGAGTCGGCTCTACTCTCCATGGGTGAGGGTTGGGCTTCTCTAATGTTGGGCTTACTCCCCACTCACTCAATGGAATCAATATTTGGATTGGTTGGGCATTGATCACTCCTCCTCTCCAATAGGAGAAAGTTTATGATCTGATCAGTCACTTCCCATATCAGTAGCTCATTAATAATAGTGGTCCCAGTGTTTACCATTCGGTAGAGGTCGAGTACCAGTTTTGTATCTTAGTATGAATTGAGTTTTGATACTGACTGAGAAATGTTGAAGGATGTGTATGTGTTGAGTTTTAGTGGGTAAGCTGAGATAGATGTAATACACCCAATGTATACCCAATAATCATATAGAGGATTTAATGGAAGCTCAATTCAACCATTTCAAGCTATATAGTGTATTTTCAAGTTCATTTGACTCACCAAGTTATCAAGTTTTTAGAGTGAAGAATTAAGGTGATTTGTGTGAAGTGTGAAGAGATTCTAATGTGTGCTTTTGGCTTAATGTGTCTATTGTGAAAAGTTATTTGAGCCAAGTTGTAAAGTTATGAAAATGATTGATTTTGAAACCCTAGATTACAAGAATGGCAGCATCTACATCTGTAAGTGAGACGAGGGAAGCATTGAAGGATAGCAAAGTGAAAATTGTTCATAATGATGCATGCCCTCCACCAAGTTCAAGGCATATCCTAACATTTTGTTGACATAAGATTCATTGGGAGCTTTATCTATGATTCCACCTAAAGTAATTATGGTTCACAATGTCAAATCTTGTTATATGTGTAATATTGGAGATATAGGTGATTTTAAGTTGAGGAATACCTAAGATAAATATCAAAGTTGAATTGATAAACATCATGATGAGAAGGATACATGACATGAAATTATGATTGGAAAATGAACCAGTCAAGATCACGAAGTCCATTTTTCATCATGTGATTGGTTACCCTATTTGAACTAAGTGAAGGCTATCCATTGTCAAGAAAGGGATTTGATTCAAAACCTCACAAATGCAAAGTGGAATACTTGAGTTATTTCAATCAACACTATTGAGGATTAAGTGATCAAGTTTTCAATTCATGTGATTGCTCACAAGTTTAATCATTCAAGCTAGCTAAATAGTGTGCCATGTGTAGTTGTTGACATGGGCTAAAAATTGGTCAAGAAGGAACACAACTATGATTTTACCAAGTTGCAATTGATAAAACTTGCAAAAAACCTTGGAGCCATAAGAAAAATGAAGAATACATTTTGTAAGTTTGGTTCTCTCATCTTATGTATATTTTTCTATGTACATAATTATTTTCCCGCTATTGGCAAAGTTGTTCAAGATAAAACCAGGCTAGTGACCAAGCAGATAAATGAATTCATTAACCAGATAGGTGATAATTTTGAGATCATAATGGATGGTTATTTTGAAGACTTCAAGAAGAAGATGGAGAATAAGTTTAGAATGCCTAACTTGGTAGTTGATCAATATTATGATCACATGTATTTTCTTGTTGATATAGATTATACATATGTATAGGTTGTTATACCTAGGGTGGCATGGCTAAAACCTATGCATTATGAAGTAAATGTTGATGAAGTAGCAACTACCATCACAATTATGTTAGCTGAAGCAATTGACAAGAATGCCAAACCATTCAACACATTTGAGACAACAAAAATCAAGATGGTGATGTAGACTAAGGTCCTTAAGATGGACAAAAAGAGAAAGAAGATGGTCCAAGACTTGGAAGGTAAGATTGGAGAAATGCCATTGCAGATTACTGAAGGAAAAGGAAAATAACTAGTTGTCGTCGATCCCAAGGAAACCAAAGGAAAATAATTTCTTTTGGTTAAGACTAAAGTGAAGAAGAGATTGAAGAAAGTGATAGCCCAGCCCTCTGCCATGCCATAAAGAGTCACCAGGCAGAGATCTAAGACAACAAGTCCTATAATTATTGAGCTAGTAAGAAAGGGGCTAGTCAAGATCACAAGGCCAAACAAGGACAAAAGTCCTAGGAAGAGGACATAAAATACCAAAGATTCGAACAAGGAAATAAAAGAAGAAATTGAGAGGAAAGTTGGTTGTTAAACCAAATGATGATGAGGATGATGAGGCTGAGAGGACCAAGTTGTCAATTTCAATTTTTTTTGAGGAAGGAACCTCAAGATATTGAAAAGGTATGTGGGAATTTAAGGAATTCAAAAAGATTAGCTAGTTTCAAATATATTAAGTATGATAGTTTAGAAAAGGGAGATAAAGAGAAGGTTGAACAAGCAGTTATAGATATGATGGTGAATTATAAATATACACCAATTAAGCTAGGTAAAGAATCATGATTAGAGTTGTGTAATAAAATAGATGCAAAATAAAAATGGGCTTTGACTATTTAAAGACAAATGAGAGAGGCTACATTGGCCCAAACTATGCCTAATTTAGGAAAAAATCATATGGAAATAACCATGAAAGACTATGCAACAAAATCTTTTCTAAAGAGAAGGGCATACAAAATTTTGATAAATAAAATTGAAGAGGTTGTGCAAAAAAGTAAAATAGTGTGGAAGAAAGTTTTTAGACTGATGCTTGTAGATGAAGAGCAAGAAGAAAAGGAAGAAAAGGATGTCAGAGGAGTTGAGCTAGATAATAAAGAAGATATTTATGATGATGTCGAGCAACTTATTCAAACAATTCATAACATGGAATAGGAGAGTGTGAAGCAGACTGAGGTAGTCACAATAGAAGATGAGACTCAAAAGACTATAGTGGCACATGTGACTATTGAAACTCAAGAACTAGAGAAGAGTGTGTCTTTCAAGCCAGAGAAGAAGGAGCAAGCTCCTTAGTCAATAAAATATGCATTGATGGACACCAAGCTAGTGATTGTATAGATCAAGGAATATCCAAAGCTTGGTGATCGACAAAAATCTCAATAGGTAACGACAAGTCTAATTGATACATCTCAAGTTACTAATAAAACTAATGTGCAAGTATCAGAAGAGGCACATGATGTTGTAGTTACTAAGAAGAAGATTGAGCTAACACATGAGGATAAAGATCAAGAAGAAGAGAAAAATGATCAAATAGAGAAATCTACTACTGGTAGTAAGGCCAAATGTATTAGAACCTCTGAATGAGGGAGAAGAGGACATAGTGTGGCCAAGTTCCACTGATGAACTTGTAGTGACTGAGGAATAGAACCAAGGTGTCGAGGGTATACAAGCAGTTGTATAGAGACCAAGTCTGGAGCTCCAAATACAAATTGTGTCAATATCTATGTTGAGCTCCAGTACTCCAAGAAAAGGGACTAAAAGGAAGAAAGTCTAGTCCCCTTGTTCATTTCAAGAAAAGCCTATTATGCTTGATGAAGATATTGTCATACCAGATTGGGACAAGTCCACATTGACAAAAGAATAGGAGAATTTTTTTAGTGATTTGTTTAAATGCAAGGAAAAACAAGTTGTGTTGAGTAGAGAGCGCCAACATAAGAAAACACAAAATAGGTTCTGTATGGCATCAAGATATATTTTCTTGATTCTTTTGTTATTGAGAATTTGGATGAGAATGCTCCTATTGTTGAGCAATTAATTAAAATTGTAAAGAAAGAAAATGACCTAAACATTGATGCTAATGAAAAAATGATGTAATGGTTTGAGAAGAAACTTGAAAAGAAATTAATGGAAAAGGTTACAGCTAAAATTGTTGTAAGACAGGTTGATTCATCTAAACTTTTAGGCAATTTGAAGCAAGTTTTAAATAATGTAAAGATTATATTTAGAAAATTATGTGATAGCTCCACCTATACAAAGGATATTAGAGAGGGGATGGGTTAGCTAGAAGTTGACTTGCAGTATAGTGCAAATATATTGACATCAAATGCAAGTTCTAGTTTTGCACATTTATCCAAGATCAATTTTCAATAGGCAAGGCTTACAAAACTGACTGCTAAATTTAGTAGAATACGAGAAAATTTGATCTTCATACAAGCCATGATGACACCTCACCTTGAGGTTATATAGTTGCATTTGAATAATGCAAAATAATTAGTCTATGTAGGTCCAAATTTGTTATTTGTTGAAAGTCTGGTGAATCTTGTTGTAAAGTTGAAGCTAGAGATTCAGTCTATTGAATCCATTTGGACAAATTGGGACAATACTTTGAGTAGTATTTTCCAGATACACAAACCATTTTTGGATCAATTTGGTTTAATACCCCCTCCCTAAAAAACACAAGTGTCAAATCAAGGTGAAAATGAATAATGAGAAGCACACAAGGGAGAAATGAACAGAGAGATAAAAAGGGAGATTGAGGAGAGAACATAATAGTTTTGTAGTTTTGAAGTTTTCAATGTATATACGAAGTGTAGAGTAATAACATGTATAGTGTAAATTGAGAAAAGGTATGTATTATATTCTAAGGGGGAGTAGTTATATTTCAATTTCGTATTGAAAAGATTTGAAAGTTCATGACTAAGTGTTTTGTAACTAATGTCGAAGGGGGAGATTGTTGATCCCTAAGCCATATTGTCTATTACTGTCAAACACTTAGTCATTCACAAGGTAGGATTATTCAGTCATCATTGCGATCAAGTCATTCGATATAGGATGAGTCAAGGAATGAAGACTTGTACATATTCTAAGTAATGTGTCGAGTAGTAGTTACTACCGAGTGAGCTAATAGTTGCTAAGTACTGTGATGATTGTTGAGTTTATTAGAGATAATAGTGAATGTTGAGTTAGTCATAGTTAATAGTTAAGGTTGAGTTATTTAGTTCATGTAGAGCATGGTTAAGGCTAAGGGATAACATGAAGAAATAATTTATGCCGAGCACCAATATAATGTAATTGACAAGTAACACAATTTCACATTTTTGTTTCGAATGACATTGAATCCTATGTTAACCATTTTTGTCAAGATAGAAGCATGTTTTGAAGATTGAGGAGGTGACTACATGTTCAAAGGGAGATCATTAATGCCTTGGAAAGGCAGTCTAACAATCAAAATAATGCAAGGAAAAAATGACAAAAAGATTGATTCTAGATCATTGATTTGGATCTAGAAGGTTCATCCAATCATCTATTTAAGGAGGGTCTATGACCTAATTCTTTATGGACGAGATGTATAAATGTGAATGGTTGAAGAAAAACATTTTGGAGGTTAATTAGAGTGTAGAGACCGAGCGATGTAGTAAATATTTTTGAGCAGAGATAAAGGAAATCTATCATAATCATATGATATCTTATTGCATAGAGGAGATATGTTATCAAGCATTAAAGTGCTAACCGAAGGATCAGGTACTAAACATTCTAATATGTGTTCCAAGGTTTAAATCTCTTAACAGAATATTTTTAAAAGGATTGTGTAAATCTCTTAATAGAGTACTCACTTTATTATGATGCAAAAATCCTTTAACCAAGGTAGAAGCTAGTAGTTCTTTTAGCCTTTAATAGGGAAGATACCTCATAGGATAGATCATCAGAAGTGATCAAATCATTGTAGCCTTAACATCACAACTTTATTGTTGTAGTAGTGAAGATTTTGTGGGTGTAATCACCACCATAGTTTTACCTTCACCTTGGAGGGTTTCTACATTACCAAATCTATGCAATAATGTGTTATGTGTTTATGATTTTACATTTATGTGGTTAGAAGGTAGATCTAACATAATTTTGATGTGAATGGTTTCATTGATATGAGATGGATGTTTAAATGATATTTTTATGTGGTGTTATCAAATATGTTTCATGCTGAAGTGAAGGAAGTTTTATAGATCTTGATTCACACCCCCACTCTTAATATCACATTTTCCCTATTAGATTTCCACTAGTACCAAGACCTAAATTGAAAGTAAACCCTATTCCACGTATGGAAAATGATCCCATTACCACAATTTATCAATTACTAATGGAATTTTGTATTTGGAAGATATTAGGAGTTATACCCATTGTAAGTTTGAAATTGTAGAAGAGAATAATATTTTAGATGAATTTGATATGATATACAAATAGGATATGTCATTCAAAGAAGGTTTTGAACACTTAGGTCAATTTGTTGTAGTCAATTACATGTTTTATCACAAGTTTGATAATGAGGACTAGACCAAGATCATTCTAAGAAAAAATCATAATGAGAAGTTTTCGTAGGTGACAATGCGGTAGACATTTGGGTTGAATTTATTCATGAAGTAACTAGTCTATGTAATCAAGGATCAATTTCACTCAATGCAAAGAATGTTATGAAAATTGTGATAGAAAACATGAAATCAACCTATGGAAGAAGAGGTATAGTCATTAGTTAGATTAAATAGGATGATGTGTTGAGGTTTGTAAGTAAAAAAATTACCACTAAGCTATGTTCTAGTTCAAGGGATGATGAACTGGCAATTGGATTTGTACTTGAAACTTACAAGCAATGTGTTGAGAAAGTTCAAGTAAACTTGTGTGAAATTATGAGAATTTAATTGGTAGATAATTTGGAAAGGATAAGGAAAACAAGGAATGCATAATTTAGATTTCAATCATTAATTACATACATGTTTTTCCATCTATTGAATATATTTCTATTTATGCCTATATCTGATTGGACAAATGAGAAATATACTATGGAAAAGATCAAAAATTTGTATAGAAGGAATCCTATGGAATAATAGTGCAACACTTATTGTGAAAAACTTTCAGTCTAAAATGAAGAAAAGGACAATAATACCAATATCTATGGTTAAGAAGTACATAAATGAATTATGTTTCATGGTTGACATTGATTTCCTTGGTATGGAGGAAGCCACTCTTAGAATGATGTTTGTAGACCCCCTTTTCTATAAGGTTATAGAAGAAGTAATTGAAGCATATGCACAAAGGATCCTAAATGTATATTTAGATCCTAATAGTCCAACATTTGGAACTTGTGAAGAAAACATGAAAATGGCTTATCAAATCAAACTTTAAAAGTTTGCAAGAAGGAAAGTTGGTAGTGAAATGAGAAATTTTTTAAAGTAATTTGAGATGATGCACCAATATTTTTCTAATGTTAAGAAAATAGTATCTAAGATGAGGCAGATTGGTTAGAAGGATATTTTAGTTGTTCCACAATTGTCAGTAGAAGAACCTAGCATTGCACCATCATCACCTACAACACAATTTGTTCCACCACCATCAACACCATCAGTTGTACTGGATCAGCCCATGGTAAAGGATGTTAGTATAATACATGTTCAATCATCCACACCTACAAGCACAAGGAGATCAACCAAACTGGTTGAGGTTCAACAAGAACAAGCATATGCATCTAAACCTAAGATAGTAAAAGAAATGGCTACTAGACCAAGGAAAAGTAAAAAAATTATAACTACTTATGAAGGAAGGAAGATAAGAGGACAAGTTACTTCACTATAAGCCCAAGATCAACAAAAAAAAAAAACCACAACAACATCAAGAGGAAGGAGAAGGAAACAAGAAGAAGAAGAAGGAGAATGCAACAAGAAGTAGAAAGCAAGTTGGAAATCTAGAATTGAGAACTAAATGGTTCTATCTTGAATGAGGGTAATCTCAAGAGCAATATTGTGATAGATACACAACATATGAGCAAATTAATTTGGATTTAATAGTTATTCAGTACATGATCAAATTCAAGAAACCTTTACTCACAATTCATTGAGAATTACCAAAAGAGCTATATAAAATATTAAATGAGGTAAGGAAGAAAAATCTCTCTAAGAACAAGTTATAAGAATATTCTATGATGTAAAAATCACTACACAAATAGAAAGAAGAATGCATAGACTCAATCCACTTGTGCATGACAAGATGCGATTCATAAGACTCATGGGAGGACATAAACAAGAAGTCATAAAGAAAAATGAAGAACTTGTAAAGAAAATATTCAATGATCCTATGACCATAGCCTACATTAAAGATGCCATAAATGAAATAGTCAATGTGTTGCATAAAAATGTAAGTAAAGGAATAAACATTAAGCAACTAACATATATTCCTACTTGATTATGCAAACCTCAAAATATGTAAGAAAACATGTAAATAAGCAACATGAAACAAAAAAGAGCATAAAAGCATTCAAAATATCACTATGCAAACCTCATGAAACCATCAAGTGTAGATGATTTCTTTTCTCATGGGATGTGGTTGCTCACAAATCTAGCAGCATAACAATGAGGTAGATGGTGCCTATGAAAATGAGGAGAGGGCTCTCCCTTTATAGGAAAGTGGATGCAATGTACGGTTGAGATTGAAGGCAAGATGAAGGGCTAGGATCTCTCAAGATTGATGAGGTGTCAATGAGGTGGAGGCCAAATAGACTCCAGATGGATTAGGGTTTTGACCATTCAAAGGGGCAATATGCTCACACATGTGTGAGCAACCTTTGATGGTGACATGATCAATGAGGTGTGAGAAACATGGCTTCTCACACGTGTGAGACAACTTGACTCTCATGCAAGAGGAAAAGTGTGCAAGAGGTGTGAGAAGGACGGCTTCTCACACATGTGTGATACAACTTGATTCTCATGCAAGAGGACAAGTGTGCAAGAGGTGTGAGAAGGCATCACTTCTCACACATGTGTGAGACACCTTGACTCTCATGCAAGAGGACAAGTGTGCAAGAGACATGCAAGATATGAGGAATGAGGAAAGTGTGAACATCTCTCACACATGTGTGAGGATTCCTCACACATGTGTGAGCACACACTTAGGATTAAAAGGTGATTAGCTAGGATGATTAGGAAAAGAAAGCATGATTAGGAAGTGGGTAGGTTTAGCAAGATGGGTTAGGTAGGCTAGTGAGGTTAGGTGAGGGTTAAATGTAGGAACCATGTGCTCAAATAGGATTAAATATAATATTTAATTCCAAATGAGATTAGGAAAGGAATTAATTAAGTAAATGAAGTACTTAATTAAAAGGAATGGGTTAGGATTTAAATAAACCTTAGTTTATTTAAATCAATGAAAGGCAAAGGATTTAAATAAACTTTAGTTTATTTAAATTAGGTAAGGAAAATGTAATTAAATAAATGCAAATTTATTTGATTAATGTAGGGGAATTAAATAAATAATGAATATTTATTTAATTGGCTAGGAACAGGTTTTGGACAAATTTAGGTGTCTATAGTCACAACTTCAGTAGTAACACCTAGCATATCAGCATTGGATACCACAACAACAATAACAACAAAGACCCCAACTCCTAGTACTGTAGAGGAAAAGGAAGAAGAGAACATTGTGATGAGTAAAGAAGTCAACAAGGAACCTAGAAAGAATGTTGAAGAGTCAGTTAATGATCCACCATAGATCACCATTGATGATAAAATCGTGAACATTGTAGCACACATATCACTATTGATGAGAAAGAGGATCCATTCAAGGTTGAAGACACTATTCTTGATAATTTGGCCACCGAGAACTTGGTTGATTATCCTAGGTCTGATGAAGAGAAGGATAAAGATAAAGAGATGAAAGAATGAGGAGAAGAGGAAGAAACAAAGGATAGAAAAGAAGAACCTACAATAATTGAAGAGGTTGTAGAAATTCAATAAATCATACCTACTTCAGAGGTCGGCCAGTTAATCATTACCCCACAAGGAGATAGAGAAAAAGACAAGGAAAAAAATAAAGAAAAGGAGAGAACAAAGATAGAGGAAAGAGTGCAGATTAGGGATGATGGTTAGTGTTTGCAATTACAATTGTTCACACATACCAAGGAGCAAAGAAAAGAAATTTCAAGCTCATCCAAGTCCCTACTACAATCATTCTTAGCAAGCATGGTGAGTTGGTAGTAATAAGATATCATGAGATTGAGATGTTTAGTCGAATTTCAACATTTTTAATAATCAAAATCATTAAGAAGACTAAATGCATCAAAAGGACTTACGAAATTCTTGAGAAAGTGACTAAAAAATTGCAAGACATAATTCCAGTCAAAGTCAGTGAAACAAATCTAGGAAAGAGAGGCCAAGAGGTAATTAATGCTTTTGATAATCAGTTTAGCACCCTTTGGAAGTGGCATCTACAAAGCCCCAAGTTAGTCATGATGTGTAGTTATTTGACATTGTATGCAACAATATCATAGGAGACTTAGTTATTGTTGACTCTTGTATCAAATAGTTAAGAAGATGTGTGACTGAGGAAAAGGCTTTATATGGATAGTGTTCCCTATCATACAACTACATCAGAGATATCATAGAAGAACTAAAGGGAAATAAGGAGAGTTGCAAAATATTGTGAATGAGCCCCATCTACCCAATTTGCAGATTGAAGACTTGAAGAGAAGAATTGGGAAAGTGAGTGATGATATTAATCTAATTAAGCTAAGAAATTAGAGAATAATAAAGATATTTTGTTGTTGAGGGAACTCATCACTCTAAAAATTAGTCATATTCAGAAGTAGATGGATGAATTTTTATAAGTTAAGGAATCATATGAGAAATGTTTATATTCATTGAATGTGGTAGAGTTAGTATCCTATGGATTATGTGTCCTAATTAGTATACCTGAGGTTGTACAAGGCACATGGGATAAA
Source organism: Cupressus sempervirens (assembly GCA_028749045.1). Taxonomy (NCBI): domain Eukaryota; kingdom Viridiplantae; phylum Streptophyta; class Pinopsida; order Cupressales; family Cupressaceae; genus Cupressus; species Cupressus sempervirens. The sequence continues at coordinate 55,093,565 of CM053793.1, read as the reverse complement.
GAATTCACAAATTTGAAGAAAAAAATTGTTGATTGTATCTCACACCTATCCACCCAATCAAATTGAAGAAAATATGGTAGAATTCAAAATTTTGATTTATAAATAGTTTTTGACACCCACCTTTGTCATTAATGTCAAAGGGGGAGTAATGGTATGAAAAATTGTATAGTGCACAATATAAGGGGGAGTAGTATATGTCATAAACAAAGATATAAGGTATAATGTAAGGGGGAGTATGGTATATAAATTAAAATGATCCACATTTTAAAAAAAAATATGTACAACTATGTAAAGAAATTCACATTTTAAAATTTTGGGACTTAGCCAATTTTCCCATATGTTGTCATCAATGCCAAAGGGGGAGATTGTTGAAAATTTGGATAAAGATGTAAAAATAGAAATACTATGTGGTTGTCATTTATGGCAACTTATATGTTGTATTTATTGAGAAAACTTTGAAGTTGTGTTTTGGAGAAGATAACTCAAAAAATTGTCTAAGTATCATGAAGAATAATTGTCAGTAGAGACACCTTTTTTATTGCACACTTGAGGGAAGATAGTACAAGGTTTGAGGATCCTACATCTCACAATGTATGTTATAATGAGTTGTATGGATAAAGATATTAATGATTTACCAATTACATTCATGTACATGCAAAGAAAAGTATAGGCAAAGAAGCAATATCTTGTGCTAAGGGATTATTTTAGTTTATCAAAATGATTACTTAACTAATTAGGGATGACATCCGAGATGTTAACCCCAAGTGGGAAAAGGTCAATTTTGTGTTTTGGGAAATGCTTGAAGACTTGAAGGGTGACAGGACAAAATAGAAGGGTGTAAAAGAAACTGTTTTATATGTAAAGTAGTAAAATGATTGTGTGATGACCATGTCATTGTATTGTAATTATGTGAACTTTATGTTAGAGTAGAGAAAGAATAGTATATGTGAAGTTGTGTATAGAGAGATACAAAGGAAAAATTGGATATTGAAGATATCAACATTGTCAAGAGGTTTTTGTATTTGTACCTTTTGTGTACAAAACATATCATTGTATATTCATGTTTGGGTAGTGGGCTCATCTTGCTATTTTGTAATTGTAATACTAAATCCTAAGATAGTCAAGGCTTCTAACAAGGACAAAGAACCTTTTTGGATGTACTAGGCTCCTAACAAGGTCAATATCTCTCATAAGATACTTTTTATTAGCGGATTATTCTGTGGGTACAATCCCCACCAAGGGTTTCCCTTGGTTAGGGTTTCCCTAGTTAAAAAATAATAGTCTTATGAGTTACATTTTTTTACTATTGTCTTTACTTTTCATCTTAATCACATGTTCATATTTTAAGATTGTTGAAGATATCCATAGTTGGGAAAACATTTGTGGAATACTAATTCACCATTCCCCCCTCTTAGTATTTCCTATCTCTAATAGTATTAACCTTATGTCTCATTTGGTCTTTGTAGACATCATTTGTATGCATCTTTGAAAATAGGATGAGATAAAGTGCCATATTCCATCTATATTTTTGTTTTAGATTTTTTCCTTGTTTTTCCTTCTAATTTGAGTAGTGCCATTTGAGGACACTCGTGCAGATTACACACATGTATTCTTTTAAGCATCTTAATCGCGGTTTCTTGACATCCAATTTTTTATCCCACTTTTCTAATTGTCTGTCATGTCACCATTGTTTGTATTTGTGTGTGGGGGGGAGGGTGTGGTTCTTCTATTGATTCTTATGATTCATTAGTTCAATGGAGTGAGCTATGTATTTAGTATTTGTTCTATATACTAAGCGGATGCAGTGGTTGGGTACCTATGCATTTTGATGAGATGGATCATTTTCCATATAGACACTTTTCTTTTCGCTCCTACTTTAGATGCAGTCTTTCATGTTTGATTGATCAACTCTTTAGGCTTTGGTGTTTTATGTCATTTGTATCTTCGAGTTCAATTATTTTCCTTTGTGTGCCTTTTGATTTGACTAGTGTCTTCTGAGAGCCCTCACACATATTATAGTCTTCTCTACCTATTGAGGTTCTATTTTAGTGGAGGTTCTTTAGATCAAAAATTACTTTTTGATAGAGGTTTGCATCTTCTGCATGCTTTAGTGGTATTCTTCATGATCATCCTTTTGTTCCTATCTTCTGGGGCATCTCTAGTTTGGAGGCTTCTGCAATCTTTCACTAGTCTTTCAACATTATTTCCATCTCTTCTTGGAGTACAGGTTTTCCCATGTGGTTTTCTCTAGTTCTCCTCTTTATAAAGATGTGGTTGTGCTTGGGTACCTCATCAGGCCTTATTGTTAGGACCCAAAATTACTTTCAGCGTTAGTTTCTAGGTTTGTAGCAAATCCCTAAGTTTATCTTGGGGGTGGGGGGGGGGGGGGGGTTAGATTAATAAAGTATTTTCTTATTAACTTTATTTTACTTGAGCTAAACTTTAGGCATATAATAATTAATTCTTTTATTAATTATTATCATGCAACCTAGGTTTTACCTTTTAGAGTTCTAACCTTCCTTATAAGGATAGATCTCTCTTATAATTAACAACACTTTTTGATTAATACCAATTTATCTTTATACTCATCAAAAATATCTCCTCTATGGATCTATGAATTCTAGCCTCCATAGTGTTTGATCCTCTCTTTTTGTGACAAGTGTTTGCATGTGGTGATTCTTGGGAGTTCTGAGGTTCAAATTTTCTTAACTTCAACAATTACCTATGTTATTTTCAATGTTGATATAAATAAACTAACATTCAAGTAGGCATATTTTCTATAAGAATTTGGTATAGCTCTAATATCATGTAAGAATTTACCTCAAGCTTTTGTACCATGTAAGAATTTTTCTAAGGCAAAAATGAACTGCCAAGATCTAGAAGCTCAAGAGATAGCACAAGAGAGATAAGATATGATCAAATGACAATGGATTAATCAGGCAATTCGATGAAACATCATAGAAGTGTCTTGTATATAAAGAAAATCAAGATGACTAGGAGTCATGCAAGTGATAAGCATCACAACTAAGCACATGTCCACCAAGAGTGGATTATCCTTCATTGTACATGAATGTGTGTGCAACAATGAGAGAATAACAACACAGGTGTATCTCACAAAGAGATGTAGTAGACAACATGTGCTCAATTGGAGTGCAAACTACTATGTTGTCTACATGAAAACTCATATGAATATGAAAACTCATAGGTGTCTACAAGAAAATTAATATAAAAATGCATTAATCTAAGTAAACTTAAGTAAAGTGTAAATAGTAAAAACTTATTTACACCAACATCTTCAGCTATGTTAAATTTTGGTTGTCAAATGTTGAACTCTGAGTGAAGTTAAGAAATGTGGATAGATAAATAATTCACATTCTCAAACTATAACCAAGAACTTAGCATCTTAAGGTTATAGTAGATATTTAGGATGCTACCGGATTCACTCAAGTAGGTTTATGTCAGAAAAGAATTGTTAGGAGAAAATACAAACCCCAAAAGGTTTCCATTCTCACAATAGTGACATCTAAACAATTAGAAACCAAAACTACATATCAAAAATAAGTAATTCAATAGTTTTGATCTATTTGATATGGACATGTAGGCAACCTAGTAGGTGAAGAGATACCTCTAGTATGCAAACGCTTTGGAAATAAGTAGGTAGTACTTAACCATTTTAATACATTATAAGTTAACTCAACAAAACTAAATATTCTCAATAAGGTACATATACTTGGTCAAATGCCCAAGAATTGAGAGGGGGTACAAAACTTGGAAATATATCGATAGTCTAGCACAAAGTTGTATGCCTAAAATCTAAGGAAGGGTGTAGATTTGTGTTAACCATGCTAAGAACCTTGGCACACCCATGGGTTGGCTGTGAAATTATTGCAAGAAACCTTGAACTTGGATGGTCCCAAAGGGTGAAAAAACTCTTACCATAGTACATTGATATTCTTGCACATACAAGAACCATCTCAGAAGGATGGAACAAGACCATTTAAAACACTTATTTACTTATATTCCATACAAACTAAAAATTGGTCTAGATCACCAATTTATTACCCTAGACAAGAGCACCCAAATGAATAAATGAAATTATGTCCCACATGGACTCATCTTCTGAGTGAACAATAATTAAATTCTTTTTAAAAAAATTGTGCATTCTCGATTGATTTGTTATTATCATCTTCTGGTAAATTTGTTATTCATTTCTAAGGATAGGTTGGTCCTTACATGTAGTATCAAAACTTTTAGTTTAGACACTCAAATTGAAGGCCTAACTGCTTAGAATATTTTGTGTCAAAAAATAAATGAAATGGATAAGTTGTATACAATGCATTGGTAAGAATCCTAAAATTGTGATTCAGTGTTCCAAAAATGGAAGGCAAAGTATATTTATGTAGAAGAAGAAAATTTACCACAAAAAAGTTAGATCAGCCAGGCACCAAGAAGGAAAATAATCCTTCTATTGAACAAGACTTTTCATTCAGATGCAAATGAAGGGTGGTGGGGGGCGAAGGACTATCACTATTATACCAAATCAAGAACCACCATAACACAATCAAGACCTAGAAGAATAAAATCCAAAAAATGCAAAACACAACAAACTAAGATGAAAATGTTATAGAAACCATTATCAACTTATTAATAGAATAGAGAGATCAACTTCATAACTTGGAGAAAATTATTAAACATTTAAGATATAGGCAAGGATAGATAAAGAAAATTTTAAATAACTCTGGAAGAAATCAAGAGAAAAAAATCCAAGAGTTTAGCTAAGAGACCACACCAATTGTGCCCTTATCACCTCCATGAAATACAATGGGCAACTCTTATTGACAAGGACTTAATTTTGATCCTTCTAAAGCTATCCAGTTTTCTTAAATATATCAAGAAAATTGCCCCACTCAAATAATGGAAAACATGTTGGGGATGTCGTTAAAGATTAGTTGACAAAAATGGAAAAGTACTTTGAATTGAAAGATTACCCCCAAAAAATTAATGCAGTATGGGGAGCATATCAATTCTTTGGGGAATCAGCTAGCTGGTGAACTAATAAAAAAGAACAGTTTAGTTACACTACGAAAAATGTTAGTTGGGAATAGTTTGTGGAGAACATTTGTGAAAGGTGGCTTCCACAACTATATTATAATGAAAAGATGTTAGAATTTATGAAATTAAAACAAGGACATCTATCAATAAAATAATAATGGGATTTTTTTGCCAAGATGATGATCTTTTTCTTATCTACCAAAAGGATGAAAGGGCCCAGCCGAGAAAATTCATTCTAGTTCTAAACACATAAATCAGAGTCAGGGTGGATATGTTCATTCTCAAGGGTCTAAATAAAGTTCTAGAACAATCCCGCAAGAAAGAAAAGAAGCTTCAATACTTAGCAACAAACAAGCGATGATTTCAAGATAAACGACATCTTTTTAAAAGAAAGGTGGACCATAAAGACTCTAGGGAACAAAGTAACAATAGGAAAAGAGGTCCCCCAGAATCAACACCAACGTCAAACCAATACCAAGGAGATAATTTTAATAGGAATGCATGCATCAAGGACTAGTTAGAATACACAACCTGAGGGGACTAAAGGACCTATATGAGGATGTTTCATGTGTGTGGGGGAAATCATTATGCTAGAGATTGTACAAGGGTATAAAGAACATGTTCTAGATAACTTCCACCGCAATGCCAGATTTATGTTGTGGTACGAAATTAGCAAACTAGGCATTAAAACTCCCCATCGGAAAAAATAGATACATTTTTTGGTAAATCTATTTTTATTTTGATAGACATTGGTTCATCAAAAAAAACATTTCACAAAAATTGATTTTAAAAATGTTTTTTCCCACAAGGGAAATGGATACATCGTGGACAGTTCAATATGGTGACAAGGCTACTAGAATAGTTAGCAAATACCTTGAGGATGCTCTTATTGAGTTTTATGAAATGAAAACTAGAGTAGACTTGTATGTCACCTCCTTAGGAACCTATGATGTTATACTAGGAATCAATTGGTTAATTAAACATAGAGCCATTGTTAATTGCCTCCTTAAGATAGTGCAATGCATAGATGATGATGGGTATAGAGTTGAAATCTATGGAATATATAAACCTATAATTGGAGGAACCATCCCAACTATGCAACCAGGGAAAGCAAGATGGAAGTGGGAAAATCAAATAGTATGGTAGCCTTGAATGAGAAGGAAGATGAGGAACCTCAAACTTTTGAGAAGAGTCTCTTCCTTCAAGAATTTTGAGATGTATTTACTAAAGAGTTGCTAGGTTTGCCACTTAAGAGAGAATTTGAATTTTCCATAGATTTATTGCTAGGAACTGTGCTAGTATCTAATGTTCCATATATGATGAACACCACTGAACTTTAGGAATTAAAAATACAATTACAAGAACTATTAGAGAAGGGATTAATTAGACCTAGTGTCTCCCAATGGGGTGCTCCAGCAATATTTGTTAAAAAGAAAGATGGATCCCTAAGGCTATGCATCAATTATATGACATTGAATAAGGTAACTATAAAATTGATATTCATTTCCTATAATAGATGAAGTATTTAATCAAATGAAAGGAGTTGCTTTATTCTCCAGAATTGATCATCGATCATGATATCATCAGTTAAGGATAAAGGATAAGGATATACCAAAAACAACATTTTAGACCAAATATGGGCACTATGAATTCATGTTAATGCCTTTAGGGATAACTAATGCACTAGTTGCTTTCAGAACAAAATGAACAACATTTTTCATGATTATTTACATAAGTTTGTGATAGTATTTCTAGACGACATTTTAATCTATTCTAAAAATGAAGAATGTCTAGCGCATCCCCAATTAACAATGCAAAGGATTCGTAAACATAAGTTATATGGAGAATTGTCTAATTTTTCTTTCTTTTAAAAGAAGATCCATCATTTGGGGCATATCATTTTAGAGGAGGCTATTTTTGAAGACCTAGATAAGATCAAGACTATAACCGAGTGGCTAATAACTGAAAATGTGTCTAAAGTAAGAAGTTGTATGGTCTTGGAAAGATATTATAGAAGGTTTGTTATACACTTTTCAAGGGTATCCAATCATATTTATACCTTACAAAGGAAGAATTGAAAATTTATTTGAATTGAACAATGTGATAAGGCTTTCCTAACTTTAAAGGAAAAGTTAACATCCCCTATACTAAGAGTACCTAATCCTAATGGTCACTTTATCATGAACACAGATGCATCCATAGAAGGTCTTGGAGGAGTCTTAATCCATAATGAAGGTGTAGTTTCCTATGAGTCCCAAAAGATGAAAACTTGTGAAGTAAACTATGCTCCACATGATCTTGAATTGGCAAACATGGTGCATTCTTTACAAAATTAGAGGCACTTCTTATTGGGAAAACCATTTGAGTCAAAAATATATCACCAAGGGTTAAAATAAATTTTCACCCAACCTCACTTAAATGCAAGGCAAAGAAGATGTGTAGAATTTTTAATTGAATATATCAAGGGGAAATAAATTGAGTAGTTGGTGCACTCAGTAGGAGACATATATTGGCTATCTCTACCTTACAAGTGGACTTGAAACTATAGCTTTTAATAAAGTTAAAGATGCATTTTATATACAAGTTAACCATACACTTGGAAATTCTCCTATTGAACCCAAGTATGAAGGTTATACTCTGGAACCTGAAGGGATGATGAATTATCAAGGTCAAATATATCTCATTGACCTTAAAGGATTAAGAGAAACTATTATAACTGAAACCCATAGTGCTTCCTACTCAGGACACCCTGGAGCAAACAAGATGTGTGTTGATCTTAAGAAATTATACTTTGGTCATGTATGAAAAGGGATATAGCCATGACAATGACTAAATGTCTTGAATTCCAATGAATAAAAGCAAAACACTGTAGTGTTTCCAATTAGGACATTAGACTATACATCTCGATTCTTTAGATATTTTCCTATATTTTCCCCTAATTTATCCGTATATCTAATCTCTAAATATATTCCACTCTATCTCCTAAACAATTGATGCCCTTCTCCTTTGTATTTGTAGTCATTTATATATGTCATTGTGAGAAGGGATGTGACTATTCAAATTAGTTTTATTATATATTAATATTTAATATTAAAATATTATTATATATGTGAATCATGTCATGTGATATTTATTTCTATATTAAATATTATGATTATAATGTAATATCATATTATATGATAATGATTTTACTATAACATTATTGATATTATATTATTATTACTATTTATTTATTAATACTAATTTGACCTTATTATTTTATTCTTTAATAATATATTACATTATTAAATATATATATTTATAATTATCTTTAATCATCATGAAATTATAATATTATAATATATAGTCATTTACTCATATATATATATATATATATATATATATATATATATATATATATATATATATATATATAAAATTATTCACCAATATTACCATTATAAGGGGACATGACAAACACATGCCCTGTAGTACTTGTTTATCCACATAGTGTACCACAATACAAATGACATCTTATAAGCATGAACTTTTTCCAAGGGTTACCTATGACATCTCATCGACACAACTGTATCTTGGTCATAGTAGACAAGCTAACCAAGGAAACCCATTTTATCCCTAGGAACTAGATAGATAATGCTCCAACCATAGCCTAAAAATTCATTAAGGAGATTTTTAGGTTAGATGGGATACCTGAAAGGATCATTTATGATAGGGATGCTAAAATTACATCAAGATTTTGGACTACCTTAGAAGCTTCCTTAGGAACACAAGTGGAATTTAGTACAACATCCCATCCATAAACGGATGAGAAATTTGAGAAATCTAACCATATTTTAGAAGTTCTACTATGTACGTATTGTATCGATCAACAAACAAAATGGGAAGAGTACCTAGTTTCTTAAAATAATTCCTTTCAGGCTATTATTGGTATGGCTACATTTGAAGCACTTTGTGGAAGGAAGTGTTGAACACCATTAAGTTGGGATAGGTTGGAGAGAAGAGTCATAATTGGGCCTAAGATGTTGTAGAACATGGATACTCAAGTAGGAGTAATCAGACAAAGAATGAAAGAAGAAACTAACAGATAGAAAAGTTATGCAGATAAAAATAGAACTTTGCAAAATTTTCAAATTGGTGAAAAAATGTTTCTTGGAGTTCATCCTCACAAGAGCTCCATATATTTTGGAAGGAAATCCAAATTAGCTCCATGTTTTGTTGGACCTTTTTAAGTTCTGTAGGAGATCAACTCAATGGCTTATCTCTCAGCTTTGACTCTAATATTGATTTGTATTCATGATGTGTTCCATGTATCCTTGTTGAAAAGATATAAGCCTAGTCCTAAACACATTTTGAACTAGAATGCGCTATATGTGGAACAAAAAACAACTATAACTATCCATCCACACTGCATAATAGAGAGTTGATAGTACCCACTACGCAACAAAATCATTGACCAATGTAAACTCTAGTGGGACCAATACTCAATGGAGAATGAAACTTGGCAATATACCACATAAATGGAGAAACATTATCCATATTTTTATTTAAGATTTGAACTAGATAAATGTTTAGAAAAAAAAACTTTACTAATTTTGTTAGATGATGTTTTGATAAACTCCATGAGAGCTTGAAATATTTTGGATGGTATCTTGATAAACTTTACAAGAGCCTAATAATTACTTACCATAAAATTTAACATTTGATATATGATGTTTTGATAGCTTTACAAAGAATGGAATCATGATAGTGTAGCTTGCAAAACGAGATGGGAAAATTTTAAAAAATTAAAAATATATATATAATTTGTGGTTTTTAATACCGCAACAGTTAAGTTTAATACCATGCAATTAACAAATCATAGTAGTTTGCAAAGGACACCACTAGTGGTGTTTTTTTAACTACAAGGGTTCCATGATGCACCACTCGATGGCCACCCATTGCTCCACTGTGTGGCCTCCAAATCACTACCACCTCTATCTCCCATTACCTAATCCTGACCTCCACGAGTGACACTACCCATTTTGTTCCGCTGGTGGCTTTGCCATCTGGCCTCCACAGCACCATTGTGATGGTGTTTTTTAATTTAAAAAAATTCTTGTTATTAAGAAGGCCCTGTCTATAGTTTTGCGATATCTTGAGCATACGGGGGTCTTTTTCTGACCTGAACTAGAAAGATGATTCAGAGATGGAGATAATAAAACAAGTATTCTTTGAATTTTTTCCTAGTTTGGTACTTTTTTTGTGCTTTAAGTCCATTGATTTCTTCTATCTTCCTGAGGGGCGTAACTTCTTCATTATAGCTTCATTTTTTTATTTGTAAAAAGAGTCAAAAGTATCTTCTCAAGCACTTTCTAGATTATCTATCATTTCACTAGTATTTTATTCTAGGTATTTGTTATTCACATCTAAAGCTTTTTTGCTCTTTTCTTGTATACACATTCCTTCTATAAGCTGGGGTTCAATTTTTTGCATTGTGGGGGGTGTTTTTATATTACTTTCTATTATTATATCAGCATATCAGACTTAAAAAATCCCTTCTAAAACCATGGCCAGGACCTCTTCTTATCTAGTACTTCTAAACCCACACAACTATCATACATGGAAATCTCATATGTAGCAGCTTCTTCGTTCAAAGGATTTGAGGATTCTAGATACAGTGTAGCCAATTTTTTAGAATCAATACCAAAATTTGTAGCACAATAATAAGATGGATGAAGACATGGCTTTATTTAAGTGTTTTAGACACTTACAGTTTCATGTTGATGAGTGTTTCACTCCTCAAGAAATGTGGGATAAGTTTAACCACTTGTTTAGCACCATCAATGAGTTCAGAGCACTTCAGATTGAGGTAGAGCTTACTTCTCTTGTACCCAATGTTTTTTCCTCTATTGAGGACTTTCTTATGAGGTTCAAATAGTAGAGGACTTTGTTACAAGGATGTGGGAAAGAGAAGACATATAAGGAATGTATCTACCTGATTCTCTCGAAGCTTCAAGGAAACTTTCAAATTTTTTGGTCTACCTTCCATTCCACTATGGATGCCTTGGGTCCTAGATTTTCTATGCCCACTTTTGAGGTCTTTTATGATTGGTTGACTATAGAGAAGTCCAAGATTACACAGTTGGATACTATCAACAATTCAAAGACATAGGCATTGGTTTCTTAGATATCTGCATGGAAGTGAAAGCAGAAACTAAAGCCCAAGATAGATTCAACAGGGAGTTAGAGTTCCTCTAAGCCTACTCCTAAATAAAATGCCTAGAAACCCTCTTAGAAGGGTGAATCTTCCAAGTCTAGTGATTCTTCCCCCAAGACTAAGAAGTACACAAGTGATGCTTGCAGTTTTTGTGGCAAGAAAAGACATCCAATTTTCTAGTGTTGGAAACATCTTGAGGCTTTAGAAGAGGTCATACAGTAGTACATTATTGCTTCTTTGACATCACCACCTCCTCCTTCAGGAAAAGGACATGCTCTTTCTATATGAGCATTGTCTTCTATAACTACTTGGATTCTTGATTTTGGAGCTTCACACCATATGAAACAATCACCTGATTTGGATACCACACTTGCTTAGAGTGTTACTACATAGATTGCAATTGGTGATTCTACATAGCTTTCAATCACTAGTTTAGGAACTATCTCTTTAGAAGGTGGTTCAGTATAGGATGTTCTATTGGTCCCTGTGATTTCTACAAACCTATTGTCTATCTTTCAGATTTGTCATTCTGTCTTTGGAAAGACAATTGAGTTCTCACCACATGATGTGATTATTTGTGACCTCCATAATCTTGGCTTGATTATTGCTATAGGGAGTGTTGATCTTTAGTCTCACTTATATTAGTTTGATGGCTTTGAGAGCTCTAATTCTACTAGTGTTTCTCTCATTGCTCATGGAGACACAGTGAGAAAGCTTTGGCATGAGCATTTTGGCCATGTCAACTATAGATATCTATAGCATATGAGTACAGAGGAGCTAGTGGTTAGGTTACCTCAAATCTCTTGTACTGACAATGTATGTCAAGGTTGTGCACTTGGAAAACATCACAGAGATCCATTTCTAGCAGGTACATCCACACATGCTAAGGCACCTTTAGAGTTGATACACAATGATCTTATGTCATTCCCCACTCCATCTTTTTTAGGTGCTCGATATGTGCTCACCTTCATAGATGACTTCTCTAGACACACATGGGTGTACTTTTTGAAGTACAAGTCTGACGTCTTTGATTCATTTCAAATATTTAAGACATTTATGGATAAGTAGTCTAGTCTTTCTATTAGGTGTATACACATTGACAATGGAGGGAATATGTGAATCAGTCTTTCAAATATTTTTTCATAGAGCATGGTTTACAACATCAATTCACAGTTCCCCACAACCCTCAGCAAAATAGGATTGCAAAGAGAAAGAATAGGACATTACGAGAGATGACTAATTGTATGATTTAATCTCAATCGATGAGTTCTTCATTTTGGGCTGAGGCTATCAATTGTGCCAATTATATTCAGAATTGGATACCTCACAAGGCATTGTGACACTTGACTCTTGAGGAGGCTTGGACTCATGTCAAGCCTGATGTTTCTACTTTCCGCATTTTTGGTAGTGAGGCTTAGGCATTTATTCTAGAAGCTCAGTGGAAAGCTATGGAGAAGAAGAGCTGATCACTCATCTCTGTTGGCTACTATGAGGATGTGAAGATGTACAGGTTTTTTGATCCTAATTTTAGAGATGTCTTGTTTCATTGAGATGTTCAGTTTGATGAGCATTATCCTCAGATGGACCCACTGTCACCAACTTCTTCCTCACTACTTAGTACTTCCTCTACTCCTCCATAAGATTATGCATCCTATGAAGAAGATCTTGATATTTATCCCCCTTCACCACCTCCATCAGTTGTTCAATGAGTTCCCAAGTGGGCTATTGATATTGTTGATGTAGCTGAACCTCTGGTAGGTGATCCTACCAATGCTAATTGTACACGTGCATAGATTACAAGTACTGACATCTTGATTCATGCCATTTCACATGATCCACAATTTTTTCATAGGGAACAAGACATTTAGAGTGGGATAGGGCTATGGATGAGGAGTACTCTTCTTTGATAAAGAACCACACATGGGATATTTATTCTCCTCTGAAAGAAAGAAAGTTGGTTTGGTACTGGTGGGTATACCATACCAAGTATGATGTAGATGGTTCTATTGATAGGTACAAGGTACGTCTTATTGCAAAGGGTTTTTCATAGGTTGAGGGTATTGATTACTCTAAGACCTTTGCCCTTGTTGCCAACATAAATTATATTTTCCTTGTACTCTCTCTTGTAGCTTAACAAGGATGGACAATTTATTAGATGGACATGAAGAGAACCTTTTTGCATGGAGACCTTCATGAGGAGATCTATATGGAGAAGCCTCATGGTTTTGTGTAGGACTCTTCATTAGTTTGCAAGCTTCAGAGGTCTTTATATGGTCTCAAACAAGTCCCTCGAGCTTGGTATGAGAAGATGGATTCCTTCTTGCTTGCTTCACAATTCACTCAGTGTCATTCTGATCCTATAGTTTACATTCAGTGCCATGGGGCTGACTTATTGATACTTGTGCTTTATGCAAATGATCTGATCATTACAGGTAGCTTAGTCTCTATGATATAGAGTCTTCAACAAGCCTTGAGAGAGCAGTTTGAGATGACAGACCTTGGACTTCTGCATTAATTTTTGGGCCTATAGGTTCATGTTCAGTCTTCAGATGGGATAGCCATACTCTAGAAGAAGTATACTCTTGATATACTTCAAAGATTCAACATTCTTGATTGCAAGCCTTCTCCCACACCTTTTTAGTTAGGTGTTGTTTTCTCTACCACTGACACTACTCCTATAGTGGATTCCACTTTATATAGATAGCTTGGGGGTAGTTTGTTGTACCTAACACACACACGTCCTGATATTTCCTTTGTGGTTGGTCTTGTCTCTCAATTCTCCCGTGATCCACATGAGAGTCATTGGCAAGCTTCCAAATGTATCCTGAGGTACATTTTGGGTACAACATGTTATGGCATTCACAATACATTAGGGGATCCTCACATTGTTGGTTACACAGATTCAGATTGGGCTGGTGGTATTAATGATCACAAGTCTACTTCTAAATTTGTCTTGTATCTTGGTTCTGGTCCAATCACATGGTCTTGCAAGAAGTTTCATGCTCACACATTATCATCTATAGAGGTAGAGTACATGGCACATGTATTAACTATTCAACAGATTTTGTGGCTTTGACAATTGATGGTAGAGTTTTGATTTCCTCTTGATAGTCTGACCTTTATGTGGTGTGACAATCAAAGTGCTATACACATTTCTCGCAACCCGTTTGAGCATCAATAGGCCAAGCACATTGAGCTTCACATGCACTTCGTCAGGAATCTAATTTAGTATGGTGCTTTGAGCTTGGATTACATTCCCACTACTAAGAAAGTTGCAGACATCTTCACTAAACCTTTTACATCCCCATGGTATCTTTAGTTGTATTCTATGCTTGGGGTGAAGGAAGTTGTCTTTAGGGGGTTTCAATGATGAGTCCTTCCTTCCTTCTTTTCTTGCTATCTCTTTTTGGAGTAGAGTTTTTCCCACTGGGTTTTCTCTATTTCTCCATTTCATAGAGATTTGGTTGTGATTAGGTAGCTCATCAGGCCTTGGTGTTGGGACCCAAGTTTGTTTTCTGCATTACATTATAGTTTTCTTGCTTTTTATGTTGTTTGTAGCAACATTATTGCTCATCTTAAGGGGGGTGTTAGAATAAAGTGTTAATTAAATTTTATTTTTTAAATTACCTTTACTCCCTTCTTAAGATTTCACTTTATGCATTTTGTATTTCTATTTAATAATTAATTAGTAATTATTAAATGTCATTTACCTCTTAGGGTTTACCTTTTAGGTTTACGATCTCCTTTTATAAGGATTGATCTTTTGTAATTATCTTTCATTCTTTTCATTTCTGAGAATACAATTTGCATATTTTTAGAGAAAACCCCTTGCCTCTTCTTGTCTTTTTCTTCTTTGTGATAGGCTCTTTCATTCAGGTATTCTTCGGGCTTTGTGGATTTGTATTGCTCAAATCCTTCATAATTTTCTTATCGATAAAAAAATGTTTATTTATAGAATAGTAAAATAGATTACAATAAATAGAATGAATTTGAATTTTTTTTAATGTTATTTATAAAAATTCTAGAAAAATGCAATTTTGGTCAACATCTCAATTTAAAATAGAAAAAATACAGTGAACAAAACTTAGAATAGTGCATCGATATCAAGAGGTGGGTATAAGAGGAAATTATTTTTATTTTATACTACATTATCATATGCTATGAAGATTAGAGTTTACTTTTAATGATCTTTATTAGTAAATTGAAAAGCCCCTCTTAGTTGTGATCCATATTTCATACTTCCTCAAGAAAACATATATAAGAGACTAGAAACGATGAGAATGTTTATATTCCTAAGAACATATTAGTGGCATCTATCATCACTGCATATTATAATTATGCTAAAATAATAGGTGTTTTTGTTACAACAGATAGATACCCAATACTCTTTACCATTAAAGAAAGACAAGTCTATCAAAAAACCTAGGTGAGATATACTTGTCTTTGAGTTCCTTGTACTAATAGAGATAAAAAAAACATAGTTTAAGTATTAGTATCTCAACTCATTCCTCATACTTCTCTGTATCAAAAGCCCATCCTACCATTTACTTGTTGGAAAATTATTTTTTGTATGGTCATGTCTCTAGTTTATCTTAGGCAATAATAACATATTTACCTATCTTTTTTTTCAATAATAATATAAGTAACCTAACACTACAGTAGGTAAATATTCATCTATGTCAACTTTTGGTTGTCAAATGTTGAAATCTGAGTGAGCTTAATAAATGTGTACAGGTAAATAATACACATGCTCAAACTACAACCAAGAACTTAGTATATTAAGTTTATAGTGGATATTCAAGAGGCCACAAAATTAGTTTGAGTGGGTGTGTGACAATGAAGAAATGTTAGAGGTAGATAAAATACCAAAATGATTATGTTCTCACAATAGTTACATCTAAACAATTAGAAACTAGAAATACATATTGAAAGTGAGTAGTTCAAGGGTCTTTACCTTGTGGATATGCATATGTAGACAACTTCGGAGGTGAAGAGATACCTCCAGCGTACAGATGCCTTGGACATAGTTAGGTAGTACTTAACCATTTTAGCATATTATAAGTTAACTAAACAAAACTAAATATTCTCTAGAAGGTACCTATACTTGGTTAGATGCTCCAAAACTTAGAGGAGTATAGGAAATAGAAAGCTCTCGGTAGTCTAGCACTTGGTTGTATACCCAAAATCCAAGGAAATGTACAAATTTGTGTTGACCTTGCTAAGAACCTTGGCACACCCATGGGCTGGCTATGGAATTGTACCAAGTGACCCTAGACCCAAATGATCCTGAATATTGAAAATACTCTTATCAAAGTACATTGAGATTCTTGTCCATACAAGAGCCATCCTACATGGATGGAAGAAGATCATTTAAAACACTTGTTTATTTCTATTCCATACAAATTAAAAATTGGTTTGGATGACCAATTTGTTTCTTTTGACAAAAGAGCCTAGATGGATAAATAAAATTATGCCCTGCATGGACTCATTTAATGAGCAATCAATAGTTAAATCCCAAGAAAAAAATAGTGTATTCTCTATTGATTTGTTGTGATCATCTTCTAGTAAATTTTTTATTTATTTCTAATGATACGTTGCTCCTTATAGTATGTTTTTGTTGATATGTGGTCATTGATTAGGAAAGTGTACATTTTCATTATTCTTTGGGGTCTAGGGCATCACCCCAATTTGTTTTTGGTCAGCTCATCATGGATTTTTAAGTTGACTAGTCAACCATTCCCTAAGGTTGAGTCATCAAGTTTTTTTAGGGTTAGCTTGTTAAGATGAAATAATCTAGCCCTAGTTTTGTAAGCAACAAAAAGCTTGTATAACATGGCTTAAGGTTAGGGATTTTATGATGTATGGTGATTTAGTATCATTTTGTAGAAGTAATTAGTTGCAAGGGATTATAGATTTACATAATCAGGTTGTAATCACCCAACAATAAGAATATTTGACTCATTGTTTGGTGGATGTATCCCAGGGATTGGGTGAACAATGTTAAATCTTTGTGTCTTGTGTTCTCTTTAGTGTGCTTTATTATTTTTTTGATATTGGTTATATTTGTGTGTAATTGATATTTTATATCTCTCTAAATCTAACAAGTGATATTAGAGCAATGTTAGTATGCTAATAGAAACCAAATTTAAATAAAGCTTCTACAAACTAAACAAAATTCATAAACTTCAAGATAGACTAAGATGAGCTCTCAATTGAGAATATGAGCCATTAATGGACTCTCTCAATAAGAAGCTCTCTTGTTGAGTGGCTTTGTCTAAATAGATAGGATGTATGCTCAAGCTTATGCTTCAAAAAGGGCTTCAAATGGAGTTGGAATTTGGGTGAGAGTGTATGGTTTTGATGTAAAATGGCTTCTTAAAATGGCATTATGACTTTACTTCATGGATTGTGTTGTTTTGCAAAGGGGAAGGATCCAATTTATAGGCAAGAGGCTTGAGGGATTGAGGGCTAAGATGCAAGGATGGGAAAAAGCTCATGGAGGGCTCAGATTGCATGAGAGGAGAGCACATGGATTGTGCTTCCTTACAGCCAATCAGGGAGTGACACATGTCACAAGGTGAGAGGATGGAGGAAAGGGGAAGGATGAGTCAACAAAGGAGGCTCAAGGGATAAAATCTTCATAAAGACCCTCATAATGGCTTGTAAGAGCAATAAAAGGGCTTGGAAGAGTCATTTATGGCCTAGTGGGCTTCATAAAGTTTTATGGTTGGGATATTTTGAAGGAGCTGAGAGGAATTTCAACTTGGACTTGATTAGGAAGGTTTTAAGCTTGCTTAGGATTGTGCAAATGATTAGAGGATGGATTAGGATGGTTTAGGATTAGCTTAGAGATAGGCAAGTGGATGACATTTAATGAAGGTGGGTGAAGGAGGAGATATTTGTTAACTTTGGCTTGGGTTAGTAAGTCTTAACCCATGTTTAGAGAATGTGACAAGGTTAGGAGGGGATTAGGATTAGGTTTAAAGACATCTTCTAGAAGAGTCTAGACTTTGGATGAGGATAAAGACTTTCTACAATAGTCTAGAACTTCCTAGGATGAGGATGAAAACTTTCTAGAAGAGTCTAGAACTTCTTAGGATGAGGATAAATTAGATTTTTAGGAAATAAATAAAGTTTTATTTATTTCAAGGGTTTGGGTTGAGGAGATATTTATTAAAACTTTTTTAATAAACATGAGGATTAATATTTAATCTTAATTAAATATTTTGAGTTGGGATTAGGGGTAGGAAATGATGGGATTAGCCTTTAATCAAAATTAAAGAAGGATTAGAAGATTTTGGAAGAGTTTAGTGGTCTTAAGGAAATTGGCCAAGTTTTGGGCAAAAAAGAATTTTTTTATTTATTTTGGATTTTTTGGTCAATCTATTAATTAAATAATTAATAAATAAGGAAATAATGTTTAAATAAGATTTAAACATTTTTGAGAGGGATTCCTTAATTAAATATTTTTAATTAAGATAAAGGGATTTAATGGTATAAAAATAAATAAATAAATTAATTAATTAATTAATGATGATGTCATCAGGGACTTTTTTCCAAAAAAAAAATATTATTTTCTAGAGGAATTTTAGGTGTCTACAATGTAAAATATAAATGGAGGACTATCTTTATTAGAAAGTATTTATGGTGGCCACTGGAAGGAAACTCCAAGAAAGAGACAAATATGATAGATGAGGACTGGGATAATTTGGATAGAAAGGCACTTGGAGGTATTCACTTATCCTTGACAAAATTGATGACATTTAACATTATGAATATGAAGACGTCTAAAGAGTTGATGGAAACTGTAGAAAAGTTCTACAAATAGCATGTTGCTTCAAACATGATAATTCTAATAAAGCATTTATTTAATATGAAAATGGTAGAAGATGGATGTTATTGATAATTTAAATGAGTTTGACATGGTTACCAGTTAGTTATCTTCTATACATGTCAATTTTGATGAAGAAATTAGGGCTCTCTTGATTTTGTGCTCTTTGCCTAAAAAATAAAATAGCTTGGTAATGGTAGTGTGTAATCATGTTTCTAGTTTGAATACACTAAAATTTGATGATCTTATTGGTATTATTCTAAGTGAGAAAACTCATAGATAAATCTCAGGTAGATCTATATTAGGATTTTTTTGAATGCACAAAGCAAAGGTAGAATGAATGAGAGAGGAAAAAATTCTATAAATCATAGTTAATCAAGAGGAAAATTAAAGGGAAAGAGGTCTTAATCTAGAGGAATAAGAGATTGTTTGTAATATGGGAAATTGGGTTATAAGAAGAAAGATTGATAGTCTCGAAAGAAAAATTAGGAGACAAACAAGATGGAAATAAGGACGCAAATGTGGTAATTCATAAATCCAAAGAGGATGATTTTATTCATTCCTTATAAAATTTTGACAATCCATGGGTTCTAGATTCAGGGGCTTCATTTCATGCTACACCCCATTAAGGTTATTTTCTAGATTATGTCCAATGAGATTCTAGACAAGTTTATTTGGGAGATAATGAAATCTATCACATTGTTGGAAAAGGAAGAATTAAGTTGCAAAATTGTAATCATTTGCTACTAAAAAGGGTAAGACATGTTCCAAGATTGGGTAGGAATTTAATTTTAGTAGGGCAACTAGGTGATGAGGGTTAAATAGTTACTTTTAATGATCAAAACTAGAAGGTTTCAAAAAGTTTCTTAGTAGTAGAAAAAGGTGTCAAATTAGGCACCTTATACCTTTGTACAAGTCATATTGTTCCTTCTACTTTAATTATTTCAAAGAAAAATCAGTGTTCAGGAACAGTTTCTGTAGTTGAGCAGGAAGAACATCAAATCGTTCTTGTAGATTTTGACATAATACTATGGCACAAAAAAATTGGGCACACAAGTGAGAAAGGTATGAAATTACTTCATTCAAATAATTTTTTATATCTAAAATGTATTAATGTGGATTTTTGTGGAAGTTTTGTGTATAAAAAATAAAAGAGAGTTAATTTTATTAAGAATGGGAAGGAAAATAAAAATGAAAAATTAGAGCTTGTGCATACAGATGTATAGGGACTGACTCAAGTGTCTTCCCTTGTGGCACTCTATATTATGTTAAATTCATTGATGATGCAACTAGGAAAGTATGGATTTATGTCCTTAGATTGAAATATGATGTATTTCAAACAAAAGAATTGAATATTATTGCTCCTTTAGTGATATTTGTAGGGAAGAAAACTCCTCCAAGGACTCCATAAGAAAATGGAGTGGTTGTGTTGGAAATTTGGCTATGGTGATGTACTAGGGTAGTCATTTATGGCAACATATAGTCTACTTAAAAATGGTATAACTTTTGGTGAAGTCTAAAAGCACATACCTAGAACATTAACTAAGTGCATACCAAGAAAATAGGCTTCAAAAGACTTATTTTGTTTTTTGAGCTTCATTTGAGGCACATGAGGTTACATGTGAAGGTAGGTTGTATGGACAACAAATGAGGAAATGTGTTGTTGAAGGAAATAATCTGTATGTTGAATATTATTTAGCACATAAACACATATTTGCCACTACAAATGCAATAAAGGATAAAGAGAAAGAAACTAAAAATTTGATTGATGGTTTGAAGAACAAAGATGTAAAACATATTGATTTTGATTAGAAGTTTGGAAAAGCAAGTGATGAACTGATAATTCTGTAGCATGATAAGGACAAAATATTGAAGAAATTCAATTTACTCTAAGATTATTTGATTCCTAAAATGATTTTTTTTTAAAAGAAGCTTGATACACTTTTGGAGGCAAAGGCATCTTATGAGAAATTTTCCTATATAGATCTAAATGCAACAGAATTAGCAGCTTATGGCTTATGCAGAGTTACCAATGTTGTAGAAGTTGTGAAATCTTCATGAGATGAAGACTTGAAGAACCTAAAGGCTGATTTCTCTAATTATATAAATATTTTGGGAAGAAAGCTAGCTTAAGACAATGGAAAAAGGACTATGATTTTGACATGTACTTACTTTTACTCACCTTTTTCATTGATGTCAAAGGAGGAGAGTGATGGTATGAAAATTCGATTGTAAGTATTATGCATTATAAAGATAACATAAGGGAGATACAGTTTAGAGCATAATCTTAGGGGGGTATATTATAGTATGTAGAAGATGTTATTGCTAATATATATGATCCACATTTTACAAATTTTCACAAGGTTATAATTTTGCAATTTTGTTACTTAGCCATTTTTTCTTATATGTTGCCATCAATGCCAAATGGGGAGATTGCTGGTAATTTGGCTAAGGTGATGTATTATGGTTTTCATTTATGGAAACATATAGTCTACTTGGAGATGCAAGAACTTTTGGTCAAATTTGGAAGCACATAATTAGAAAATTGACTAAGTACATAGTAGGAAAACATGCTTCAACAGACTTACTTTGTTTGGCAAGCTTCACTGGAGGTACATGAGGTTACATGCATTTGAAGGAAGATAGTATGGAAAAAAAATAACATATGTCTAGGAATTCTAAAAGAAATATTAAGTTTTGTATGAATTGTGGAGAATATATCAGTGATAGGTTGACAAAGAAAAATAGAGCAAAAGGAAGTATAACGATTTTTTTGTTAAGGAATTATTTTGGTCTACCAAAATAATTAATTAACAATGTTGGGATGACATCCTAGATTTCAACCCACATGTGGCAAAATATTACTCAAATATTCAACATTTTTTTGTTATAAAGGAAAGAAACTTTGTTAAAAGAAGTAATTTTGATTAGTGGATCATTTTATGGGTACCATCACCACTAAGGTTTTCCCTTGTCCAGGGTTTCACTAGTTAACATATAATGGTGCTATGAGTTGCATTGTGTTTTTCTTATGTTTACTTTTTAATTTGATCATCTATTCAAGTTTAAATATTGTTAATAATATCCATAGTTGACAAAAAAATTGTGGAACGCTAATTCACCCCCCTCTCAATTTCCCTATTTCCAACATGTTGAACACACAAATAGAACAATAATGGAGCATACAAGGAGTATGACATTGCATGCATAGCTAACCTTAAATATGTGGGTAAAGATTGTTAATACTAATGTATATTTAATAAATAGATATCTGTCTACCCCTTTGGGCTATGATATTCTAGAAGAATCAAGGACAGGTAAGAAGGTGAGTTATTCTTTTTATAGAACATTCATTGTGAAGCGATTGCACATATAGATTTTGAAAATAGAACTAAGATAGAAGCTAAATTTAAGAAATGTGTATTTATTGGATATAGCATTGAATTTGGTTATAGACTAGGATTACAAAAATCATAAAATTGTAAGAAGTAGCGATGTCATATTCAATGAGAAAGCATTCTACAAAGATCTGTTATGGTGTCATAAGAAGAAATAAAATGATTATGTAGTATTGGATGATACTCCAAAAGATGATGCTACATTAGTCTCTCTTGCTCCACAACAAAAATAGAAAATACCACACACCTCAGTAAATTTTAGATGGTCAACAAGGCTAAGTAGGCCTCCAGAAATATTTTCTCCCTCTTTTTACTCTATTTTATTAATATATATGCATGTGAACCAAAAAGTTATGATGAAGCTATGCAACTAGATACCAAGGTTCATTGGGAGCATGGATTAAAAGAAGAAAATGAGTGCTTGCTAAAAATCAGACTTGGGACTTATGTAAATTGCCTCTAGGTAAAAGGGTTTTGGGAAATAAATAGATTTATAGGATGAAAGAAGATTATGGAGTTAAGAAAAGATTTAAAGCTAGGTAAGTTGTAAAAGGATTTGAATAGAAAAGGGCATTGATTTTGATGAGATATTTTCTCCAGTTGTTGAAATGACTTTTGTTCACATTGTTTTAAGTAGTGTGGCAACTAAAGATTTTTACTTGGAGCATCTTGATGTTAAAAAATAAAATTCATAATGATTTGGATGAAGAAATATATATAGAACTACCACATGGATTTGATTTCAAAGGTAAGGAGAACTTAATGCACAAATTGAAGAAGCGTTTATATAGTTTGAAGCAAGCCCCTCAACAATGGTAAATTAAATGTGGTAGTTTTATGACTGATCATGGATACACTTGGTGTCATTCAAGCTATAGTGTTTATTTTAAAAGGTCGTATGATGATAACTACATTATTTTATATTTATATATTGATGATATGCTTGTAGCTAGGTCTAACATGATCCCATCAAGGGGTTGAAATAACAATTGGCACATTCATTTTCTATGAAGGATTTAAGGGAAGCAAAAAAAATTCTTGGTATGAAAATTTGTATAGATAGAAAAAACAAAACATTGACATTATCTTAATCTGATTATATTGATAATGTTTTACAACATTTTCATATGGAAAATTCCATAATTGTCAACACACCTTTAGCTAGTCAGCTAAAATTGACTAAGGAAATATTCTGAAAGGCATAGGAAGAGGAGGATAAAATGTTCAAGGTACCAAATTCTTCATCTATAGGAAGTTTAATGTATGTTATGGTATACACTAGGCCAGATATTACACAAGTAGTAGGAGTAATTGCCAGGTCTATGGGTCATCATGGCATTGAGCATTAGAATGTGTCAAATGGATTCTCAAATATTTGAGAGGTACATCCAATAAATTTTTACATTTTTGGGGCTATACTATTGATTTAATTAGATTTGATAGTGGATATAGATACTAGGTGGAGTAATACAAGATATATATTTACTATTGGTGGGACAATAATGAGATGGGTTAAATGTCTTATCAACTACAAAGGAAGAGTATTTTTTTGCTACAAAAGAAAATAAGTAGATGATATGGCTTCAATTATTCATAGAAGAACTAGGATTCCCATAGAGGGATAGTTATAGCCAGAGTGACATTCATCTTGCCATGAATTCTTCTTTACACTCAAAGACAAAATACATATAGTTGTAGTACCACTTCATTCGATCAGTTTTAGATGGTGGAAAGTTAAATCTAGAAAAGATAAATATAGATGATCCTCCAACATATATGTTTACCAAGGCAATGACAAAGGAGAAGTTGAACTCCTCTTTAGCTTCAATTAGTCTTCTAGACTGAGTATAATAAAGGAATAGTTGAGTCTAGGGTGCATCATTCTAATTGGAGCTTTAAGGGTAGCAGTATGGCTACAAGGTCAGTCTCCAAGTGGTAGGTGATTTGGTGTAGAGCCTGATCACTCCCTAAGTAGGAGATGGTTGAAATATGATAGTTGATCAGGAAAGTACTATACGCTTTTCATAATTCTTTGGAGTGAGGGATGACCCCAATTTTTTTATTTATTAGTTAACTCGTCAAAGATTTTTGAGTTGATTCATCAACCATTTCCCATGGTTAACCCATCAAGTATTTTTAGGTTTAACTTGTTAAGATGAAATAATCTAGCCCTAATTTTGTGAGCGATAAAAAGCTTGTATAAAATGGCTTAGGGTCAGGGATTTTATCATGTATGATAATTTAGTATCTTTTTGTGAAAGTATTGAGTAGAAAGGGATTAAAGATTGTAATCAGGTTGTAATCATTGGATAATAAGAATATTGGACTTCTTGTTTGGTAGACATAGCCTAGGGGTTGGGTGAACCATGTTAAATCTTGGTATCTTGTGTTCTCTTCTATGTGTTTTATTCTTTTTTCTAATATTGGCTATAATTGCATGTAACTATTATTTTGTGTCTCTCTAAACCTGACATCTTTCACATCGATAATAATGGGCAAGGAAATGAAAAAAGATCATTATATAAGAACAAAAGAAATAAGTCATTAAAATCTATGTAGAGAAAATTACAAAAAATGTCTTTAGGAGGTTGGAGAATATTGATGATTTTAAAAATAAATATCTTTGGGCATAGACATACACATGAAGAAAAAGGTTGTTGTTAATGGAATAAGAACATTAATTATTTTCACATGACAATACAATCTGAATTTCACCTTAACCAAAGATATATTTGTTAGAAGGAAAATTATATTTATAAATCATGAAGCACTGCCAAAACACTTTTTTGGATTTGACTTAAACACAATTAGTTACTCATTTTATTTTATTATGAATGGGAACATTTTTTATTTTTTATGTTCAAGAGGAATAGAAGGTGTTGGTTAGTCATTATTTACTATAAGATTTGGAAATGATTCATCAAATTGGTTATTAACTATAATAACTAAATTTCTTTTTGAACAATATATGTCATTACCATGATAAATTTATTCTTACAGAAGCACAATGAAGGGGGGAGCCATTGTCAAAGAGTGAATTGGGCATGGCAGCACTAACCTACCATTGAACCAATAGGTATGAGTTCTAACCACCGTGGCCATAGAAAAATGTGCTAGGCAAGCAAGGGTATACCAGGCATCCACCATGAGCTAACCAGGTCAACAAGTTTAATAAGATATATAAATTTTCACTTGAACATTAAAATGAATTAAGAACCATTGTTGCCTTTAAGAAATGGGTCAATCCCAATCCTTCTTGCAATGGAAATGTTCTGGTATAATGGTACCTATGGTACTTATATACATTTGTACATGTATATGTATGTATGTGTATATTCAAATATGACATACATATATGTACATTATACTTAAAATACAATGTATATACAAAGATACATATATTTGGAATATTACATGTGTATATGTATATTTGTCAGTTACACATACAAATATATGTAAATATAATAAGTACCATTATAATAAAACATAAGGAGAAAATTATTATTTCCATCTTATGAAAATGCATTATTATTTTGGAGTCCATAATTTTTTTAATTTTGGACCTTTAATTTACAAATCAAGAATATAACTTATGTCATCACCTTATACATAACTCCTCTTTGCAGATTATAATTTTCAAGAAAGCATAGCTCAAAGAGAGATTGATGGTAGCTATTCTAAGCTCTGCAACTCTTCTCATCTTTCATAACTGACAAATTTAGAAGTAACAAAAGATCAAAATATTTACATATGAGGAATTGATCAAGCCTACGTTCAATAATGTGTGTCCAGTAGTCGAGATTAGATGCACCCTTGCATTTGCAGTCTGTCAGGTCTTACATCTCTCATGCACTTTTCCATTACAGATTCTTATGGTTATAAATCACTGCAATTGAGGTAATTTTGAATGAAATATTTAAATATATTTTGAAATTATTCCAGCCGTATTAGGATCCATGAATATATGATCTCTAACTATGCTTAAGCTTTCCAGTTTCATAGAATTTATTATTAGAATCAACCAAATTAAATATGCATGCACTTAGTCTTGTTAAGAGTTGATATACATGTTTATTAATTTTTCCTTCAAAACTTAAATAATTTGAGGAAAGACTCAAACTCTATGCTCTTATATAGATGTATAAAAAAATGCCCCTGAGATAAGATGTGGTACCTTCATAGTGTGTTGATAATATTATTGTATGTCATATAGCTTTCTAATGTCCACATAAGGCCCAAGTTGGGTAGAGAATTTATGGGTATGGTAAATGGTATTCAAGATTCATGGACAACCACACCTTTGATCATCAAGTACAACCAAGCATGGTTGAGATGAAAGGTATATGTTGATATCA
Organism: Cupressus sempervirens; assembly: GCA_028749045.1. Lineage (NCBI taxonomy): Eukaryota > Viridiplantae > Streptophyta > Pinopsida > Cupressales > Cupressaceae > Cupressus > Cupressus sempervirens. Next base: position 55,066,733 of record CM053793.1, on the reverse strand, counting down.
AAGGATTGTGGGAAAATACCTGCAAGTCAAGAGGTGAAAATTAGTAACAAACGAAACATTAAAAGAAACATAAAAAACTTAAATGGTAGACTAAATCAGGTCATGTTGGAAAATATATAGTCTTGTTTGTCAAGTTAGACGATGGGTGATTAGGTACAAATTTCCTAAGTAAATCCATGGCTAGGGTAGGGTAGTGGCTTGTGATCACTAGAGGTTAGGATATCTTGCAATCAGATGGATAGGTTGATGGGAATGGCTCCACAATCTAGCCAATTGTATAGTTGACACTCTAACACCAAAATTCTCTGGTGGTAGAATGAGGTGGCGTCATGTGTCTGATCATGTGTAGGGCAGGTCCATTCTTAGATGAGAATGAGAGGGGTTACATATAGTCCATGGTTGGGAGGTAAAGTCTTTGACAATGCTTCCCCTCTCCACCTAATGCCAAGACTTGCACAAGACAAATCAAGAATGCATTCTTAACCTTTTTGGTTAGGGGGTATTGTTCCTCCTTTTATGTTTGTTCATGTTCAAATGATTATGTTATCATTGCAACTACTTCCTTTTAGATTATATCGAGTAGGAAATTGTTTCTCTCTCTTTCATCATGTAATAGTTAGTTATGATAATTTATAAAAGCATTAAATATATTATGGTTTCTCTAATTCATTTTTTAGTTAAGGCCATACCAAAAATTCAATTAATCTATTATAACTAATAATTATATGCATGTGAATATGTAAACGATGCTTACTTGAATATTAAATGCATGGATAAATATAAGGGTAGAAAATTTTGATGTTTCACACACCATTGTCCAGTCATTTGAAATTGACTAAGGAGGTGTGTCCAAAGACACAAGAGGAGGAAAATAAAATGTCAAAGGTACCTTATGGTTTAGTTGTAGGTAGTTTAATGTATGTTATGTTATGCATTAAACCAAATATTTCACACGTAGTAGGAGTTATTAGTAGGTATATAAGTCATCCCGAAGTCAAACATCAAAATGTTGCAAATTGGATTCTTAGATATTTGATAGGAACATATAGTAAATGCTTACAAAGATCTGTTGACTTGGATATGACAAGGTATTTAGATACCAAACTAAGTACTACAACATATTTTTTTATTGTTAGTGGGGTAGCAATGAGTAGGATTTCTCAATTGAACAAGGCAAATTCTTTATCTACTATAGAAGCATAATATCGTGTTGCGACCGAGGAAGCTAAGGAGATCATATGGTTGTAATTTTTCATGGGAGAGTTGGGATACTCATAAACTAAAATAATATTTGTTTATAGATAGCTAGGGTGTCATTCATCTTGCAAAGAATTGTGCCTTATATATTTAAAATTCAAACACACGGTTGAGATATCAATTCATTCAGTTAATTTTGGATGATGACCAACTAAAGTTGGAAAAGATACATACAAATGAAATTCCAATGGATATGTTGGCAAATGTATGAACAAGGGAGAAGTTGAATTTCTCTTCAACTTCAATTGGTGTTCAAAACTGAAAAATAATCAAAAGATAGAGTGTGTCAATTTAGTGAGAGCTTCAGGGGTAGCGATGTTTCTACTGTTAGAGTAATATTTTGTTTTCTTACTAGTTAAATCATATTGATGTAATTAGTTAAGTTATTACTCTTTAGTGCTTAAGCTTTCTCTTAGGTGCATTGATAATTAATTCTTTTATTAATTATTAATGTGCAACCTAGCTTTTTTAGGCTTTAGGGTTTTGTTCACCTTTAAGGTTGAACTCTTGTAATTATTTTCTTTTACATCTTGGAATACTTTTGTTCTCTCACTCTGTTCAGAATTTCAAGCTTTTCTTTTTCCTCTTTGGTTTCCTTCCAGCAATAGGTTATTTTGCATGCAGATGTTTTTGGTGAACTGTGAAGTTGATTTCTCAACTTCTACATGGTATCATAGCCTCCCTGCTACTCCCTGGTTAGAGATCTTGAAGTCATGATTCAAAGATGAAAAATTAAGCTTTTGTGGTTGTTTTTCTTCAATCTGGAGGAGGCACTTTTTTCTAGTGCACTTTGAGAAAAAATGGATGCCACCATTGTGCTCAGAAGGCCTGGTCCAATCAAAATCCATATAAAACTTGCATTTTTTGGCCATAGTGGCCCCTAGGATAAATTGTTTTCTCTACCTTAGGTTGTATAGCATGCAAATTGAGAAAAAAACCTTGAAAAATGTGGCTTTTAAAGGTTTTTTGGGCACCAACAACATGCAGCCAGTGCACCAACACAACCCAACCCATGCTCTTCCCCCATTGGTGTGCCACTGCACAGTCAAGCCCACTACAGTTGCCACCATAGCACCACCCAATCGCCACCTCCACCTACTAGCACTACCCAGTCACCACCCACCAACTGCTGATAAGTGACATCAAAAATCTAGGAGCTAACATCATTTTTCCGATGAGAATTCAAATTTTTTGACGACCATGACCATGAATTTTTTAAACAATCTTTGTGTTTTCTAGAGAGCTTATTGTTTGGAGGTACAGTTGGTTTTTTGGGTGCATCTTTTGTATACAGTGTCCATTTAAAAAAAATAAAATATCATCGAAAAGTTGTTTTCGAGCCAGATGCTGGTTCCGTTTTATGATTCAGCTATTTGAGCTCCTGCTTTTGACATTGAAGTAGAGGCTTCAGTTTCTTACATCTCTACATCTAGCATCTAGGTTTTTCTTGTAGTTCTTCTTGTGCTTTACTTAGTTATTTCTTTGGTATATGAGAGATAGTATAATATTTTGTGGGGGATGCAAATTCTTTTTTTGTCATTTATTTCAAAGAGATCCTTCTAGTTTTTTCTACTTTCTCTCAATTGCAGACTCTTCTATTGGCTGCCTTATACCTCACAACTACCACACTTAAAAAGGATAGATGGCCAGATTACTTATGGAAAAGGGTTTATGGTCATGCATTGATGTAGTTTCACTAGCTCTACAGAGGCCTTATGAGGTTCTTATGTAGAGAAATAAGATGGATGAGGCAATGGGCCTCATTGCACTAAATATTTCAAATGGGTTGTTGTTTCACCTAGATGGTTTAACCTAACCACACCCAGGGCTATGTGGAACAGGTTTTCCACCTTGTTTGACACAATGAACCAGTTCAGGGTTCTATAGATAGATGTAGAGTTCACCTCCTTGGTACTTGAATCATTCACCAACATTTAGGACTTCGTAATGAAGTTCAAGTCTCTTCGATCTATTTTACAAGTTGCTAGAAAGGAAAAGTCAAATGATTAGTGTATCTTTTTTATACTCTCAAAGCTTTGAGGTCCTTATTATATTTTCACTTCTACCTTCTACTCCACTATGGATGCACTAGGTGCATGGCATGTTATGCCCTCTTTTGAGACATTTTGTGATAGATTAACTTGTGAGCAGTTCAAGATCACTTAGATGGATTTACTTATGGGTTCATAGTCATAGGCATTGTTTGCCAAGACACCTCAGTGTACATAGAAGCAAAAGCTGAAGTAGATATTTGATTCTTCTTCTACCTCATAGGGGTCTTCTTTTTAGTCTTCTTTCATATGTTTGACATCTAAACAAGATTTTGGATAGGGTCATGCATTGCAGGCATCCATTGCATCCCCTTCCTAGGTCCCTTGGATACTGGATTCAGATGCTTCTCACCATATGACATCTTCTCAAGGGGTCTTCTCTACTGTTGAGGCTTCTCCTATTCCTCATATTCTCATGGGGAATAATACTACCCTAATAGTCTGCAGGAAACGTTCAATAGGCATTTAGGATGGCACATTCAATGATGTATTATATGTTCCACCTCTGTCTGTAAACCTTCTCTTGATTTATCAGATTACACATAGTGGATCAGGGAAGACAGTTGAGTTCACTGTAGATTTAGTCTTCATTCAGGATAGTGCAACAGGAGGCCCTATTGCTAAAGGGATAGTTGATCATACCACCCGTCTCTACACCTTCTCGCACTTTGGTCCACCATCTCCATTGTCAGAGCACAACTCTTCTCTTTTGTGAGAGCATCATGTGGTGAAGTTAGGACACTTGAACCTTTGTATTATTCCCAAAAATCATTGTTTCGACTACCACAACACATCTTGTTGAAGTCTTTTCTGTTTAGCAAGATTCTTCTTCAACTCTGCTTGACCCTCCAGATCCATTCATCAAGCCACTAGGTGCACTTGTTGAGGATTATATAGAGGACATTCATCTCCTATTTCATGATAGTGTTAGCACACCTATCACCCCACCTAAGTTAGGGATTCCTTTTTAGGATCCTCATGGTTTCTCCTCTGAGCATCAGTTAGACCTTCTAGTTTCACCTCTCATTTAGGGGTTTCCTTGTTTTGTACCTTTGTTTCTTCCACATTGGAGTTCCATTGGTTTGATCATTTCTATAAGGGGCTCCATCATTCTGGGGGGGCTTTGGTGTCTCTTCTCTCTCATGGGGGGGTGGGGGGCTGGTTGTACTTATGGTTTTGATAGAGTCTCTTGAGCCATTTCCTTTTTTAATTTTTTCTATCTCTTTTTGGAGAGGAGTTTTTCCCACTAGGTTTTCTTATTTGTCTTTGGTTTACAGAGATTTCCTTGTATTGGGTACTTGACCAAGCCTTATTGCCGAGACCCATTTCCTTCTTTCATAGCTGTGTTAGGTTAGCTTAACCCCTACACTTAGCTTAAGTGGGGGTGTTAGAGTAATATTTTTTTTTCTTACTAATTAAATCATATCAATTTAATTAGTTAAGTTATTACTCTTTAGTGCTTAAGCTTTCTCTTAGGTGCATTAATAATTAATTCTTTTATCAATCACTAATGTGCAACCTAGTTTATTTAGGCTTTATGGTTTCATTCAACTTGTTGAACTCATCTAATTATTGTCTTTTACATCTTGGAATACTTTTTTTCTCTCACTCCAGTGAGATTTCCAAGCTTTTCTTTTTCCTCTTTGGTTTCCTTCTAGCAACATGTTATTTTGCATGTAGGTGTTCTTGGTGAACTATGAAATTGGTTTTTCTCAACTTCTACGTCAACATTATCAACATCCAAGTGGAAGATTATTATTGTGGAGCCTAATTATTCCTCAAGTGGGAGATTGTTGGTATGTGGTTATTGACCAGGAAAAAAATTGTACACTTTCCATCTATTTTGGGTTGACTCATCAAGCATTTCTCTAGGTTAAGATGTTAAGAATTTTTGGGTTTAGTTGTTAGCTGATATTGTTACACCTAAAGGGCTAAAACTAAGTGGCAAGGTAGTGTGAAAGATATCATATTGTAATTTTCTCTTCTCTAAATAATGAGATTGGACTCTCTGTTTGGTGGACGTAGCCCAAGATTGGGTGAACCATGTTAAATCTTTGTATCTTCTATTCTACTTTTGTATTCTTTATCTCTTTGTATTATTGGTTATATTTGTATGTAATTGTTAGATTTTTGTATTATAATCTTAACACTTACCTCAAGTTCCACCTATGACCTGACCATTTTTTGAAAGCACCAATATTGGAAGGATTCCTTCAAAATTTCACAAGTTGCAAGTTACTAAGCCAAGTCATCATCTTGCCAAATTGTATTGTTCTATTTAATATAGTGCTCATTGTTTTATTTATACATATCATTAATGTTGTAGGAGATTAGTTGCTTAAAAATTTCTAATGATAGGATTAGTAAATGCGAAATAAAAATAAGTTATTATATGTATGTAATCATCTACATGAAGATTAGATAGTAGTATGTGAACCTAAAAGTATGTATAGGCATAAAATTTTGTTTCCACTTCATATGATGCACTTTCTCCTTGTATTCACACAAAAAGGGCTATTAGGAGTTAGTTTTCACATCTTCATGACTCATATTTAATATTGGTGTTAGAAATATCACATAATTAGATTAGTTTGTTAGATATCACCCATTGGTCATACAAATATCTTGTGTTTCCATTGACTAATTAAATCAAATCATATAATTATTGGAGGTTTAAGGGGTTTTTGATCCATAAATGGGGAAGTTACACCTGAATTCGGTATCCAAACCCAAATGTTGAATTTGCACATTTAGGAAGCCAGACAAGTAGAGATTTCTTTCTAGTGCAGTCTCTAAATTACACCAAGAACTATTTGGGTGAATAAGAGTATCCAACCATTCAAGATGAATATTCTATAGTGTTTTCTTTACTCACTTAGGGAAAGTTTCATGGTGGAGAAATCCAAAGAGGCACAAAATAACATTTATTAAGTAAGATGTTCAAAGCAGTGCAAAGTAATGTGAGTTGAAGCAATGAGGTGGTGAAGTTGAGGTGTGAAATCCCTAGTAAGGGAGGGCTTGGTTCTTGTTATGGGTAAGTAATCTTCATCTCACTAGAGAGTCAATGGTGTGTTTCCAAGTTCCAATGAGACAAGGTGGTTGGGTTTGGAATTCATGTGTGGATCTATAGCCAAGGTGTTAGGGTCAATAGGTGTGTGTTGGTATTCCAAGAGTTGAAGCAATGAGGTGGTGAAGTTGAGGTGTGAAGTAGTGTGACTTGGAGTCCCTAGTAGGGGAGGGCTTGGTTCTTGTTCTGGGTAAGTCATCTCCATCTCACTAGAGAATCAACATTGTGCTGACGAGTTCCAATGACACAGGGTGGTTGGGTATCGAATTCATGTGTGGATCTATAGCCAAGGTGTTAGGCTCATTAGGTGTATGTTGGTAATCCAAGAATGGATATAGACCAAGGGGTATGAACTTGCATAAAGTGCTTGAGTAGTACTTGGGTAGTGATCAAAGGCATAGTTGAAATTGATGTAGATTGGGCCAAGAGCCAATTGTTCAAATTAATAAAACTACTTATTTGCCTTGACTGATATGTTCATTATTGTTGTTAATCATTTTGTTGTGCAATAAGATATTTTTTTGTGTTAACAAGTTCTTGAGCTTGGATCTTTGGTGGAAGGTGTAGTCTACATTGGGAGATTGTTGATGTTGTTTGGGGTAATTGAGCCTAGTGACAATTGGTATCAAAGTACGATGCTCAATACTCCAAGATTTAGTGAATAGTATTGAAGTGTAGGCATATGAAGATAAGAGACATCTGAAGAGTCAAAAAACTCAGAGTCCAGGGGCCACAAATGGATAATGTTAATACTTGATGAGCTCTTACATTGAGCATTGATGATAAAATCAATGACTTGGTAAGTCATATGGAGTTTGTGTTAGACAGAGAGGCATTATCTTGGTTGGCAAAGTTTGAGGTTAAGCTCATAGGTCTTGTAGTCAAGACTTCAAAAATACATATTGCAGGGTCAAATGTTGGTTTAAGAGCACAACTTGCTATTAGAATATCATGCATTATTGGCAGAAGATTACAACAAGTTGAGAGCAGATTATCAAGTGTTGATAGGTGATTCTCAAACATTGGTGGTGGAGAATCACTCATTAGTAGGGAATTATTGCATTGTTGAGGGAAGTTCAAAGGTTGACTAAGGAGGTTAATTTCCTAAAAGCGATTTCCTCTCAAGAGGGTGGCTTTAATAGGGCATAAATACAAGCCCCCATGTCTGTTAGAAGAAAAAATGGACAAGGTACTCAACAACTTTATATTTTATTTGGACTAGTATTTGAAGTCTTTGAAAGGATATTCTGATGAGAGAAACTTGATGAGGTGATTTTTTGTTTAAAATGAAAGGTCAAACTTTGGTGGAGAATAAGGGGAGGACCAAAAGGTAGGGAAGCTTGTGCCAACAATGGGCACCCAGTATGACTTGTGTAAGCAACTCAAGCAGTAGTTCACGCTAAAGAATGTAGAATATGAATTTCGATAAAAATTCAACAATCAAAGGCACTCATGGTCCATAGGAGATTGCATCAAGGAGTTTTGAACCTATATGTTGGAATTGCCAAACTATGACCCCTTTGATAAAATGTGTTTCTTCATTACGAGTCTAAAACCTTGGGCAAAGAAAAAAGTGAGGAATATGAAGCCTCAAAATCTTGAGGATGTCATTTCCATCATGGGTGCATTGGTAGACATCAAGGCTAGAACCAAAGAGAATATAGGTGGATCAGCTCCTTAGAAGAGTGACAAAAAGAAACAATTCTATAAGGATTGAGGATAAATCCAAGAGTAGTAAATCATCTTGATGAGCTTCGAGTACTAAACCATCAAGAATGTCAAAAATAACAAACAAGAATGAATCGGGAAAGAGTAATTCAGAAGATGCAAAGTCTAGGACTCAAAAGAGACATAGAACCTTTATCTGTGGGAATCAGAATCATTGGTCTAAGGAGTGTTCAAAGCAATAAAGACAAACTTCCACAAATAGAGATTACAAAGATTCAAGGATTGGGTGTAGACAAGAACTCACAACATCAACTAATTTATACAACAACCAATGTCAAAGGTTTGAATTGGTCGTGTTATGTAGAGGTTCAAATGAGCATCAAGATCACAATGGGAATGATTGATTCAGGAGCCAGTCACAACTAAATTGCAACCAGGCAAGTTGTAGAACTGGGACTTATGGTGCAACCAGGACAAGTTCCTTCAAGGCAGTGAACTCACTTATTATGACTATAACCAGTGTAGTCAAGGATATGCTGATAAATGTTGGCATGTAGCAAGGTTTCATGGATCTTATGGCCATTGAAATGGTTTTGAGTTAATTTTGGGCCAACTTTTCTTGAGGGTAAGCAAAGTTGTAGTGATGTGTCACCTAGCTAGATTCATCATTATTATGAGATCCACAACATCCATGTATGGTGAAGACATGAAAGAGGTGATAAACTAGGATGGCTCCAATGATCTCAGCATTGGGTACGAAAAAGGTAACCAAAAAGTATCATAAGGAACCTATGTTCTTGGAAATTCTACTCGGGGGTCGAAATGAGTTGAAAGGGTCAAGGAGAAATCAATCCCAGAAAAAGTAGAGATCATTTTGGAATTTTTGGAATTAATGCCTGTTAAGTTTTTCGCTCAACTCCCACCAAGGAAGGACAGAGATCATAAGATCGAATTAGTATCAAGGGCAAGGCCTCTAGCCAATCACCATATTGATTGTCTGATCCAAATATTGTTGAGCTTAAGAAGCAATTAGAGGATTTGATTCAGGGAGGATATATCAAACCGTCTCATTCTCCCTACAGAATGCCAATGTTGTTTCAAAGGAAAAAAGATAGAACATTGAGGTTCTACATCGACTTTAGGGCTCTGAATAAGTTGACCATAAGAACAAATATCCCCTACCTCTAATTGCATAATGTTTTGACCGCTTGTTAGGAGCAAGGATTTTCAGAAAACTTGATCTTAAGAAGGGCTACTATCAAGGGAGGATTATAGCTAGGGAAGAGAAGGTTGTATGTGTGATTAGGTATGGGTCATACAAGCTCATGGTGATGCCCTTCATGCTATAAATGTACTAGCTACAGTTTGCAAACTCATGAATGATGGTTCATACAAGCAACATTTGGAAAAGGTATTTGAATTTCTCAAAGAGCACAAGTTATTTATGAAGGAAAAGTGTACCCTTGCTTACAAAGAGATGCACTTCTTGGGTCACATCATGGCGAAAGGTCTGATTCATCCAAATCTAGAAAAATTGTAGGCAATTAGGGATTGGGAATCTTTGAAGAATGTGCATCAAGTGAGGTAGATTCTATGTTTGGGAAATTACTATGTGGAATTTGTTGAGGGATATTCCAAGCTTGTTGCCTCCTTGAAAGCTCTCATGAAAGACAAAAGATGGAAGTGGTCAAACCACTAGTACATTTGGCCTCTATTTTCAACAAAAGTTTTCAACAAGAGGCAAAATTGGCTTGTGAACTTCTTTTTTGTTTATGCTCCTAAAAACATTGAAATAACGATGAACTCAGGATGTTGAAGTAGCGACAAAAGCCAAATTGGCTTGTGCACTTCTTTTTTTATGCTCCTGAAAATGTCAAAATATCAACAAACATGGGATGTTGAAATAGCAATGAACACGAGATTATATTAGAAAAAAATGAAAATTGAAACACAGTTTTCATTGTTTCATTGTGCCAAAGTGCTTTTGGGTGGGAGGAGGCAAATTCGTATACATTTTTTTTTGGAATAAAAAAGGTGGTAAGTTCTTTTTAAGTTAATGCACTAATTGCAATGCATGAAATATGGGGCACTCCTTGATGTGTAGTGAATTTGAGGAGTGACTTTGGAAAGTGTGTCAAAGTAGTGATGCAAGAAGAACAAATTAAGCTCCCATTTGCTATGTTGTTTCAAATACCCTTCAATACTATCTCCAGTGGACTTACTCAGCCACTGCCAAAACCATAGAGGTTTGTAAAATAAGGGTAAATAGTTCAAATTTGAATCTCGGCATTATCTTCACAAGCCACATCTTGAGTTTGAATCTCGACATTCTTTGATATCAAATATGGTTAAAAGTAGTAAATCCTTGCCAAAGTAGTACCCCCATAGTAAGTTACACTAGACTCAAAATTTCAAGGGGGTGAGAATAAGAAAATGGGGGAAATGGATTTCAGAAGTAAGAATGTGATAACAATTTGTAATAGGATTAGGCAGGCCAAGTGCTTCATACGTGTTACTTTTCTATCTGATTTTGCACAAAATTGTTCTTCTCAAACACGACAAGGGTTACAGTGTTCTTAGGGCATGATTAATGGTTAATGGTATTTCTACACACAATTATTGTGGTTAAAAAGGGGTATTAGTTTTATAAATAATTGCATCATCCACCTTCCCCAACCTTATCATTATTGTGGCCACATGTCTACTTACATTTTTGTCCAATTTTAATTTTGTGAAAAATAGTTTTATCTACATAAAATTTAGCTTATACCAATAAAAAAAAAGAAATTGCATCCAATAATCAAGAAATACCCTAGAGAAAATTGCAAAATTGATTATTTTTCTAATTGGCGATACAACACACAATAGCTATGTTGCCTTCTATAGAGACTTCACATTTCCAAGAAGACCAAGTTTGCTTTAGACTATAATCCTCCTAGACATGAATCTAGTGGTTTGTTGGTGGAGTTTAAATAATTTGCATAGCATATGCAAAAATCCCAATAGTTTCTAAACCATCCTAGATATGTTGAGGTGAGAGAAGAATTTTCTATAGTTACATATTCAAAATACTCATTAATTGACAAAAGCAGCTGAAATGCTTGTTTAAGAAAATAGTTTCTTTTTAACAAAGCTACCAAAGAAATTAAATAGAGAAAAAGCCTAAGTGATCAAAACATGTACCCATACAGTATCCAAGAAAGAAGTAGTAAAATTTGACAACAAAAGATATAAGGCATCCTAAAAAAAATGTAAAAATCACTCCAACAAACATGAATATGAGGAAGATTTTGTTCCTAGTTTAAACAAACATTTCTCATATGTATATCTTACTCTCTACAAGACAAATGAGATAGAAAAACTCAATTTCACTTGAGAAAGGGAGACTATACTAATGGAGATGTAGGGTATTGATCCCCATACCTCTTGCATGCTAAGCGAGCACTCTACCATCAGAGCTACATCCCCGAACTATCCGAAGACAATAGTAAGCAGTCACAATTCCTATATAAAAATGAAAATCTGCAAATGCTATGAACCTTTTCCAATCAAGAAAAACTCTCATGGAATCACCTAGACTTGTAATTGTTACACTTTTTGAACATAATGACCATTGCATCTCCAAATTGTAACTTTTTGCAACATTTGATAACTTTTGTCATTTATTAACATGGTGACCTCCTAGGTCCCTAAAACTTTGCCAATATGCCAAGCTAGGCTCACAAATATGAAAAACATATAAAACACTCTACTTCTACATCTTTGGAGCCTTTGGCCGTAGTTTGATCAACTATGTCCTAATTAGATACAAGAAGCAATTTGGCTAGGAAACCTTACAAAGTGATTGAACAATATTTGGAAATGGTCCAAGGGACCTTATTACATCAAAAGACAACTTGTATGAATGCCTAAATCATCATATTGAGTACTTTGTGGGTGTTCCTGCGCCACCTTGAGACAATGTTTTATTTTCATTCTCAATGTTTGTCACCCAATTGTAAGCATTGGTGTATGAGGATGAAGATGCTAATTTCACCTTTCTATGCAATGAGAGAATCAACCCCTGATGAACCAATGCTTCATTGGCCTAATGGTTGGTTAGTTTTCAAACTTCATTGATAGTTATTTGAGTTGATGATTCTAGATTGTATGTTCTTTTGTTTTCCTTGTTTGGTATTATTGATCTTTGGCACAATCTCATTGTCATCTTCCAGCAATTTGATTTTTGCCTCATGCTTTCTTCAATGTGACATAGGAGGCTATTGTTTCTACTTTAAGTTTCATGAACCGGTGTAAATGCTCTTCTTGAAGCTCCAAGGACATCTTCTAGTCCCCAAGATATAACTTCTTGTAGCTGAGTTAATTTTTTTTATGAATATTGTTAGAAAAGACTTCTAATTTTCTTAAAATGAAGTTCAATTTAATAGGTTTTTTTTGTAGTTGAATTGTTATGTTTTATCAACAATAGGTAGTGATGTAAATTCATGTGCTCAGTTGTTGATAGTTGTGTACATTGTAACCAATAACCATAAGTTTTATCTTTGGAAAAGCAATTATGTCTCAGGGAAGTTATAATGATTTTAGCCTTCCCTATATTGGAAAATTAAATAAATTATAATACCAAACCTCTAAGAAAAGATACATTTATCAGTACTAACTGTGTTCAATTCCTATAATTATTTCTTTTGTTGTAATCTGGTAATGTAGAATCAATAGCAAACTAATGCATACCTTGTTGTCTCTGATGTTTTTCAATGATAAGAATTATGTCACTTTGATATGGTTTATGCATCAAAATGTTTCTAAACATATTTTAACATTTTAGTTGATTAAATCATAAAGTACATTGATCAATTGGATAGAATCTTCTCATTCATTTTTGCACTTAAGTAATATTCTTAAGTTTCTCTTAACCTATAGAGTGCACATTTGTTTCATCCATTGTTCATAGCCAATTCTTTTATGTCAAAGTTGACATACTCATACCTAAGGCTCAATTATTTATATTATGGTTCTATTATGCTTATAAATTTTGCATGCTTCTTTAACCCTACAACTTTTTTTTCCTAATAGCTTCATCATTTTAACTTGGCTTCTATGAATTTCAATAAGTTTATCTTGAAAAATGTTTACCCTTCTTTTTGTCAAAATTCTCAGCATGATTCATAGGCTGGTAGGATTTGAGCTTTGATAGCATTTTAATAACATAGTCTGAATGTGGACAGACAAGAACTTATAAATGTTCATGAACACTATATTTTGTATATTATGTATTGTTTTGAAACATAACACAAGAAAATTGAGATTCATTAAATTATTACAACTTATTAAACATTTTTACTTTTAGTAATGGACACAATTGTTATTCTAGATGTTAATCTAAATGGTGATCTACTCTTAAGGGTGTCCCTTTTCAAAAAGCTTGATCTCTATGCAAAGAGGGATAATGTTCAGCCCATGAATTTTATTTTATTTTTTCCAAATTTCAAGCACAAATGCCCTCTCTTCCCAGCATATTATATAACTCAAGCTCTCCTTTCCTGAAACATCTCAATTAGGGAAGACATCCCTCAAATGTTGACAATAACTGGGCAACTTAATTGACAAGTACAAGTGTAGCTTCTCAAATTGTACTATGAACTAAAAAATCAATACTTTAAAATTAAGGTAGATCCAAAATTCTTCTTATTCCAATTTAATTAACTATAAGCAACAAAGGAAATAAACTGCAAGCTTGATGGCTTCTTTCCATGCTCATAAAACATATCAATATCCAAACTCAAACACCATACTTCCAAACATTTTGTATGAATTTTAAGGATTTTTAAATGATTTTTTTGTTGTTAAGAAGAAATTTAGGGAACTCCAATTGTTTCTCAATTTCTCTATTTTGGCTAAGTGTAATGTCCCCCTATCCAATCTTCTACATATATAGATTCACACGCTTCCATTTCTATGACAATGAATGTGGAGAATGCTTCTTTGAGATTCTTAATATCCTTAACACAATACATATGCTTTCCTTTGCCCATTCGTATGTTGTTTGATTATGTCTGTTGTAATTTCTCAGATTATGATTTCCAATTTTATTATATAAGAATTTGATATATTGAGGAAATATAAAAGGGGCCTTGCAAAGTGTATTAATATCCTTTGAGCTCAATACGTAATATAGAGGTTATTATAACTTAACTATCCCTTTGATTAACCTTTATGTCTATTTATGACATCACCAAAAATGATATGTGACACTTTAGAATATATCGGTTTGAAGTCGTGTATTTTATCTATATATATACAATTAAAGAGTGGGTTGACATCACATCAAAATTACACTAGCCAGTGAAAAATTCAATTTCATATTCGACATGTATTATTAATGAGAGTATTGGATTACATGTTGACCTAGATTATTCAATGAACATATTAATGGTATTTCTTTTGCACCATAGAAATCCTATCACATGCTATGATAGCCATGTATGATGACTACTCCATTGTATAACCACTCTTAGATTGTACTTGTCTATGATAATTGTTACTTTTGGTGTATGCTGGAAGTTATAGGATAACAATGATCTTAGGCAGGGTATGCCATCTCTGATATTCTTATGTTATATATATGCAATTGTCTCTATTATAGGAATCATCTTTGATGTGTATCTGATGTTATATGCTCTTCAATGGATGTCGTCTCTGATATACAATTGTATTGCTTGCACCAGTAGTTGCTATTGCAACCTTCAATTCTCTATAGTTGAGAGATTCCACAAAGGGAATATATAATTTATAAAATCAATTTTTCTTATCTACCTCTGGAGAGTCGATCAGCTTGTAAATATGTACTTTGGGATATGAAGAGACATGGTGGAAAGTCATCACCTTTCATAACCAATTTATTTTTTCTTCATGATTATTATGAATAAATCATGGATGATTACCCAAACATTATGAATCATTAAGGACAATCAATAATGTAAGCCCCACAACGTTGGCTAGTATAACAACACAGTAACAATGTATAATCCAATACATGAATCAAAAGTGAGGCCCAATCATGTTGATGCATGGAAATACCAGTAGTGACAATATACACTCTCATTAGCTTAATATTTGATAGAGGTGTTTACGAATGTGGTGCTCAATGCAATATGCCATGGTTGCCTCTAGTCAATTTATATACTAATCACCAATCTTCTTGCTTTATAGATGTGTGCATGTCCTGCTCTTTTAGCAGCCTTCGTATAATCTTCCACTTGTTTTAGTAGAGATGATTTTTATGTGAATTGAGATGCCTATACATTGGAATATTTGCTAGCAGAGATGTTGATTTTTATCATCAATATTTCTATTTATTAATATTTTCCCTATTCTCATTATAGATCTATTTGTTTCATGTATTGTTGATTGATACCAGTCCCTACCATAATCAATTATTATATTATTATTGGTGATGTAAAGATATTCTTGACTGGTCTTGTAAAATAACCAAGGAGAAATAATGCAAGGTTAGATAATATATGATTAGTTTATAATGTGAATATTAATGAGTGTTAAATATTAATAGATTTATATATTTTTTCAATCCAACTATCACCCTACCAAAAGGCATCTTGATAATTAATGTTGGATGTTCTTTTAATATACTTGATATAGAATCTGTAGGTTGCAAACAAATCATCCTTCTTCCACCAATGAGTCATTCCATTCAAGAAAGATCATGTCTAATGATATCAACACACAATAAAATAGGGAGACAATTGCTAGACTGTGGTCTAACTTAAAAAGAAAAGGTGATGGAAAATGTTATTGTCCTTACAAAATTTGGAAGGGCTTAAAGACTCAAAGATATCTAATCAAAACAGCCAAGGAACATTATAGGCAGCATGGTCACATTGAAGGGGGAAACAAATTTCATCCATTGGTATGTATTTAATAATTTAAAAAATATGCAAGACATGTTTTGATGATGACATCATGGTCATGGTTAATATAAGGTCGTCATTTTGATATAGGCCAACCACCTCGGGTTTCATGTCATGGACCATGACAATTTAGAGAATGTGGATTTCAAAATGAGGGAACATGGAGGTGTAAATATAGAAGTAGAAGGTAATGATCCAATTGAAGAAGATCATGATGATCAAGATGATGATGATATTGATGCAAACCTTGATGTACCTATAATTGAGAAGGCACATGAGCCCTTATATGAAGGCTCCCAAATAACTATTCTTGTCATTGTATTGTCGTTGGTGAACTTTAAGGTTATGAATGGTTTATCCAACGTAGCAATGACACGTATGTTAAGGTATGCCATCTTTTTTTGTTTTTCAATCATATTTCCCTTCCAATTAACATTGGGTGAATTGTGTAGAAATTAAGATTCTTTATATTATCAAATTATATTTTTTGTCGTAGGTTGATAGGTGAGTGTTTCTTACCACTATCAAACATTCTACCTCGTTTGTACCAAGAATTAACTCTCATTCTAAAATATATTGGAATAGAGTATCAAACAATACATGCATGTCCGAATGATCATATTATATATCATAAACAACATGAATTTGCAACACAATGCCCTATTTGTCATATTAGTAGATATCAATAAGATTGAATAACAAAAAAGGTGTCTCAAAAGGTTCTTCATGTTATTCTCATTATTCCATCTACAACAATTATTACTCCACATCTACAACAATTATTCAAGTGCAATAGCTTGGCACATTTTATGGATTAACATGCTCACAATAGAAGTCAAGATGACATTATGTGAATGCCTGCGAATGGTTCAACATTTAAAGAAAATAGACGAAAAATGGCCACACTTTAATGAAGAACCTCGTAATCTCAAGCTTTCATTGGCAGCAGATGGTGTCAATCCATTTGGAGAGATGAGATCTACTTACTCAGTGTAGCTTGTTTTTTTTATCAACAATAACATTCCTCTTGACCATAAAGAGGGAGCACATAATGTTGGCACTAATTATTCTAGGTATTTTTTTCATTTAATAGTCATCTAAATTACTTTATTATAAATAATCCATCAAAATGGTCACAATAATTATGTAATATTTTTGTTCATTCAACTAGGTAAGTATCAAGTTAAAGATATCAATGTATCTATTAAGCCCCTTGTCGATGAGTTGATGGTGTTATAGAATGGGATCACTATGTATGACGTCTCTAGACCAATAGGACAAAATCAATTTTAATTCCATGCAATGCTTGTACAGACAATACATGATGCCCCTAGGATAACACATTTTTGTGGTATGTTCTCTTCTTAACACCTCTTTTTTGGTATGTTAGAGTGCTACCAAAAATTTAATGTATTTAATCCAATTATACACAATCTTGTAGGTCTTTAGACAAAGGGAAATTTGCATGCCCAGTTTGTGGTCCAAAGATGAAATCTCATCATTCAAAAACTTTAGGAAAGTAGGTGTTCGATGAGAATAGACACTTTCTCCATAGAAATCATAAGTACATAATTATTGAAAAATATCTTTTCAATGAGAAAGAAGAGACTACATCAAAGCCACGAAGAATGACATCTCGACTATGGAAGTTGGAATACAATAACATAAATTGCAGCGGTAATGTCATTCCATCTGATGGTTTTTTGTTTGAAACTCATATTTTGATTTTGTTTACTGATGATGTAATTGATGTTCTTGAAGTTCGTCAAGGCATAAATGACCAACTTCCAAAAGGAGTAAAAAGTTATCCTATGCAATTTAGTAGGTTGGCATACTACGAGAAACTCCAAATCATGTATTTGTTTAATCCTATATATATTGAAAATAATGTAACATAGACATTATGAAAAATCTTGGATGGAAGCCATGACAAAGACAAAATTGTCAAAATTTGTAGTGACATTGAAGAATCCAACCATGCAATGAAAAATTTCATTCAATCAAATAAAAATAGGGACCAAATTGATACAAGTGCCCATAGTTGGTTATTGTTGGAGCAACAAAGCAATGCTATAAAATAAATCATTAAAAAAATACAAATTTTCACAGGATTTGTTGTGAACATAAATGATCGCATATCAAAGAAAAGTGAATTTGGGTTAGGGATGAAAACAAATGATTAGTATACATTTATTAAGGTAATTCATGTTATTTTGTATTCACTATATATTTGTATATTGCACGTAGTTTTCATTGCATTCTTTTATAAAATATTGATAATCTGATTTTACAAATATTGCAGTATGTTCTAACTCTATCTCTCCCACAACACTTCGAGAACAATGTCAAACAAGTTATATATGATCTTGGAAAATACATGAGGTGGTTGTCATCAAAAGAAATCAATAAAGAAGATATAAATTATTGGAAGAGAAAAATTTCTCATATTACGTGTTAAATGCAAAAGTGTCTACCTCCAACTTTTTCCAATGCATAAGAACACTAACTCATACATCAAGTTGAGGAGATTGAATTGTGTGGACCTACACCAACTAGGTCAATGTGGATGATTGAGAGGCACTTGAAATTTTTGAAAGGCTTGTTTCAATAGAGAACGCATCCTGAGGGTTCTATGGTGGAGGGATATATGGTATACCAGACCATGGTGTACATTAGTGAGTATCTTCCTAAGTTTGCATCAAAGATCCATGTAGATCATATTTGTGATCCGAACTCCATTAACAAATTTGAAGGGGAGTACTTGATGGGAAAAGATAGATTGAGGAAGTAAAAGGTAAATATAAGATGTTATTGTAGTTAATTAATTCTTATAAATCTTCAATATAAGTTATTTATAATTGGTTTATTTTTTAATACAGTTGGTCGAGAGTGGGATGCAATAAATTTGTATATTTTGAACAATCTTGACTGCATGATAGTATGGATTGAACAATGTCAACAAAATGGTTGCTCATCAACATGGGAAGGTGTTGCTTCATTGGTTATAGAAGCTCATCATAATGGAGATTCTAATGTTACACCAATGGTAGTTGATCTAGTAAAGGGTTAAAGTGGTGGACAAATATGTACACAATTTATTAATGATCATCACTCATATGTTTCATATCAACTCACGATGCAAATAATTGTCACATGCTTCAAAAAGTGTACGTCAAGCACCACAAAGCTATGTACTATCATGGCCAAAAATTTCACATAAAAAAGTTGGATGACACTAAGAAAACTTGTGATTCTGATATGTTGTTTTCAAGGTCACTAATATATCATCTAGAAATGACATACATCCTCAAAAATCTCAAAATTGGCACTATGGCATGTTGGATGATATAATTGAGTGTGACTTTAACTCCAAAGTAGTTATACTTGTTGTCAAATGGTATAGGCTACGACTAAATCAAAATGATCCAAATAGAACTATTATTCAACATGATAATGGATTTACAATGATTAATACAAGATCATTTGAGCTAGATGGAGATGAGCCCTCTGTTCTTCCAAGCCAATGTGAGCAAGTGTTTTACTCAAAGGTTCCACATAAACATGGTTAGTCATTTATTGTTAGACATGAACCAAGAGGAAGGCCAATAAAGTATAATGTTATGGAAGAAGAAGATGTTGAAGATGATGAAGAAGAAAAAGATGATGAAGAATAAGATGATGGTGATGATGATGACAATACTGGTGATGATGATGATGATGATGATGATGATGATGGTGTCCATGATGATGATGATGATTATGATGATTACAATGATGATAGTGGTGGTGGTGATGATGATGATGATGATGATGAGATAGATGAAGAAGATGATCAATGACATGATTGAAATGTACAAGGTATGTGATCAGTGACTCCTACTAAGCTTTGATTGCTAAGTACAACATACACTAATTTTTTTTTTCAAAACCATATGTGCAAATATAAACATTAAGTACAAAATGTCCAAACTTTTGAAGGTATACATGACTCCTAATAAGCTCTAATTTTTAAGTACAACATGCACCAAATTTTTCTTTGAAAACCATATGTGCAGATATAAACACTAAGTATTATAACATGTCTAAATTTTTTAAGATATACATGACTCCTAATAAGCTCTGATCATTTCACACACAGGTGTCTTAAAATAAATTGAGTGAAATGTTCACGTTGTCTTCTAAGTTATTTGTAGCTAACTTAAGATAAATGATTAGCAATGCAGGAAATTTAACCCCTTTGGCGAGGATCGTGCACAGTGAGATGGATCAATAGGTATAAGTCAATAAATAGACATAATTTTCTTATATTCTTCTTTTTTAAATAGACAAAGAAGAACCATATAGACATGTAATTATATAGTCACTTTCAACTTAGTACATTTTATATCTCTCATGTATAGATAGATAAGAACCATATGCATGGGTCACGACTTGATTATTCTATGTATATTATTTAATTATATCAAAATTGTCGAGTAGTTGAAGTGAGGATGTGATAATATCTCATTTGATGGATTGCAGGGACCACCAAATAGGTACTTGTGAGATCTATCTACATCAAATGAGGGAAATGAGGGAATGGTAGATGAAAGTTCTACATGTACTATGACTAAAATTGGGAGATCAACTAGAGGTCAAAAGATTTTTTAAAAATTCAATAAACACATGCAATTTTTCCTTGCTAAAGGGGGGTCATGTTCTTATGATGATGATAGTAAAGGCGACATCAAGGTGCCATTTTGGTACACACATATTGAGAGAGAATGGGAACCTAATGAGCTACCTCCAATTAATACTAATTTTTGTGTTAATAAGAGGATATATTGCATAGCTCCATCCTCATTACATGGTTTGGGCCTATTTTTCATAGATGACATAAAGGTATGTTACAACAAAGTTGTTGAATTGGTGAAGTATGTCAGTCCTTATTACAATTACAATGAATGGATGCAGATTGTTCCATATAAAAAAAGCATGCGCAGGTATACTGTCAACAAATTATAAACAATCGAAAGAAAATGATCAAAGTAAAAGATTTTCTATGTACATTGATGGGAGACCAAAAGAAAAAGGTAATATTGCAAGTTTTATAAATAGTACACGACATTCCTCAACTAATAAGAAATCCAATTGTATTTCTGAGGTGTGTGTAGGGAGTCAAGTTTTTGTATGTGCAATTAAATCAATAAGTGCAGGGGAAGAACTGCTAATAGATTACCATTCAAATCGCATAGATACAAACAAAGTTACTATCATGAGGGTGGTAAGTAGTATACACCATTTTATTAATAAGTTTTTTTTGCTAAGATCAGTTGGCTAAAGTTTTTATATTTAATCTTTGTCACAGGACAATATGGATCAAACACAAGATACTTGGTTATCAAACTTAATTTTTAATTATACTTTTATATTCATAGAAAATCTGAAATTATGAGTCATGAAAAGTTTTTTAAAAATAAAAGTAATGATAAATTTTTCTAATGTAATGTATTGTTTTCAGTTTCAGATTGTTTTATGTTTGTAATAATAATATATGATAACTATTTATATGCATAACAGACAAGGCAGACTTTAAACATGAACAAGAAGATCATAAATGATATGAGAATGACATATTGCAAATGATACACTTTTGACTTGAACAGTGATAAAGTTTATTGTTAATCAATATTGTATCAAAGTTTCAAATTGATTAGGTATTGAATTAAGCTTGATAAACAAGCAACTGATAAGCAAACAAAAAACTCAAAAAAAAAATCAGAAATCTTAATCAACATCCATAGCTATGATGCTCTCCACTGAGTACCCAGTACTTGGGTACGTGGGTACAAGTACCCAAGGGTGTGGGTATGAGTACCCATGCAACCTTGATTATTATGTTATTTTATTTAGGTTTTTGGAGCTTTTATGAAAGTGTTACTGATATTTTTGTCACAATTTGATGTTCAGGATTGGAGAAGAGCACTTGCAAGAATAGAGGCAGCTACTACCCCTTATGATGAGGATATTGTAGATGTCCCCGATTTAACATACAAGATGCAATAAAAAAACTTTAAAATATCAATATAGAAGTAATGAGCATTTTTTGATGATCACTAAATTTTTTATATTTAATCTTTGTCATAGGACAATATGGATCCCCCACAGGATAGAGGCCATGAGGAGGTTCCAACTCCCACCCATTCCTCAGTGACGATAAACCTTATTGAAATTGTACAAATTAGATAGTTGAAAAATGTTATATTATTATGTTATTTTATTTAGGGTTTTAGAGTTTATGAAAGTTTTCCTAATATTTCCATCATAATTTGATGTTCAAAATAGGGAAAATGTGCCTGCAACAACAGAGGCACCTATCCCTTCTAATATGATATCACAGAGGTGCCTAATTTAACATATATGATGAGGAAAAAACTTTAAAAAATCAATTTAGAAATTATGAGCATTTTCAAAGACCCAATTCCAATGGAGGAGGTGTTGAAGAGGCAACATGAATTGATGGTCACAGCACGTCATTTTCAAGTAAGCAGTAATGAGTCTTTATTTATAAAAAAAAGTTCAATAAAGGTTAATTTTATGTTGTGAACTAAAATATTTATGTCTTCTTGTTACAGGATTTTTTGCAAACTAAAGTGCCTAGTCCAAGACATCACGGTGAGACTGGTACTAGCGGAGCTTTGACTACCTCAGGTAAAATAATCCTTAAGTTGACAAGTTACAAGGAATTTTTTCTTTGATTGAACATTCAAAAACTTGTTAACTCTTACTTTTGTTATATCAGAATGTCTTTTCTAATAATGTATTGTTCACTAGGTCACCAAGTGTTGGAGACTCCTAGGAGATCGATAGAGCTCCATCAGAGATTGCCAACTACAATGTCGGCGACAAAGGCCATGCAAATATCGATGCCTTCGCAGTCTATGCCTAGTAAATCCTTATTTTTCTATATTTGGTTTTTTGTTAATTATGATTTGATAATTTGTACTTTAATCATGGGTGCATCTAGTAGTAGATAGATTACCAATGTCTGCAATGCCAAATATAGATCATAGTACATGTATTGGTGATAATTCACCATCATTTCCTAGATCTACCCATGTTTCTAGCACGGAGCTAGTAGATGTCGTTGTTGATTGACGACGATGAATTGATGCCTTTGAAATGTCCCAAGCTTCCAAGTACTTTTAAATTATTATTTTTTATATTGTAATATGCATTTACCTATTGATAATAAGTTTTGGATTGACGATCCCATGACATTTTTTGCAGGAAATAGTTGCTTTTATAAGACGCTTTATGACCATGCAGTGAAGATATTTGGACCCACCATACATATAAGGTACACAAATTTTCTTTTAGTATATTCAAGGTACACAACTTTAGTTAATTTTTCTATCTGATAATTTTGTGTTTTTTCTTAAAAGGTGGAATTTGCAAGAAAAAAATTAAAAGATCAATTTGTTAAAGATTTAGAGCATGAGTTTGATAATATTTTTAAGGAGAAGAAAATTTTGGAAAAAGCTGCAAAACATCTGAACACTATGAGGGACTCCTATAGAAGGAGTCTCATCCACAATCCAAAGTACAAGTGTCCTCCCTTTATTTTAGTGAAGGATTGGAATGACTTCATTTTTGATGCAAAGGAAAAAATGGATGTTGAAAGAGGAGTTACACCTGCAAATGAGAGAAGGTATGCAATAGTATTAACTACTAGTACAATGTAATAATGCACTAATTAGACATCTTTATATCTATATCATCTAACATATTTCAAACTTTTCATAGGTTGCAAGATACATCAAAGGCAACAAAGGCCAAACTACAAAAGTTTGGGCAACACAAACTTAGTTGTGGTGGATATTCAAAAATTAAAGCATGAATTGTAAGTAGGAGTAAATAAATTCCTGAAAAAAAATAAATTATAAAATGGAAATAATTTTGTCTAACCAAAAATTTTAAGGCTTTGAATTTAATTTAGAGGCCATGAGAGAACACCAAAAAAATTGCCTTCAAGGAAAGCTATCAAGCCATGGCTGAATGCCTACGCCAAGCTTCCATTGGCCCAACCCAAGAGCCCCCCACATCATGTGAAAAGATAAATATGAAAAAATAAAATTAGAAATTGAATAATTGAGCAAAAATCTATTTGATAATAATGTGTGCATGACATTGTAATGCAGCCTACTAATTGTAACATGGATCCTACACTGCATGATGAAGCCCCTGATGTGCATCATAGCGTCAATGGAGGTGTTCATTTCCTATTTAAAAATAATTATGTAATTATTAATACAATTTAGCATCTTAAATTAAATTTGGTGTAACCTTTTTTATGTATATTGTAGAGGATAAAAAATGTCATGTTGAATGAGTGCTAGAGGATGTTCAAACTGATCACCATGTAGATCTTGTGGCACATTCAGGTAAAGAAAATCTATGTTTTGTTCATTTAAATAATTTTTTTGATTTATAGTTCTTTTACTTAATTAAATACATATAATTCACTAATATAGATGGTTTGAATTTAACTCATGATGCAGTTGCTTTTGTGGCAAATTCCCCTTTGGCGCAGTGGCCACCTGTTCCTAGACAGATGAGGAGGAGACATGCATTGGCATTAGAATCAGTAGAGGAGGAAAATGACGAGAACATTGATATTCCTCTTACAATATTATTAAATAAAAAGAACATTAAGAAGTCCAAAAGGAAATGATGTTAATGAATTTTCTGTGTTAATGAATTATTCATGAATTTTGTGTGAACAAAACATAGATTTTCTTTACCTAAAAGTGCCATGTGTGTTAATGAATTTTATGTGTTAATAAATTATTCATGAATGTTGTGTGTTAATGAATTTTATGTGTTAATGAATGTTATCATGTGATTATAATGATTGAATGTTATATTTCAAAAATGCTTGAATGAATGAATGTTATTAGATGTTAATGGGGAATTTGGAGTAATGTTAGGTGGGGAGGGGTCAAATGAGCTTCCACCTTCATGTGGTTGGTCTTATTAAGTAGAGAATATTAAACTATTCTTGAAACCAAGTGAAGCTCAAACTAAACTAAACAGAAATCAAATTTCTAAGGCCAGCTATCCATGGCAAATATCTAGCACCAAAATTTATAAATGAGAAATGGCTTACTTTTCCAAAATGGGCTAGGTGATATTACTCTAGCAAAAAGAATAGCTAGTCAAAACATTTTTTGGAATATGTTTGGTGTTTGGTTTGGGATATCTCAAGACTTGCTCTATCCTCCCCCCAGTGTTGAACGTAGTGTTCTAATAATTCAAGGCCATGAGTTTGAAGAATATGCCATTGATGAAATTGAGGACTCGTTTCCATCTACTATCAGATTGGTCATTAGAGGTCTAGCCATTGCCTTCCATGCCAATTAAAAACTCATAACATTTTCCAAGGACTAGAATATCTATCTCTCCCCTAGTTTTCAATAGATTGGGGATGAGGAAGATGTAAAGTGTTGTAGTTACTTTTAATTTTACCATTCTAATTTTGTTAGACATCCTTTATATGAGGCTATCAACCATCAAGATTCCACATGGTGATGAGGTTTTGTACCCATTTGAATCAAATCAATAAAACTTAGCACAAAATGAAAATACTTGTGTAATCATTTAAGGACTTTTTGGATACTTCTTGTCATTAAATTTTGTAGAGAAAAAAAGGTGTTTGTAAAGACATTCATGTTAGGATTAAACCATGGATAGAAATAACAATTACATGCAAATATAAACAATAACAAAAAATAATAGATCACATAGAAAAAAACACAAGACATCAAGATTTAAAATGGTTCACCCAATCCCTGGGCTACGTCCACCAAATAGCAAGTTTGATATTATTACAATCCAGTAATGATAACCTGATTACAATCTGTAATCCCTTACAGCTCAATACCGCTGCAAGAACCAATTTCGCATCACAACTATGAAACAATACCTAACCCTAAGCTCTTTTATACAAGTATTTTTCTTTCTTTAGGGTTATAATTAATAATTACATGTCAGCCCAAAATCTTGATAAAATAAGGCCCAAAATTTTTTTTTGTCCCAAAGAATTTATGAAGTATGTACAGTACTTTCCTGATCAGTCACCATAATCTAACAATCTCCCACTTGGAGACTAATCAAGCTCCACACTAAACAACAATCTCCCACTTGGAGATGATCCTGTAGCTATGCCGCTACTCCATGAGGCTCCCACTGGATCAAACCACCCTAGAATTTGTTGTTCTTTTATTCATGTTCAGTCTAGAAGACCAACCGAAGTTGAAGAGGAGTTTAGCTTCTCCCTTGTTACTACCTTTGTCAACATATCTATTGGATTGTCATGTATTGTATGTATCTTCTCCAACTTTAATTGTCCATCCTCCAAAATTGACCGAATGAAATGGTACCGCAACTATATGTGTTTGGTCTTTGAATGCAAAGCTAAATTCTTTGCAAGATGAATGCCACTCTGACTATCTATGAACAAATAATTATCCTTTTGAGGATGTCCCAATTCTTCTAAGAGAACTGAAGCCATATTATCTCCTTGGTTGCCTCTATAGTAGCAACATACTCTGCCTTTGTAGTGGATAGAGCATTAATCTTCTGTAACCTAGAAACCAAGCTCACCGCTGCCCCACCAACAGTAAAGACATAAACTGTAGTACTCCACTTGGTATCAATATCCCTTGCCAAATCTGAGTCAACATAGCCTTGTAAATCAATAGTAGAGCCTCAAAAGTGTAAACACTTATTAGATGTTCCTCTCGAATATCTGAGAATCCATTTGACTGCATTCCAATGCTCAATTCCTAGATGACTCATATACGTGCTAATAACTCCCACTGCATGTGCAATATCTGGCCTAGTATATACCATAGCATACATCAAGCTTCCTATAGCTAAAGCATAGGGTACCTTGGACATCTTATCCTCCTTTTCTTGTGTCTTAGGACACATCTCATTAGTTAACTTCAAATGACCAGGTAAAGGTGTGCTGACAGCTTTAACATTCTCCACAGAGAAACATTGCAACACCTTCTCAACATAATCAGCCTAAGATAGTGTCAATGTTTTGTTCTTCCTATCTCTGCAAATCTTCATACCAAGGATTTATTTTTCTACCTCAAAATCCTTCATATAAAATGCATGTGTTAATTGGTGTTTTAGCCCCTTAATGTGATCCATGTTCAACCCAACTACAAGCATATCATCAACATATAAACATAAAATAATGTAGTTGTCATCATCCAACCTCTTAAAATAAACACAGTGATCTGAATGTCACCTATTGTATCCATGTTCATGCATAAAATTGTCAAATTTTAAATACCATTGCCAAGGTGCTTGCTTTAAGCCATATAAACTTTTCTTCAATTTACACACTAAGTTCTCCTTACCTTTGACCACAAATCCCTATGGCTGAGCCATATATATCTCTTCATGCAAATCACCATGAAGGAAAGTTGTTTTAACATCAAGCTTCTCTAAACGTAAATCTTTAGTAGCCACAAGACTTAAAATAGTACGGATAGAAAACATCTTAATAATAGGAGAAAATATCTCATCAAAATCAATGCCATTTTTCTATGCAAATCCTTTCACAACTAACCTGGCTTTAAATCTTTTCTTACCTCCTTCCTCTTCTTTCAACTTGTAAACCCACTTATTTTGTAAAGCTCTTTTACCTGCAAACAAATTGCATAAATCCCATGTTTTATTCTTCAGCAAAGAGTCCATTCCATCTTTCATTGTAGACTCCCACTGAATCATAGTATCCACCTGCACAGTTTCATCATAACATTCAGGTTCACCAGCATCAGTAAGTAAAATTGAATACAAAGAGGGAGAAGATCTTTCTAGAGGTCTAATTTGCCTTGTTGACTATCTAACATTCCTCGGTGTGTGTGGTATTTGTTGTCGTGGTTGTTGCACATCATGAGGAATGGCTGGAACATCAGCTTTTGGAGTATCATCCAACACTACATAATCATCTTCTTTCTTCTCATGTTGCTGCAATAGATCTTTGTACAACACTTTCTCATTGAATATGACATCCCTACTTCTTTAAATTTTATGATTTTCAAAATCCCAAAGCCTATAACCAAATTCATTAATGCCATATCCAAAAAATACACATTTCTTTGACTTAACTTCTAGCTTGGTTCTATTTTCAAAATCTTTGTGAACAAAAGCTTCACAACTAAAGGTCTTGAGACAAGAATAACTCACATTCTTACCAGTCCATGCTTCCTCTGGAATACCACAACCCAAAGGAGTAGAGGGACCTCTATTAATCAAATATAAAACAGTATTGATAGCCTCTACCCACATATATAAGGGCAACCCAGCATGCAACCTCATGCTCCTAGCACGCTCCATTATAGTCCTATTCATGCATTCAGCCACTCCATTTTCCTATAGAGTCCTTGGAATAGTTTTCTATCTATGAATACCATTAGTGGAGTATTAATCTTCAAATTCATGACTGCAATATTGACCACCATTATCAGATCTGAGACATTTTAATTTCTTACCAGTCTCATTTTCAACCAAGCATTTTCATTTCTTAAAAGTTTGAAATACATCAAATTTCTATCTAAGGAAATAAATCTATACCTTTCTAGTTACATCATCGAAAAATGTAAAATAATAATGAGAGCCACCAAGGGAAGATACCTAAGCCGGTCCCCATACATTTGTATGCACAAGCTCTAATTTCTCCTTTTTGTTCTCCTTCCCAGTCTTTACAAAATTCATGCTCTTTTGTTTTCCATACACGCAACTTTCACATAAATCCATATTAACACATTTTAGACCTAGTAAAACTTTCTTTGAATGAATTAATTTCATACCTTTCTCACTCATGTACCCAACTTTGTTGTGCCACAGTGTTGTATTAGAATTTATAGTAGCTATTTGTTCTCCCTGCTCAACTGTAGCAATTGTTCCTGAACATTCATTTTTCTCTGAAACAATTAAAGTAGAAGGAACAATATGACCTGTACAAAGATATAAGGTGCCTGCTTTCACACTTTTTGCTACTACAAGGGAATCTTTTGAAACCTTCCAATTTTTATCATTAAAAGTAACTACACAACCCTCATCACTAAGTTTCCCTACTGAAATTAAATTCCTACTCAACCTTGGAACATGTCTTACCTCATGTAGTAGCCAATGATTCCCATTCTACAACTTAATCTTAATTTTTTCCTGTCCAACAATCTAACAAGGTTCATTATCCTCCAAATAAACAAGCCCAAAATCCCCTTGGACATAATCAATGAAATAACCTCTATGAGGTATAGCATGAAATAAAGCACCAAAATCTAAAATCCATGAATCATCAACACTTTCTAAAGATAGAAGCAAAGCATCCTCTTTGGATTTGTTACTTACCACATTTTCCTCCTTGTCTCCATTTGGTTTATCTCCATCATTTTTCTTTCGATTCTAGCAATCTTTCTTTTTATGACCTAGTTTTCCACAGTACTAGCAGTCATTCAATCCTCTCAATTGAGACCTCCTCCCCCTTGACTTTCCTCTTGAGTTTCCATGATTTTTGGAATTACTTCCTCTCTCAGTCATTCTACCCTTGCTTTCTGCATTCAAATCACTTCCTGATGTAGATCCACCTGAGGATTTCCTACGAGTTTCCTCACTCAAAATAACATCAATCACATCATCATAGTTTAGGGTACTAGATCCAAGAACATAATTACTCACAATCATTACCAAGCCATTCCAACTTTGAGGCAAAGAACACAAAATCAAGAGAGCCCTAAATTCTTCTTCAAAATTGATACCCACAGAAGATAACTGACTATTAATAGCATTAAACTCATTTAAATGATCTGCAACAGATCCACCTTCTACTATTTTCATATTAAATAAACGCTCATGAGAAATACCTTGTTTGAAGCGGAGGGCTTTTCATATAGTTTCGCCAGGGTTTGCATCAATTCTTCTGTCATCTTCACTTTTGTAATATTAAATGCCACTAATGGTGCCAAGCATAATTGAATGCTTCCAAGTGTCTTTCTGTCTAAAACATTCCATTCATCATTTAACATAGATCCTTGATTCTTGGCTTTTCCTTCCAACGGCTTCCATAAATCCTTCTGATAAAGATAGTCTTCCATTTGCATCTTCCATAACTGAAAGCTCTGCCCATTAAACATATCAACCCTTAGCTTACCCTCGTCTGCCATCTCTCCCACTCAACCGTGAGACTTTCGTACAAAGTATAACTGAAAAATAACCTTGCTCTGATACCACTTGTTAGGATTAAACCATGGACAGAAATAACAATTACATGCAAATATAACCAATAACAAAAAATAATAGATCACACAGAAAAGAACACAAGACACCAAGATTTAACATAGTTCACCCAATCCCTAGGCTACGTCCACCAAACAAGTCTGATATTATTACAATCCAGTTATTATAACCTAATTACAATCCATAATCTCTTATAGCTCAATACCACTATAAGAACCAATTTCAAATCACAACTATGAAACAATCCCTAACCCTAAGCTCTTTTATACTAGTATTTTTACCATTTTAGGTTTATAATTAATAATTACATGTCAGCCCAAAATTTTGATAAAATAGGGCCCAAAACTTTTTTTTTGCCCCAAAGAATTTATGAAGTATGTACAATACTTTCCTAATTAGTCACCACAATCTAACAATTCAAGCAATTTTTTAAGTTACCCAATTATTTGCCAAGTCATTTTTTTTTAAGTTTGTCAAGGTTTTGTCAAGACTAAGTTTCCCAACTATGATTGGAAGATTAGTGTCATACATGAAGACCAATTGGTAAATCATCTAAAACAACCTCCATTGTCATGATAAGGTAGACTTTAAATGCACATTTTTAACATAACAAATATAGAGATTTAGCATGAGAGCATGACAATGAGAGAATGCTCTATATGAAACATATAGATTAGTTAAAATGGTTCTAGTGTTGGTATTCTTCTTTGCCTAACACTTAATATCCATATTGCTTTTGCATTCTTACAGCACATCTTCTATCTAAGCCTTGGTTTCTTGTGTTGTCCATTGGACTACCTAGGATCCACTTTGCATATCATCTATGCCTTATGTCCAAAGAATCCATGACTCTGGTCTTTTACAATTGGGAAGTTTCTTCTTTTCAATGTTGCATGTCACTCATTTCTATACCCTTACAATGTGCACTTGGATACTCATAGGTGTAATAAGCTATGGTGTTGACAAGGCCTACCGTAGGAATCAACAAGAAGATGTAGTCATGCCATTTATAATGAAGAGGTTGGGAAGAAAGAGATGTCATATCTGCCTTGTCTTTAGGCATATTTATTTGAGTTTGTACCCTTTAATTCTTTTTTGAGGTTTTCCTATACAACTAGACACAATCCATCATGGGCAGAACTAGTTTTAGATAATAGTTGACTTTTTTGTTTATTTTTATTAATTGCTTCGAAACAAAATATTGTATCACATTTTGTTGTTGTCTCAAGTTTTATCTATGTCAACTTCTATGTAGTTCCTTTAATTTGTGAGAATATTGCCTTCACACATCCCTATCATTTATCATTTTTTATTGTACCTTATGTGTGCCTTAAGTTTATGAGTTTTTGTACTTGACACTAAGAAGATATCTTGAACTTTTATTTGAAATGAACAAGTATTGCAATAAGATGCAATCATGTTGTATTACATGTAGTTTATGGAGATCCTCAGTGTGCACCTGAAGATCCTTTTGTCCTGTAAATGTCTAAGAGGTACTTGTTTGTAATCCATGGTCAAATTTTGTGGTACTAAAAGAATTTTTTAGTTCAGTATTAACTAGCTTTTTTTTTTTTACTTTAGAAAGAACGATTTCCAGTTTGATTATTTGTGGTCATGATAGTTTTTAAACCTTCGATTTTTATTCAAGAAGCTTTGAGATCATATGATCTAGTTTTTGCTCCCCTTAAATAAGAGCTTTGATTTAGTAGGTTTTCTTTAGGAAGCTTTATAGTCATATGATCTTGTTTTTTATGTTGTTTACACACCAAAAGTTACATGATTTTTGCGAGAAGTAGAGAAGATAGGAATCACTATTGTAAGTGGATTGGAAATGTTCATAAGGCAGGCCATGGGACAATTTGAACTCTTTATTGGCTATCCAAGTAAGGTTTCTCAATTTCACAACACAAGCAATTGTATGGGGTACATTTGCTACTAAATATGTTTCTATATTGGTTTTAATATGGCGTTTGAACTGATTGCAGCACCTAAGAAAGTATTGAGGGAAATAGTTGTTAAAAATGCTTGATCAGATAATGGAAATTGTGAGTTGCTATTATATTCAGCTTGTTTTTCATATTGTGCCATTTGGATAAGTTATATTAGACAATCTTTTTGGAGTTTTCCATATTAATATTAACATATCATATTATAAGAGAATTTTAATGTTATCAATTCTTTCATTGAGAATGTTGTGAGTATAAAAGGAGCACTAGATGAAGATTGGATCTTATATGTAACATGTTGAAATGGGGAGGATATAGCAATAGGATATTGAAGTGGGTAGTTCTATTTGAAAGTATTCAAGCTTAGAGTGTCTGCTACTTTATAAAAATCAGCAAATATTTCTAATTGAATGAAGATTTTTTTAACTAAGTTTATTCTTAGCATATTTGAGCATTATAACTCATTTGATTGACTTTGTTATAATGGTTATAATTATATCATGTAGGGAGTTTCCAATATGAAGCTTATCTTGAGACTAAAATAGTTAGTGCCTAAGAACAATATTGTTATCCATGAGGGGAATTAGAAAGCTTCTACTCATTCTCTTCAATGATGTGGTAGTATGACATTAACTATTGCACATAAAGGTTACAGATTAGGAGGACAATATAGACTCTGTAAAGAGAAAAATAATTTACAAATATTTTCTTATATATTATTTTACAACACTAGAAGAGTTGTGTAAACAATCAAGGTGGAGATACCTTTATCAATTTCTTGCTCTTGTTTGAATGGAAAATAGAACTTCCAAATCCCGAATGACACACGTCATTCAAGCCAAAAAGGAAAGTATAAAATCAATCTAG
This sequence comes from Cupressus sempervirens, assembly GCA_028749045.1. NCBI lineage: Eukaryota > Viridiplantae > Streptophyta > Pinopsida > Cupressales > Cupressaceae > Cupressus > Cupressus sempervirens. The sequence goes on along the minus strand of CM053793.1, from coordinate 55,033,654 downwards.
TCAATGTTAAGATGATCATTCCATGGGAATAAACTCGGTGTTCAAATGAACTTGTTTATAATTTGAATCTTATTAATTTCTTTTTGTAATACTGGGCTAAACTTAAATTGGGATTCTGACAAAAACATGGCATGCTAGTATATTTAAAATATTGATATTTTGTTGATTTACTTGAATATGGAATCTCTTCTTTAGGTCTCATGATTCTATCACTTCATTGTCACAGACATATGCAGTAGTTTTTGGACCATAGAGATACTGTGAGAACCAAATTTAGAGTTGACATTACAATGTAACAATTTATCTTGAGAGATAATTGTGTGTAATGAATGGATACATGATTTGAAGACACCAGAATTGTTGCTATTATCAAGGTGAAAATATGTCTATGTATTTCACATCTTGTAGCCATGTAGAGATGACATTATTGTTCAGTGAATTGTATCTTAGAATGAATATGTACATGGTCACAAAGCCAAGTTGAGCAAAGCACAAGGGTTGGATGAGATTGATGTTTATAGGATAATATGTATTAAGATTACTATCCACATCAGGCAAACCATGATAATGTAAGAGTTATCAATGGAGCGTTTCTCAAATTTGCAACAATACTGCATGTATAGTATATGTTTTCTTTATAGATTTTTTATCAATTCATGTTTGAATTATTTATTATTGATCATAGCAACACAGAAATTAAGAGGAGAAATATTTGGTAGATATATTTCAACATCTAATAGAGATTGTTGTGTTGCTATCATGTTCAACCTAGGTGTCATGTTGTAGTCAAGAAAGTTCTTTGAAAATTGTCTTTTGAAAATTCCTCAAATCAATAACTTTTTGTGCTACAAGGGGGCATACCACTCTGAACTTTCTCTCTTTGCCTAGTAGCATTCTTGGTATGTCAAAACAACAGATGTCCCCTCACTAAAGAAAATTTGTTAAATACACATCGGATACCATTCAAAAAGGGGAAATGCCATTGGGGGAAAGATGTGTCATCAATGAGCTTTGGAGTAGGGCCAATGTTCATCAAGATTCTCTAGACTCATATAATACCTTGCTTGATAGAATTGTTCAACACAAAAATCCATGAATGGCAACACTCAAGAAATATACATGATAGAGAGTCTATGGGTAATATCATTAAGAAATTAACTTGCAATCACCCATGCAAGTCTAGATTCTAGATTCAATGTATCTAAGCTAAGAACTCACGAGCACAATTATACATATTTTAATCAATAATATTTATTTATTTTTTTAAAAAAAACAAAATTGGATGTTGCAATTTTGATGAAAAGGAGCATAGCATTTCGACGAGGATGCTATACATGCGATGTGAGTTTTGACCAGTATTTGTCACAATTTAGATGCAACAGAGCATAGCATTTTGACGAGGATGCTATACATGTGACGTGAGGTTTGACCAATGTTCATTACAATTTCAACACACAGATGCAGAGCATTTCAATGGGGTTTCCATCACAATTTTAACAACCATTGGTCACATGGGTGGAAAGTGTAGTACACAATTCTTGCAAGTTGAGATGGATATCTTAACAATAGTTCCATCGATATATCTACCATAGTAATGTCGCAATTTTGAAAAACATTTAGGGTGTCATAAAATTGACAAAAAAAGATCGACAGCAATTTTTGTCATTTTGTCCACATGGTGGTACCGAAATTGTGATGAATCCTTGTCAAAAATTAGGTCTAAATTTACTAGTGAACAAGTTACAGATAACATTTGAGGTACTCAATGAGAAACTCACATCGTCATTTGCGTTCCCTTGCCTAATTGCATATGGCCATTCAAAGTCCAAAGTAATGCTTCAGATTATGTAGTTCGAGGGGTGTCGATGCAAGATATACATCCAATTGCATACGAATCAAGAAAGTTGCAGGATAGGGAAAAGAACTACTCTGCCCATGAGAAGGAAATGATAGGGATTATACATTGTCTTAGGACTTGGAGGCATTATCTCTTGGGGACACACTTCATTGCATAGAAAGACATTGTCTCCCCAACCTATTTCAAGGTTCAAGCCAAATTAACACTTAAGCAAGCTAGGTGGTGGGAGTTCCTCATAAAATTTGACTTTGAGATCCTTTATAATCCTGGAAAGAAAAATGTGGTGGTGAATGCTCTAAGTTGGAAGGGATAGTGAGCCACAATGGAAGGGGATCATGAAGCGTAGCAAGGAGCAAGTCAAGTAACACTATCGCACAAAGTCCTGCAACCCATCAAGGAGGCATGTGAGATGGTTCATTAGTCGATAGAGCTATATAAACAAGCATATGGAGGTAAAACACATAACTTCAATATCAAGGATGGGTTGTTGGTCTTTACCCAAGAGAAAGTCTACTTTCCCAAGTGGAAGAATGTGAGGAGGGAAGTTCTCCATGAATGTCATGACAACTTGTGGGCAGGTCACCTAAGACAAAAGAAAGATGTGGATAAGTAGGTCACATTTGCATTGATTGAATTAGGCTCCTACTAGAAAAATATGAGGAAAGATTTGGATGAGTATATCAAGAGTTGCCTCATTTATCAATAGGGAAAGGTGTTAACAAAGCCTCCATGAGGTTTGTTGTAACCCCTACCTATGCTAGTAAGACTGTGGCCAAGTGTAAGTATGGATTTTATCACTTGGTAGGTTTTCAAAGGTGGATGAGTATAGTAGTATCATGGTTGTGGTCCATAGGTTCTCCCAGTATGCTATGTTTGTTTTGTGTACTGCAGAGGATGTTGTCGACCACTTTTTCAAGTATGTGGTGAAGTATCAAGGTGTTCCACTAAATATCATAAATGATTGAGATGGTCACTTTACCACTAATTTCTAGGTGTTGTTCAAATTGATTGGGACAAAGTTACTCATGTCTATAAGTCATCATCTATAGACGAATAGAACAAAAGGATCAATGGGATTCTGGAGGATTATCTAAAACACTTTTTTTTGTTAGACCAATCCAATTGGCCAAGGTTGTTGGACTCAACTCAGTTTAGCTACAACATCTTGAAGAGTGCATCGAGTCAACTCTCACCATTTGAGTTGGCAACAAGCTAACAACCACTAATTTAGTGTTTTGAGTGCATACATGAGACATTGTCTAAATACACACAAAAAATGTTGCAAGAGAAACATGAGTAGGTTGATCTTGCTATGAAACAAATGAATCACTATGGACACTCAAGGAGAAGTGATCAAAGTTGGTGATAGGGTCTTCTTGAAGATGGATTCAATTTGGTTTAAACCGCCCAAGGGGATGAGTATTGTGTTGGGTTGTTTGTTCGATGGGCCATTATTAGTGATAAGAAAGATTAGGAAAGTTGCATATTTTCCAAAGTTGCTAGCCCACAAGAGTTCACAATGTGTTCCATGCCAATCAACTCTATCTATATCATGAAGATAAGGACACCAATAGGATTGTTCCAGCTTGCAGACCTACATTTGTCAAGGAAAGACCACATTTGGAGGTATAGGAGGTGATTTTTGTAAGAGAGTGAGGATATGGTAACAAAAAGTGGTACAAATTCTTAGTTCATTGGCAAGGCTAGACCAAGGCAGAAGCATCTTGGGAGCGAGCTAAGAACATGTGGAAGTATGAGGACAAGGCTTTGGACTTCTTGGAAAGAGATTCCACTCTACCTCTTTAAACATCTAGTGAGGCATTGGGTACCTCTAAAGTATTGTATGATCATTATTATCAATGTCAAAGATTTTTTTTTAGAGTGGGGATGGACGTAAGGGATTTTTGATCCATAAAGGGGGAACCTAAATCCAAATTTAGTATCTGAGCCCAAAATGTTGAATTTTCTCATTTACAGAGCGAGGCGAGCAAATGTTGCTTTCTACTGTAGTCTCAAAATTGTACTATAAACTATTATGGGCAAATAAGAGTAGCCCAACCATTCAAGATGAATGTTCTATAGTGTTTTACTTTATTCACTCAGGCGAAGTATCATGGTGGAGAAATCAAAGGAGGCATAAAACAACATTCAATGTGCAAGTTATTCAAAGCAATGTAGAGCAAATTTCACTATGAGTTGAAGTGATGAGGTGGTGTTAGTTGAGGTGTGAAGTAATGTTACTTGATGTCCCTAATTAGGGAGAGGATTTGGGTCTTGTTTTGATTAAGTTAGCTCAAGGTCACCAAAGAGTTAATGTTGCATTGACAAGTTCCAACAACAAAGGGTGTTGGGGTTGTAGAATCTATATGCAGAGCTACAACAAGGGTGTGGGGGACATAAGTTGTGTGTTGGTGTTCTAAGAGTGGAGTGGGAACATGTATAGAGTGCCCGAGTAGTACTCAAATAGTGATCAACAACATAGTTGAAAATGATGTAGATTTAAAGGCCAGGGGCAATTTGTTGAAATCAATAAAGCTACTTATTTGTCCCAATTGTTGTGTTAATAATTATTGTGAATCATTCCATTGTGAAAGAAGATATTGTGTTGCATTAACAAGTATGTGTGCAAGTTCTTGAGCTTAGATGTTTGGTGGAAGGTGTATTGTGAGTTCTTCCAAATGCAAGCAAATCATCAAGGTTGTAGGAGGTAAAATCTAGCCCCATTACGGGAGGTATAATGATCTTATAATTTTAGGATATGAGAAATATTTTAAATATATATAGAATGAAACATGATATAGATATTATATTTATTTTATATATTAAAAAATTGCATTGACTTTTATGACTACTAATTTATTATAGATGTATATATAGTAAATCTCCTCTTAGATGCACACTTTTCCCATCAATAACTCCTTACAAACCTCTCTAAAATTATTTCTTTTAAAAAATTAGAACCTTTTCAATCTTCAAGATTCTAAATACAACCAAAATAAACTCGTACTCCCCTTTTTCAAACCTTGTAACTCTAAACAAAAAATATACTTCCATTACCATAAAACACTTGATAGATAGATAGATAGATTTTTAACATTCATGAGGCTAAGAATAGCCTATGGGACAACCTTCTGACTAAACCAACTATAATAACTCAAATGGTTTTTGTGCAAGTTGATGATGAGACCCCCTAATTTCTCATTTTACTCATCATTGAATAAATTGTGCCAAATAAGAAGAATCATCATTATTCTAACATTAATCATTGAGAGCTAGGAAATTAAGCTCAAGCCCTGCTCCCTCCATGTCTTAAAAAAATAAAAAAGTTTTGACTTAAACTGAGGTTTGAAAATAATCATGCATCCTCACATGGGTTTTCTAAGTGTATAAAATTGCATATTTTGCAAGTTAATTATTAGCAGCCCCAAATCTTACACTTAACTAGAAAATACATTTTTTCACAATTTTCTACAAGCGATTTTTTATGTTGATCATCAAAATCTTCAACAAGCACATTCAATCTTAATGCCTGAATTTTTTTTCAAAGTGTTGGCTAATACCACATCAAAATTCTTCAAACAACTCATGAAATACTACTAATTTCTATAGACAATTTTGGGGTTTTACTCTGCTATTCCTCTTCTTGCAGACATATTTTAAATTTTGAAGTCTAATTAACCAAGGTTGCATGGGTACTCGTACCTACATCCCTGGTACTCTTACTCATGTACCCAACACTAGTAGATTTGGCATTAATTTTTGACCTAATGCCATTTTCCATTTTTTTTGTTGAGATCCCAAGTTGGTCAAAAATTTGACCAACATGAAAGTGCTTGAGAGGTTTGATTTTCACTACGAGCTAATCACTCGCAGGTGCAGGAGGAGAGATCAAGCTCATTTCTTTGGTAAGTCATCAATCCCATGCCATTTCAAATGCAAGTGAATGCAAAAGGAGGTTATAAGTTGCAGAATTTTGAACCAGAGCCAAACCCTCAAGTGAATGGTAGTGTCTTTGGTGTCATTTCTACTCAAACTTTACCTCAAACCATATTGTTCTATCTAGTGCAAATTTCACAAGGGTCTCTAGGGCATTGTAATATGATCTGGTAAGATCAAAGTTTTGTTTCCAATAGAATCTATAATGTCGATATGCTATAGTACCTATAATTGCACTATCATGAATTTCAATGTAGTATTCTTTGTAAGTGAGGATGCCACCATATAACACTCCTTTAACTATACCTCAGGCATGGCTAGAATGTTTTGGGTTTATAGAATAAGATCAAAGTTTTGTTGCCAATAGAATCTATAATGTTGGTATGCTATAGTACCTATAATTGCACTATCATGAATTTCAATGTAGAATTCTTTGTAAGTGAGGATGCCACCATATAACACTCCTTTAACTGTACCTCAGGCATGGCTAGAATGTTTTGGGTTTATAGATAGATAGAACTAGTGTTTAATGATGCAACAATTTTGGTTTGATTTTGGATGTAGTTGCATGCTAACTAATGAGTAGGAAATATATGAGGTTGGATTTTAGGTAAGAAGAGTTCTTCCAAACTATCTTGTAGTATAAAATTGTTGTACAGCTACAATTAGTCTTAGAGAATTGGGTTAATATTGGAAAAACTATATGTTGTAAGATTTGATCACAACCCTATATTTTTTGTATTAGTATTTAAAATAGTACATAAAAATTATTATAATTTATAGATACTATATATTTGACTGAGTCTGTCCATCCATTTTGGATGTGTAAGTCATTTTCTATGTGTAGTTGTAGTAGCTCTAGTTGATTCTCTTTCTTTTCTGTAAACTTATCTTTGCAGGTTCGGATCATCGGTGTTTGAGGATTAAAGTTTGTTTCTAAATAAAGCAAGTTTATTCCCTAGTATATTTCATTGATAATTTCATCTATGAGATTCCTATTCTTATTCCATTGTGTAATTTTCATAATTTTGAAGTGTTTTACTTTGCTGAAAAGTTCCTCTCCAATTCAGCTTGATCCAAAAAGATTCTTTAAATTTGTTCATATAACTCCTTGACCTAAGCATGCTATGTGGTGGAAATGGGCCAAAAAAACAACACCACCTGCTATTTGGTGAAGTTAAGTTTCTTCTTCTGAGTTTAGGGATAGGATTTCTCATCTCTTTTTGCCTTTGCCTCTTTCATCCAAGATACTTTCAATTTGTAAATCTGTTATTTTCTTCAAAGCTTTCTACCTCCTTGAAGTCCAAAGAATCTTCAAATTTCACTTTTATGAGATACTTTGAAATTGTGAATCTACTATTTTATGCTAAATCTGGAAGGACCTGAAGATTTATGCAATAATTCAACTTAAGTACTTTGAGGTTTTTTGGACCCTACAAATAGGAAGGCATATCATTAGGAACTTATCAAGAAGGTGTTTGTATCTTTTTTTTTTAAATAACACTAAAGATTTTTTGATTTTTGTTGGTGAACAGATTGTTCTTTTGATTTAACTCTTAGATGCCCAAATTAATGAACAATATCTGGTTACAATAGTTGGAAAGTTGCTTCTGAAAAATGCTAACCTTCCTCTGAATTCTTAGGTACAACTTCCTATTGCAATATGATTTGCAATGAATTGTGTTTATTTCTAAATCTAAAACGGGGTATGTTCTTAATCCAAAAATAGGAGAGGTAAATTGAGCTAGGCCTAAATAGGAACTAACTTAGGCAAGAGATAGTATTTGAAGATTGATTAAGTTTATGAATTTACACATCTTATGAATCCTCAAAGCTTAACAATTCAAAAGTGCATACTAACTAACTAAACTGATTCAATAGGAAACTAACTATAGAGGAAGAAATACTAACTTGAAGGAAAACACAAAAGGAATTTCTCTTGAACCTAAGATGACAATACTATCATATTCAGTTCACTGCCTCAAAATAGGGGAATGAAGCTCTGTTTGTTCATTTTTTAATCTAGATGAAAGAGAAAACATACAATAATCATAAAATAGAATGGAATAGAAAATAATTGACACAAAATACCATTAAATTGGCTTTGCAACATCAAGTATTTCACACCAAAAATTAGCTGACCTTTTATTAATCTTTCATTCCAATACATATAGAATTTCGAGATGACCGTTACAAAGGAATTTAAATCGGTTCATCTCTTCAAAAATGACAAACGGAAAGGATCCAATTTGTCCATTACAATGATTACATCAAAATATGAAAGGGCCAGAATATGAATCACTTCGCCTTCTTTCCCTTTTCTAATTTTTTCCTATAGGCCTTAGCGGTGACAATGATTGGAATCAATTCTTCATGCCTATGAACATGTACATTTGTATATCTTAAGAGCCATTTAGAATTCTCTTTGGCCAAATCTTTGACAACATTTAACTGGTCTTGTATTTCCTCCATGTCCACGTGTACACACCCACCAAGTTTTTGGAGCTTGGAGACTCTGTTCCAATGACCGAAAGATATTCCCGTCAAACTATCTACGAAGTTGGAGAAGTTTGTTTGCATGACAATTGTTTCAATGATTCTTTTCCCTTGCGCAATATTTTGCAAATCTGTATGTAGGCCTCTTAGCAGTTCATAGTCTCTATTCTGATCCTTCTTTACTTTAGCTTATGTTTCCTTAAGCCCTTCTCTACCACCATGATTATCTCAGACTTGAATTGCATGCTCTGAAGCCACTCAAATAAAGGCTCATCTCCTTTAGGCAAGATCTTCACTTCGACAATCTCCTTAGCCTTCATTTGGATAATCATCTTCAGTAAAGAGACACAATCCTCACTTTTACCCTTTTTAGCTACCAAGGTAGCTCTATTAGCTGAAATGTTGTCATTTTTATTCTCCAGCCTTAGTATGGCATTGCCAATCTATTCTATAATTGTGAGTTCCTCTAGCTTGAGTTTTTTGCTCCACTCTTTATCAATTTGCCCAAAGTTTTTATCTTCTTGGAGTTACAAGATGAGTGCTTGTACATCAACAACAATAGGATCACTAGTGATAGGCATTCCAGAGATGCTTGACAACATGGTGACCAATTTCTTGATGAAGTCGTTTAGCTCTTGGATCTCTGCCTTCATTCTGACCTTTGACAATTTAAGACTTTCAAGTTATCCCTCTATTACTTCATTTGTTGACTTCCACAAGCCAACCTTAGTGTCATGTTTGGCCTACCTGAGATCCATAGAATGCAAGGAAAAATCGTCTGTAGACATATCTTTGATTCTTCCTTCTTTGGTAGGCTTTGCAATCTCCATTGTTAGATGCCCTATTTCAAGGTCTTGTCCGAGAATGGACAAAGTCTTCTACTTTTTGACCTTGCTCAGTGCTGATCCAAAGAAAATAGCAATAGATAAAGTATCCTTGTTGGGAGCTCCTTCATCTGTCATCTATCTCTTTCTATCTAGGGTGTCTTCCAGCCATGATTACGTGCCTATCACGTTGGAGGTAGTCCCGAGAGAGTCTATGCTAAACATCTTTCTCTTGACCAAAGTGATTTCTTTTGTGGCGAATGAGAAAGGGTTCTTCAAGGCCTATGAAAAAAGATTTGAAGAATCTTGGCCTTTCTTTTCCTCTGAGGTCTTCTTTGTTGCCTCGTCAGATTTAGTCGACTCACTCTCACTGCTCCTGCCATCTCTAAGATCTACTACTTGCACTTGGCGGCTACTCAGTAGTAGAAGTGCAGTGCTTACAGATAGGACTAGGATGTATGAGGCGAGAGGGCAAGAGTAACTGCACCATCTTTTGGTTCCTCTACCTTCTTCTTCTCAACTTGTAGTTGGGTTCTGATCACCAAGAGGGAGCTGTCCTGGCAAGTCTTAGCCAAAGGAACACTTTTGTCAGGAGGTTGATCACCTCCACCTGATGGCTATGCTAGTCCTTGAGTAATGGCCAAGGTTGCACCCGATGTGCCACCTTGAGAGGAGGAAGTCACTGCAACTGCTCGAGAAGCTTGAGCGGATGTACTTTTACTTTGATTCCTTTTGGTTGTGGTCTATTTGATGCATTGTCTAGTCCTTTTGATAATCTGAGCCATCATTATATCTAGCTCTTCTCCTAAAACCTCATAAGGTTCCAAGCTTATCAGAGTGCCTCTTAACTTGGTCAGGTATGTATTAGTGTACATATTCTAAGCATCATCTTCTATTCCTTCTACATCAATATTGATTTTATACATTTTTACTTGATCAACTATCAGCCTAGCAAAAGCACAATCATGACACTCGAACTCGTCCTTGCAATCGGCCCAGTAGTTTTCAATCATGGTGAGGTGTTTGATTACACTTCTGATTTGCAACACCTCCCTTGCATACCCATTTGGATCAAACATGGACCTCAAGACTTCATACATCTCCAACTTATACTTCATTTTAAACACCTTTAGCATGTTTTTAGCATTAGAACGAGTTTCACAACTAAAGGCTCCCACCTTTATAGGGAATTTGTACCCTTTCTTCTTTAGACTCCCACTCAGCACATTCACTTGACTAGCTTACCGCATGATCTCGATCAACACGATCATATCACAGGGATATCTTAGCAACTTCAAGGGGAAGCCATCAAAAGCTACAAGATGCAAATACGAAAAGGATGAGAATTGGATGAAATAACTCCCAAATTGGCTGATGACTATCATGGCTTCAAGATTGAATCTCCTTTTTGGACATCCCTAAAGCTCCTTGCAAATTATCATGGTGAATGCATCATGAACTTTTACATACTTTGCATAACTATTTTCCAATTGTAAGCATGGGTAAAACTCATAAGACTTCACATCATCAAAAAAAAATTCCACTCTTGGAAGGCCTGACCATAATTGTAAAGAAGCCAACATATAAATGAGGAAAGAGGACATATAGAATGTATTGTAGAACTTTGTAGCATAGAGAGCATTGTATAGAATCTTGCTTACCTCATTAGCCAAATCAATATATTGGGTGTCAGAGCAGATGACTTGCACTAAAAAGAAATATTGCTCAACAAAATTCAAAGCTTCTACCTGACCTTTCCATTTGTGTAAAAGGACCAAGATGTCGATAATCTCAAGTTTAAGATTAGTCCCAAATAGAGTCTTAGGAACCTTACTCTTGGAACTCTGTGGTTTCTGGAACCATGTCTACACGATTTCCTTCCTCTAGATCATCCTCTTTGTAGAGAACTCAGAAATGGCCCCTCTGAATGTCAAATTTGAGAATTCCTCCAGTTCTAGAACTTGCAAGCAATTCATCATAGTTTGTCTATCAATTGAAATTAGCACCGTGTCATTTGGTAGCACAATTTTCCTTGTGCTTGGGTTGTAATGATTTATACATTCATAAATCAACTTCGGAGCATGAACTGAAATCGAAAAACCAACTACCTTGACCAATCCACATCCTCAAAGCTTCTTCGTGATGGGATGATTCCACTTAGACCTCACTTTCTTTTGAAAATTTTGCATGTCATAAAAATGGAGAGAGGAATCCGTGAAATTCTGCAATGAAGACTTAATTCCATTCAACCCGTCAAAACCTGATAATCTAGTTGCCATTCTTTTTTGAAAATGAATTTTGAATCAAGAGAATGAGGGGAATAGCTAATGTACAAATACTAGCTTTTTGAAAAAGTTATGCACATTAAAAAATAACAATTCAAGAAAGAGCGGTAGTTTGTTCAACTGTTCATGTTTCCATATATATGGAAGTCTCAATTCATCCATTGATCTTCAGAATTTGTGCCACATAAATGAATTGAAGGAGAGATCCATTGAAATAGTAAATATGTGGTTTTAATGGATATCTCAAGGTCTTTTCACTATTCCATTGCCCCAACGGTAACTTTCTATCTTCCCATACTTACTTTCCCATTTTCCTTTAAGTTTCAGGAAGTTGCCAATAGAGTACTCCATGGGAAAATATCTGCTGAGTTGAATTCTGCTCATTAACTCTTTCCCGCAATGGTTAGATTATTTTTATTATCATCTTGAGATGTTTTATGCACAAATTATGGGTCCAATCTACTTACTAGCTTGATTTTCTTTAAAATTCGGGAAATTATCTTCATGGGTTGAAAACCCACCGAGGAGAAGACAATTTGTGTTTATCCATCAATGCTTCTCTTTTAGTTGACCTTTAGACCATTTTCCTTTTTGGGTTTGGAAATGTCCAAGGGAAGTGCAAAAATTCTATAGGGCCCACTCATCATTTATTTTCCCTTTAAACTGTCATTTGCAGAAAATCAACCTCATGGGTTGAAAGTTCGTCAAGGAGAGGTTGGTTCTGATTTTTCTGCCTGGAATGATTATGAGAATTTTGACGAATCCTAAACATTTTCTATGATAGATAATTGTAAAGGGAACATGGATTTGCCATAGGATACCTTGCTATTTTCTAGCTTTTGATCCATACATATCATTTGGTGACCTTCACAGAAAATCATTTGCATGGGTTAGAAACCCACGGAGGAGAAGACAAATTTTGGATTTCCACAAGCTTCTATCTCCATTGAGAAAGTGATAGGTTGAAAGTGGATATTTTCTTGTATATGACCATTATATGAGCAATATGAATTTTTGTCGGATCAAGCACTAACCTACCCATACGATCCCTTTGACAAAATGGAGAACCACCTGGCTATGAAATGCGGAGAAGGAGAAATGGAGAAATCTGATGGAGATTCATTACATCTAAGAAGGTTTTGACCTAGACTCAAACACAACTAGAACATCATTAAAGCACAAGTTTTCACTTTTACTAATTGGTTAGATGATGAAAAGTGGGGAAACAATTGTGTCTTCAATCTCTTTTACTTCCTGGAATGATGGAATTCTAGAAATCACCTCTATATTGGTTGCCTCTTACCACAATGCCTCAATGCCTTTGTTGAAGCTTAGATCAAGTACTACTAGATATTTCATATTTCATTCACATGGAAAACATTCTAGAGGGCAGTTTTGCCATCTTAGCCACTTCAAATTTGTAGGCATTTTCCTATAATATCCCTCTACATGAGTTGCATTAAGCCAAAGTAATTACAATTGACACATTCCTTGAAAACTATGAGTTTGAAGTCTTACATCTTGCTGAAGGTAGATAAGACATCTCACCCTTTATGTTCCCTGATTAGGTTGCAATCGATACGTTTCATTGGCAAGTGCTAGTACTGAATTTGAACTATTCTTTGGGAAATAGAAATGACTACTGTCCTATGCAAAATACCAATGAAATACAGTGGAAATATCGAATAAATATATAAACTAGAATCACATCTCAAATATTATGTCTATAATAATGTTAGGTACAATTCATAAGGAAACTAACTATCACTTCACAGATTTAGTATAAGGACTAGAAAAGTATTGGGAGTAAGAATGAAGTAAAGAGAACTCAAAACTTTGTGTTTTCTTTCATTAAAAATAGTTCAACCTCTTCTGGCTTCCACAATCTGCTATGTTTCACTGGTTCTATTGATTCATCTGCTACAAGAGCTCTTCTTGTATCCCACAACTCACTATGCATTCCAATTCTATCATGCTCATCTAGTTTAATGAGTGATTTCAGCTTCATTTATGGTAGGCCTTCATTAAGATGCAAATGACTTGCTTCCAAAAAGATAGTAAAACTTTCACTCTTTCTTCCTGTGAATATATTATGTCTCTATTCCATATGTCAATTGCTTTGGCCAAAAAGCTTGATGTTATTAAGAGACAATTTTCTTGGGCATGTGTTGAGAAGAAAAATGTGTCTTTCACTTATTAATTGGGAAACTATTTGTTCCCCAAAGGATCGGGGAGGTCTTAATGTTAGAGACTCTCACCTTCTCAATGTTTATTTGTTTTCCAAGTTTGGATGGAATGTTATAAATGTGAACATGGATTGGTTTAAAATCATGAGAGAAAGTGTTTTCATAACTATAAAGGCTCCATACAAGTAAAATTATCTCCCCCACTTGTTTCCAAGATATGGAATCCTATGAAAAGGACCATCCCATTACTATCTCAAAGAAGTTTGTAGAAAATTTAGAATGCTAATGATGTGGATATTTTTGTGGATAACTAGACTAACTAGCCATTGCTAGCTTATCATTCAATATTTCCTATGTTGATGAATGTGTTGATTGCAACCTTGGGACATAGGGTGAGTGATTACTCAAATGTTAATTATTTTGGGAATAGTTTAAAAGGGATTGTGTCTCAGATCATCCAATCTCTCTCTTCCTTTAAGTTCTATAGAGTAGACCAACTAGATAATTTAATATAGGAGAACTCAAATTTGGGTGATTATATTGTTAAGACTAGTTTTGATCTTCTTAACCCCAAATGGCCTTAGAAATTTTATTGGACAAGAATCTCTAGAATACTGAATATTTTCCTAAAATTTATTTTTTCTTATGGATGATTTGTCACAAAAATATCCTCACCTTGGATAATTTGCAGAAAATAGGTGTCCATCTTGTCAATAGGTGTGTGTAGTGTCAATAGGTGTGTGTACTATCATTATTTGATTAATCTTCCATAGGTGGTGATAAAGATAATATCATGTTGATTGTTGATCATGTGACTATCTATTTGTTGACAGGAAACCACACACACACACACACACCACTATGGCTGCATTTATCTTGTTTGATGTGAACATGGGAACACTTGAATGGTGTGACAAAATTTGTCCTTTGATTTTCAATCTTCCTAATCAATACCTCTTGTAATGGTTATAATTGATGGGTGATTATGATGATCATTTGAGCAATACATAAGGTGATAATCTTGACATGCTTGCTGACTGATATTTCATGGTTAACATTATGATTTATTGCAGATTGGTTTGGTAATTGATGCTTTGTTTAGTTATCTCATCATTGATAATAATTGTTGGATGATCATGCTTCTTTTCTTATCATGTTGCTTGCTAAATTTAGTATCTCATCTTTATATGATTAATGATAAGGATTTGTATTCATATATGATCAATGGATGGATGCTATGACGTGACAACCATATCTTCATTAGGAATTAGACTTCATGTTTTCTGGATGATGATCGATAAAGGATGTCATCTTAATGACATGGCGGATTATGGAATTATCATTTATTACTAAAGTCATGATTCACGTATTGATAAGGTGGGTGTCGGGCATCCAAACGATTGTTATACTTGATAACATGTGAGCTCAATGTTTGGATCATACCTCGGTTCTCTGTTGACGTAGGTACTTGATATCTTCAACCCTAGCTCACATCACTTGATCTCAATTATCTTGTGGACTTAGTTGAAGCTAGATAGGAGAATTGTCATATATATAAGACTTCACAATTTTCCTTGATAAGACCTTGATGCTATTGAATTTATTGAAAGAGCATACAAATTACCTTCTTGAACTTCTAACTACTATGTACAATTTGCCAATTTTTATTTAATGTCTTGAGGTGCTCAAGGTTTTCCACCCCTTGACCACATATGTATTTCATTGCTATATTGTTCTTAAGTTAACAATGAGGGCATCACAAATCCAAATAAGTATCAGTGATGTACCTTCTCATTTCCAGTTGAATCAGAATTTGGTCTCAATTTTTTCCCTTCATAAAATGTTGACTGTTCCATACAACTTGATGATCAGTTAAAAAAATGGATTGTTCTATAAAATGTTGATTTTCTATTACTTTCATTTTGGTGTTGATTGCTAAGAATTACTAATCTTTTTCACAGGGTGACATGGATACACCACAAAACACAGGAGGGGATGTACCTCACACACCTTCAACAAAAGTAAACCTTAATTAGTGTAATTGTACAAATTATATAGAAACAAACGTCATATTATTATGTTCTTTTTTTATGGATTTGGAGTTTTTGATGGAATTTTATTGATATTGATGTCACAACTTGATACTTATTAATAGGGAAAAGTGTAAATGACGGCAAATCAAATGCAATATAAAATTCAGGCATCATTTTTAGATGACATCACCTGAAGCGTTGACCCCATTTTCATGGCCCAAAAGCTTTAAAAAAATATAGTGATGAAATTCTTAACTTTGTCCTCGACCGAAACAAAACTGAGGAGACAAAGGCACTGAAAGATGAATTGATACTTAGAGTCAATTCTTTGTACCTAAGTAGTAATTAATCTTAAGCAATAATAAAAGTTCAATAGATATTTATATTTTATTGTATCTTATGGATTATGATCTAAAATATTATGTGTTCTTCTTATAGGATTTTGTGACACCTGTGAGACCAGGTGGTCAATATGGTAAGGGTTGTAGCGCACATCCTTCATGTAAATAATCCTTAAACCTTTAACCATTCATTTAACCTTTCAGATGCTTCTAGCTAGTATCTCATTTAATCTTTATCGATTGCAAATTTATTTGCTAACAATGTATTCTTCAGCTCATGATGAAGTGTAGATGCCTCCTTCGGTCACCGCTATGATATTGCTAACTACATTATCAGCAACAAGGAGCTTGCATACATCTTCGACTATACCAAGTACAACTGTTAAAACCTTTTTTTGATGTGTTTTGTTATGTGTTATGATGGGGACACAACCCAAGCACAGAATGGACACAACGGGAAAGGGAAAATTTTGTTAACTGTGAAAATATGCTAGTACACTTAGTGCAGAGAAACAGACTCCAAAACATGCCCTATGGGCTTACAATAGCATAAATCTGGAGATAAATTCTTCTCCCAGTACCTTCTCTCAAACTCGACTCCTAATTGCCTTTTACAATGCCAGAAATGTTCTTAAATAGACCTCGGAGGGTTAAGGATTAGGAATGCATTCTAGAAAGTGCTAGTTGGCATCCACCAACCAAATAGAAGGCTCTAGAAGTCGCATTAGAAGTCGGCACAAAATTAGAAGAATCCAAAAACAGTAACCGAACTTTCGAGAGGCATAACTTTTGAACCATAGCTCTGATTGACGAACCGTTTACATTTTTGAAAAGCTCTCAAAGCGCTCTATAGCCCTATGGACTAGCTTTGCTCGTCCCCCATTTTTTGGCCTTGTTCAAGGTCATTTAATGCCCCTAACCTAACTTTGAAGCATTCTTAAGATGTCTCTAGAAACTGAAAAACTGCGATAACTTTCAAACTGTGGGGCCCTTTAACTTGATTCTTTTTCTGGAATGCTCTAAATTATAATGACAATCATCCGACCAATTTACACCTTCTAGTTCACCAAAATGATGGCTCAATTACATACTCCTATTTTTTTGACATTTACACGTATCCCAAGGTGATTAAAAACTCTAACCCAAAACACTAATAGTGGAACTGTGAGAGTCGGAACCTTTATTTGACCCAAATGAGTATCCAGAAATGAAAACATATGAAACAGAAACTAAGTCTAAGTACATTTTTTTGGATGACACAGGATTGCCCTTATACATCTGGATGCTCCTGCATCATGTTAATCATGCATTGTTTTTTTTTGTTGGGTGGATTTTATACTCATGGACCTATTTTGTGCACTAATAGATACACCTACAGTTGATAGAACAATAGAGACCACTACTAGTGAAGCTCAACCATTTCTTGAAGTATGTGAGTAGTACTAGTTTATTTGAGGGGACATTGTTGTTGAACAAGAAAACTATGTTTCCATTAAAATTACCAAAGCTTCCAGTTGCTTTATAATTGTTATTATTTACAATGTAATTGTAGTTTACTTATACATAACTTGTTTTGGACTGATAATCCCATGATGTTTTTGTAGGAAATGATGTTTTCTATGACCCACCATACGTAAAAGGTATATAGTTTCATATCATTGCTACAATATTTTTCTTTTCTTTCCATTTATTGATCTATATTATAGTTTTTTATCTAACAATTTTATTTTTTCAAAAAAGGTGGAATCAATAGAGGCTTGAATTAAAAAATCAGCTCATTACATCTTTTGAGAACCTCTTTGGAAAAAATAGTTTTGACAATGCCCTACTTCTTAAAAGATTATCCAAACATGTAAAGACTATGCAGGACCAATATAGAAGGGCTCTAAAGGTTAACCCAAAGTAAGAGTGTCCTCCTATGATTCCATCGATGAAGCGGAATGAAATAATAGAAGATGCAAAACAAAAAATACTACAAGATAAAGGAATTGAACTAGAAGAGGACAAGAGAAGGTATTTCATGATAGTATTAAGCAGAATGTAATCATGCACTAATTAGTGATCTTTATAAATATATAGTCTAACATGTTTAAAACTTTTCATAGACTGCAAGACACATCAAAAGCTACACAAGCGAGACTGCAAAAGGTTGGCCAACACAAACTTGGCTTTGGTGGCTATATGAAACTTCACTCTCAACTTGTAAGTAGCAATAATGAAATTTAATGTTAAAAAAATTTATGTAATGTTGCAAAAAAAATTGTTTAATCAAATCATACATGCAAGACTGACATTATTAAGAAAAAAATACATGGCATAGAATTCAATGTAGAGCCCATGGATGAAGATTAAAAAAATTGCATTGAAGGAAGGCTATAAAGTCGTAGTTGCACACCTACACCAAGAATTTGAAAGCCAAATCCAACAATCTAGTGCACCAAATGAGACATAGGTAAATTAGTCAAATGAAAAGTAAATCAAATTGAATATTTGAGAAATTTCTTTTTTGATGTTAGTTTCCAACATAAATTGACTATTTATGTTTTATATGTCAAGCAATGATAACAATGCATATAACATTTCACTGTAGCCTTCAAATCCTATCATAGAACTTGCATGTGATGAAGGCCAAGATGTACATCATAGCGGTGGAGGTATTAATTTGCTATTGGAAATTAATTGCACAATTATAAATTGAATTTAACATGTTCAATTGCAATTTGACGAGTAACATTTTTTTGAATATTTTAGAGCATGTTGAACATCGTGGTGAATGAGTGAGGCATGTTCGAAGTGTTCAGCATGTTGAGGTGGCAACAAATCAAAAATTTATTGCACATGATGTGGCATTTTCAAGTAAGAAAAATGCATGTTTTGATTATGTAAAAATAGGTTTTAAAGGACCCAAAACCTTTAACAAAGTTAAAGAAATAGAAGCAACAGAGTTCAGAAAAAAAGGCCTCAAAGAACAATTAAACAAACACAGAAACAAGAGGCCAAGTACAGCGAACCAGTAAAAAATAGCAAAAGGACAACACCCGGACAGCTACAGAGTTTTCAATAGGTCCGCAGCTTGATCTGCCAGAATGTTCATATTATTCGCAAAAGTTTTCATTTCATCCAGCTTTTTTGCTTCCCCTCCACCATTCTTCTTGGAATTGACCCTTGTGTGCTTGCTCGGGCCCTAGTCTTCATTCACAGTAGAGGAGTCATGTCCTTTAGTCTGATCCATCTTGTTCAACAAAGTATTGAAGTTATCAGCCACCGTCTTCAAAATATTCCAATTTTGATCAGCCAATTTCTTGATCATTTTTTCCATATTACTTACTCTAGCATCCAGGCTCTCCATCCTTTTTTGGATATCTTTGTTTACCTGTTCAAGGATCTTGTTTTTTATTTCAATTGTTGGCACCTTCTTCATTAAGTTTTGACCTCTTCTGTATTGCCAATGACTTCAAATAGCCTATCAATGTGTTCTCCCAACATACATTCCCCCCTTACTATCCTACTGGGCTAATCAAAATCCTTTGAAATCTCCTACATTTGTTGTTTAAGGGTCCTAGTATCCTTCAAAATTGACCTTGGGTTACCCATAATTCCCTTTAGGAACCTCTTCTCATCCTCATCCCTGTTATATTCAAAATAGTGCTCCTGCTCCCCTTGTTTATCTTTATCCAATTCCACCTCCTTGGGAACATTGTCATCACCCTCATCCTGAGCATACACCATTTTTATTTTTCTTTCCATCCTTTTGATTAAAGGTTCATCATCAGAGGGAACAGAGACCCTATCCACATTCTTTCCCCTATTACCTGAGACCTTCCTAGCAGTTCCTTTCTTCTGAAAGCCCTTTCTCTGCTCGTCCTCATAGTCACTATATTGATATGACTCACTCCCCTTTCCCTGCCTTTTCTTCTTGGAAGCATGCATGTTATGTTTTACTGGTTAATGAAATACTTGTAATAGTAAAGAAAAAAGAAAAATAGTATGCCAATTTAACCCATTTACTTGTTATTGCAACAGAGCCCCCTTTAGTGCAGCAGCCTCGTGCTCCTCAAAACAGGAGAAAGCATCATAATTTGAAATTGCATGTGCCACAAGAGGAGGAGAATAAGGAAGATACTGATGCTCCTATCAACCTTTTCCTTAAGAAAGCTAAGAAAAAAAATTATTTTTAAAAAATGCTCTTTGATAAACATTGTTGATAAACTTTGTTGGATAATGAAATAACCTTGCTTTAAGTAATGATCTATGAATGTTGTGTATTAATATTGATTTTTACTCATGTTAATGAATATTTTTTTGTGTTAATAAAGTCTTGATTAGTATTGTGTGTTAATAAATTTTATATCATATTAATGAATGTTATGTGATTGTATTGATTGAATGTTATAGTTTATAAATGAACGAATGAATGAATGAAGTATGTAATTAGATGTTAATGGAGAATTTAGATTGGTGTTAGGGGGAGGGGGTGAGGCCAAATGAGCTTCTACCTTCATGTGGTTGGCCCTATTAAGTAAAGAATATTAAAGTATTCTCGAAACCAAGTGACACTCAAACTAACATACCTTCATTAATTAATCAATTTCATTCATTGTAGGTCTAGAATGATGGGATGATACTCTATGTTATAGGCATGAATCTCTAGAGGTCAAAGGTCAATTTGCAAAAACTTATATGCATTTTGGAAATTTTACCCATTTCAAAATTTTAATATAGCTTTCTAAGAGCCATTCCTATATCCTAGTTTTAGATTTCATAACACAGAAGGTATATGTGAGTTTGAAGATTGTTGAGAGACATATATTTGGAGACTGAATTTTTTCATGTAGTTGTTGGTCATAGTTTGATGTAATGAAAATCTAGCTCAAGTATCACTACTCTTAGTAGGGCAGGCATGCAACACCCAAAAGATTTTTGATTTCTATAAAGATATCTTATTCCAATATACCACTCCTTCGAAAGGCAGTCTTTAAGCCAAACTGGAATTCCCAATGCTGCATATGGAGTCATCATCAATTAGAAACTATGGATCTACTTGAAATATTCTTTCTAATTAACCTTTTCATGCAAAAGCAATTTAATAATAACAGTTCATGTAGACCTTTTTCTAATTACATTGTCTTGCAATATTCCTGACATATTGGCAATTATAATAGTTCATGTAGACCTTTTTCTAAAATATTTAATAATATTTGGATGCCATATCTAATAAAATTCAATTGTATTGGAGTGGTTTGCAGATTAATGAGACTCTTTGGATGCAGATTGGAGTTCAGAGAAGACTACATGGGCAATTAGAGGTCTACTACTCTCTTTCCAAATGCTTAACTAGATTAGAATTCTATCTATAACTTCCTAGCTTTCCTTCTTTAAGATAGTCTAACTAGTTTCCAAAAGAAAACTAGAACTCAAAATGAAACCTATTGTAGCGATCCCATATTTACCTCTTGCAAATTTTGAAATGAAACTTTGCTAAATCCAGAAAACCAATGAATTCTATAATATAACGTACCTAGAATTTTGTTTTCTTTCCCTCCTAATCTCTGATTTTTGAATGGACCTACTTCTTGTGGTCTAAATTGGATCATCCTAAAAAGTCTCCCCTCTCCTCCACCGCCCTTTAGATATTTCACTTCACCTTATGATAGATTATCACTCTTTTAGGATGAGTTCGCTACAATTTTGGGAGGAGAACGTCACCTTAGATGAAGAGAAATCATTGCTAACAAGAGAATTTGTCGTTAATTAATAGAGTTAAAACATCTTTTTTTTTTATGTTACAATGAATTCATGTGTCCTTAATATAGGCAATGAATACCTTGATAATGTGCGTCCCTGTGAAGGCCAACTTGACCCATTTAAGCCAATAAAAACATTTTATTTAATCATTTTATTCCTCCTACAATAAGATCGACTTGTTTTTACAGTGAACTGAAGACATGTTTTTATCTTTTGATCTCTCAAAGCATCTCCTTTTCTTCCATGGTCCTCTTCTTCATGGGGCGCAATTTGAGCATGAGGGAGGATTGATTCATCTTGCCATCCCTCAAGGAATTATCTTGATTCGTCTCTACACTTCAATTACATTCTTCAAATGTTTATCATCTTCCTCATTGTTCTATGTAAATTATGAGATCATTGATTTTCTCCTTCCCTTTCCTCACAACTTTGAGAGCCAAAATGTTTTCTACATTTTCTTAGAATTTTTGGATGATAGCTTTTGCATGTGAGCTTTGGTTTTCTTTCATGTGGATGCTCTATCACAACATGGCATGGAAGTTTGTTGGGTATAATACATACCCAAAGAGGCTTGCAAAGAGGTAGAAATAAATGTTGTTCATTTACACATTTGTTTTATTATCATAAAAAACTGGAGGTCTTATATGTTTATTTCTCTATGAGTGAAGGTCTTATATGTTTATTCCTCTTTGAAACACTACTAAAACTTGGGTGTTGTGTTATGTTTTTTTCTTGTAGATATAGTCGAGAATTTGTTTCCAAGCTTCCTATTATGGATGTTATCATCACTACAACAGATCTGTTCAAGGAGCCCGCATTGAAGTAAGAAATAATTTACTATCTTTTTTGAACTGGTTATTCAAGAGCTTTATAGCATTTTTGGCCAAGTTATTACATGATTATAGATGTAACAATGGAGATGTTCGGTGTATGCAAACTATTGGGAAGGGATCAAATGCACTCCAAGGCCCTAATTAAAAAACAATAAATTATAATTTCAATCCTATTTAAAGCAAGCTTTCTAGAATTTACTTTTATAGTTGTACATCACTTTGTTTTTAGGTGCATGACAAATATAGTCTCTAGTAGATGTTTGAGGCAATTATGATAAGGACTCGTCTTTTTTACTTTCTTTTATTTACTAAGATTTTGTTGCACTCGATCCATTTTAAATTTATTATTTTTTAAGAAGCTTCATCTTATAATGCATTATTATCTTTTATTAAATAAAATCTATTTATATAAAATGAAACGTGAGGAACAATCATGTTGACATGTGGTTGGAATAGTGATTCATAGAAGGCTTATAAAATTTGTTTTATAAACCCTTTAAATATTCAATCAATAACATGTATGATGTTACCTAAGCAGAGATTCCAAACTTCGCATCATCATGTTCATTCTATGCATTGAGGAAAGCATTTGGAGAATCCCATGCCCTAGTTGAAGCAGCTCTGGCTATACTAAGTGACATTCCATGCAATAGCCATACCCTTCCTTCCTAGTTACAAAGGAAGCTTTGAAGGTTGCTAGTTGCAACTGTGAAACCAAAACTGCTTGGGGCAAAGTGGTAGAAGATGCATAACCTTTTTTTTTTTCTTAAAATAATTCCTACTAAAAGATTGACCATCATCTTATATTAATCTTATCAGATGTCCACTATCCATTTGAAATGTAAATTTTTATTTTTGGATTTGATTGTGTATGTTTTTCTAGCATCAATTTTTTGGATCACACTCCGCAATCCATCATCAGGATAAGAGGAAGCAAGAATGGGAAAGTGAAGTATTAGACCAATCCTCTTTTTTGTTTTATTTCCCTTTGGTTGGGCTTGGTCTATATATTTCACTTTTCAATGCATTTTGTCATCCTGATGATGGATTATGAAGCGTGGTCTGAAACATTGATGCTAAAAAAACATACACAATCAAATCCAAATACAAAAATTTACATATCACCTTATATATTAGATATTTGATGCAACCCGCAAAATTCTTCCATAGCATAGATGCTAACTCACTTTTGGTTGGTTGCAAGTGGGATGGATGTATGGATCTACAGATAAGGATGTTATGACAGGAATGAAGATTCATAATCTAAGTTGGCATTCTATTAGTGTCCAACCAGATGAACTAGTTTTAATGGGATGTGCAGCAACCATTGGACCAAATACCCTTGTTTGGCAGAAGAGATGGGCAATAGGATTGCTTGAAATATTTATAAGAAAACTTTGTCCTTTCATTGGACTCATAAGAGGCATTAACCTGAGGCAAAGGATGCTTTGTGCTTATTTCTGCCTATGGGCTAGTTGGTCAGTACCAGTTATCTAACATGCCTTACTTCCTGGCATGAGACTGCTATATCATAAACCATTCCTGCCCAAGGTTAGTTAAATTTCATTTTATATTAATATCATCTTATCTGTCTGAATTGAAACACACTATTAACCTATTAGCCACTAGTCTCGTCATATGGTTGTGGTGTGAACAATATATTTTTTGTTTTGATTCAAATCATCTTTAGGACAAGATAAGTTTTGAAAAAGGAAGTCAATTTTGACTATTTAACAATTAGACCTAAGTGTGTGATGTTTAAGCTGCCCATTTGATTCGTTGAGTTGGTGCATTTTTAATCATATTAGTAAGCAAGTCTATGTGATTTCAAATGAACCACCAAACAAGTCAAATCGTAGAACGCATTGCTTAAATTATATCATAAAGATGGGTGATGAACCACTCGAACAAGTCAAATCTTAGAATCTATTCTTTAAACTATATCAATAAGATGAACTCATTTTTATTTACAGATTTGTATACCATATTTTTCATTTTTTTTAAACTAGCTATACTACTAATGCAGATTACAAGGATTTCTTTTCCAATTGCACTAGCACTCCTCCTTTTAGTCTATGGATATCAGCTTATGCAGTAAATTCTTCTTGGGTGTTCTATAAGAGAGTGGTGGTATAACCAATTCATGTGGCTTATTGTGTGCACATATGCATGGTTCGTTGCACTGCTTGATGTTGCAATGAAGTTGTTGGGATTGTCAGAGACAGTATTTGTTGTGACTCCAAAGGGGTTAGAGGAAGAAGAGAATGGTGATGAGGGCGAGTTTACATTTGATTCCTCTGCATTGTTCATCATACCAACTACAATATTATTATTAAACTTAGCAAGTCTTGCTTGGAACACTATTTCAATTGTGGGTAGTTTTGGTGAGATCAAAGAGAGGTTGTTTGTAGAGTATTTGTGCAGTGTTTGGGTAGTCATAAATCTATGTCCGTTTGTGAAAGTGATGAGGGCACAATCTAAGACAAAAATGAACACAACAAGAAAGGGTGAATATTATTATAAAAAATGATATGCTATTACATTCAGTACAACAAAAATAGACTCCACGACATGCCCTATGGGCTTATAATGCTATCAAATTTTAGAGAAAACCCTTTTCACAGTACCTTCTCCCAAACTCCACCAAAAACTATTTTTACAATGCTAGAAATGTCCTTAAGTAACCCAAATTAGGTTTAGGGTTAGAAATACATTTTAGAATATGTCATTTGGCATCCACTGCCAAAACAAAAGGTTCTAGAAAACACATCAAAAGTCGGTGTAAAATTAGAAGAATCCCAAAATGGTAGTCAACTTTCGAGAGGCATAATTTTTGATCTGGGACTCCGATTGACGAACTATTTACATTTTCAGAAAGCTCTCCAAGCGCTCTATAGCCTAATGGACTAGCTTTGCTCGTCTCCCATTTTTCGAGCCCATACAAGGCCATTTAGTGCCACAAATCTAGTGCTCTCAAGAGGTCTCTAGGCAACTTAAATCCATAATAACTTTCAAACCATAAAGCCTTTTGACCTAATACTTTTTCTAGAGTATTTTAAATTATAAGTATAATCATCCCTCCAACTTCCACCCTCTAACTCATTATAATTATGGTTCAATTATAAAATAACCTATTTTCTATATTGGCACGTATCCCAAAGTGCCCAAAAACTCTAACCCAAAAAACCAATAGTGGAACTATGAGAGTTGGAATCTTTATTTGACCCAAATGGGTATCCAAAAATGAAAACACATTAAAAGAAACTAACACTAAGCATATTTTTGGGTGATATAGGATTGCCCTTACACCACTAGATGCTCCTGCATTAGAAAGGATTGGTTAAAAAGGGAAAGAGAGGCATTCCTTGGAGTGTTATCATGAAATCTTGTGCTTTGATTTTTTTCATATACACTACACTGGCTTAATTCAGTGAAAGTTGTTTTTCCTATCTGCATATCTCACTTATTTAAATTGTATGAATCTTTTTAGAAATATTCTTCCATCACAAAATGATTTATCTTTCATCCCTTCTAGTGAGAAAGTCTTCTTCCGTTAACAATATGTCTATAGTTTTGTATTGTTTCTAAATATATATTTGTGGTCCACTGAATTCTTCGAATAAGAACAATTAGAAAACGACAATCTTTATAATTCAAATTTAAGTTGGAGAGGTTCTAGGTACTTGATAAGTATCTTGTGTGTGGAAATTACAATAGATTGTCATTTTTCCCCTCGTGAACATTTCTGCAGTTCCTTTCTCAACAGTAGACGTGCAATATTGTTTTATGTATTACTTGTGTAGGTCTCTTGTAGGCATTTCTTGATATGCTTGACATTATTTTTCATTTTAAAATATAAATAGCTTCCCTTCTTTTTTGTATCCATGCTAAAATATTTTGCTACTTTCAATAAATAAAATGTCAACAGTTTAAAATGTAAATTTGAGATGATAAGTTGTTTTCTTTGAGTAGTTTGTTAATTGGGAAGTAATGTCATATAGTTTTTAAGGATTTTTTATAACTAACCAACCATCTTTTTTCTGTTCGAGTACAAGGAGGTGACTTCTCAAAGAGAGATGGTAAACACTTGCACTTTACTATTATCTAATTACTTAATAGCTGGTGTATCTCTTAAGTCTCATGTTAAAACATACTCCCTATAAAGTACAATACGATCTAAATCCATAAACCTTCCCCTTTCGTTATTCTAGATTGGGATGCTTGCAAGGATGTTGAATGCAAAGATAATACTCCTATGACTTCAAGTTTGAGTGCCCTATTCTACGAAGTGCATGTACATGCGATAACCGTAAACACTTTACCTAGAGTTCTATTAAACTTTTATAATATCTTTGTTGGGTATATGAAGATACCCATGGAGTCCAATGCTTGTAAGCATATCTTTTTTTATTAATGATTATTGATGCAATACAAATATACTTGAACTCTTGAGATAACTACTTAATATAAATTGTAGCTATCTTATTATTCTCAAGAATACTACAAGCATTCAGTCTATTGGGAATTCAGTGTCTAGTTAAAAGCTAAAACTATATGCATGGCTCTCTATATGCACTGTATCCCTTATATTATTAATATAAATTATAAATGTGGATCTATACTAAGACATTCCTTTTTTTCTTTAGTTTCCTTTTCCTGCAACAATATGATATTAATTGCTTTTAGATCAACAACTTTGTATAAAAGCTAGACAAGTCAATGTATACACCAATCATGTTATTTAGGAATCATGTCAGAAAAAGATAGCGATAGAGAAACTACTGACAGCAACAAGTGAAGAGGCATCATAGAGTATTAGGGTCTAGTCTGCATTATAGTGAAGAACGCATTGAATAACTTGGGTATGGCAGGATACTTCTCATAGTTTTGTTCCTATGATTTAAGTCTGATCATCCTCACATGCATAAAGAAATTGGTAGCATGAATCTGATGTAATGTCCCTTGTAGAATAACTTAAATTATGTCCTCAATCCAAAAGATCTAAAAGGATCCAAGGTTGCGAGCAACCAATAATTTCTAAAGGTTATATAAAATTATATAACTGGTTATAGAAATTTGCTAGTTCACCCTTGGTTTTTTTCAAATTTGAAATCCTTTACACTAGAATTTATTAATGAACATGTTATATGTTGATAGAGGAAGGTAATAGATGATATTATCCACGCCCAAGTCTGCACTCTCGATTTTATGATTTCTTCCTCAATATGTTTCGATAGACTCTTGCTTGATAACATTAAGTGAACTGGTGAAAGCATGAGTAGCTGTGTTTCGCATCGTCGCTGCCTTGTACAGGTCACGTTTTGTTCTGTTGTACAGGTCACATTAACTAAAGTGTTGAAGGCACGAACATTGTAACCCTCATTCGACAAAATGTTGTTGGGTTCATACAAAACGTTGGGTTTAGCTTTATTGTTATATCTTTAGGGGTGGATAGTGTAACTCACCTAGACGTTGTGGTTAAAAATTGTGTAAGCACTGGCCACACTAATTCCACCAAACATTCAGTGGATGTTGTGAAACCCTGCCTTGACTTCTCTGTATATTTCTTCCACGCCTCGCCTCACTCAAACCATCAAATAAGCATTGGAATCCGTCATTTGACATTTCGTTTAACCGTTAATGAGATTTATTTCGCACAGGCGCATCGAAAACCTCAATCGATAGAATGTTGTTTCTCCGTTCGATGTTTCATATATCGCTATAGTTACAACAATTAGACTTCATGAGTCGGGATACACTATAGCGAACGCAGTATGGTCAAAAGAGATTTTGGGTACTATATCACTATAGAATATAGCGAACTCTTCTATCGCTATACGGAGAAGGCGTGATCTTGACATAGCGATGAGCAGTGAGGAAAGTATATTGCTATGACATATAGCGATCCCTTTTTTCGCTATACGAAGAAACTACAGAAACAATTTAGCGATGAGCGATAAAAGAGATTTTGGGTACTATCTCACTATAAAATATAGCAAACTCTTCTATTGCTAGATGGAGAAGGCCTAATCTTGACATAGTGATGAGTGGTGAGGAAAGTATATTGCTATGACATATAGCAATCCCTTTTATCGCTATGCGAAGAAACTGCAAAAACAATATAGCGATGAGAGATAAAAGAGGCTTATCGCTATAACATATAGCGATCATCGACAAATGGAAAACAAATATAATCATTACAGTGATGAGTGGTAGAGCTGTTGTATCGCTTTAAGTCATGGCGATGAATTTTTTGGGGATCCAAAAGGAGATATCGCTATAGAATATAGCGAACTCTTCTATTGAAAAAGGAGATATCGCTATAAGTTATGGCGATGAGTGTTTTTGATGATCAAAAAGGAGGAGATATCGCTATAGAATATAGTGAACTCTTCTATCAAAATGGAGGAGATATCATTATAAGTCATGGCGATGAGTGTTTTCGATGATCGAAAAGGAGGAGATATCGCTATAAAATATAGCAAACTCTTCTATTGAAAAGGACAAGATATCGCTAGAAGTCATGGTGATAAGTGTTTTCATTGAGCAATAGAGGAGGCTTATCACTATAGCATGTAGCAATCATCGGCAATTTTGTCAAAATTTCGACCAAAGCAAAAAAAGGTCGAAGTTTCAACGACAAAAAAAGCAACAAAACAATTTGTCAAAAATTTGATCATGAGTCAAAATGTACTAGTGCAAGTACCAGGTACATGTATCCCAAGTACCGAGTACTCAGTGGAGAGCATCATAGCTAAGGACCTTGATTAAAGTTTTTGAAAAAAAAAATTCAATTTTTTGTTTTCATATTAGCTTGTTGTTTGTCAAGCTTAATTAAATACCTAATTAGTTTGAAACTTTGATACTCATTAATTAAAAACTTTATCAGTATTCAAGTCAGAAGTTTATCATTTACAATATGTCATTGTCATATGATTTAGGATCTTCTTGTTCATGTTTAAAGTATGCCTTCTTTGTTATGCATCTAAGCATTTATCATATATTATTATTTCAAAAATATAGAAAATCTGAAACTGAAAACAATACATTACATTTGCAAACTTTATCATTGTTCTTGTTTTGAAAAACCATTGTCATGACTTGTAATTTCAGATTTCCTATAAATATAAGAGTATAATTTTTTAATAAAGTTTGACATACCCAAGTACCTCCATCCCCTATTATGAAAAATAGCCGTACATGTACCCATACCCGTACCCGTACCCAAGTACCCCAAAACCCTCATCCCCGTGCAATGTTGTAATTAACAGACAGGAAATATCCTACTCTTACTAAGACTTAGATTGATATATGTAAAACATCATTAAAAACAAACCACAAAACCACTTTTCTTCACTAACAGCTTCTTTGTGAATCATGAGTACTCCAATACTATACCAGCAATTACATGAGAGATTAAAAGGGAGTTTACAGAATAATATATTTTTATATTTCATTCAGCAAGGGACTACATATCTATATGAATTATATATTCTATATTATTACAAACCTCTTTAACAACTCCTAAATATTTGAGCTGTTTTAACAACTCACATAATTAAAATCTTGTGCAAACCATAAACATGCTAACAAACCTAATAAATAATGTAATATTCCTAACACTCTTATAAGTACATGACTCAGTTTACCACCTTCATTTACACATTATTATTGAAACCTATATGAACACTAATACAAATTCCAAACAGAGTTTGGGTCAAGGCTATTGCATAACTCGTGTGTCTATAACTTAAGAACATTTGAAGGTTCTAGATATAAATTTCCCCTTAAGTTTATCACAACATATTTCTTTGCACAACATTCTGAATAAAAATTAGATTATCAACCAGAAATGACAATTTTTCCAAGAGTATGCTCTTGATCATTCTATGGCTCTAATTTAATGTGCACAAACAAGTGTAGTGTAGAGGCAGGTTACCATGTTTGAGCATTTGAAGTGTTGTGCTCAAATTCCTTTGGGGACAAAGATATAAGTCCCTCAATTTGGCCTCCCAAACTTTGATCGAAATAAGATAGCTCATATACAAGTGATACATAAATTTGGTCACCTTGGTCTTCCAAATCCATATCATATGCATACAGAGGCTACATACAAATTCCAAACAGAGTTTGGGTCAAGGCTATTGCATAACTCTTGCATGTCTATAACTTAAGAACATTTGAAGGTTCTAGATATAAATTTCCCCTTAAATTTATCACAACATATTTCTTTGCACAAAATTCTGAATAAAAATTAGATTATCGACCAGAAATGACAGTTTTTCCAAGAGTATGCTCTTGATCGTTCTATGGCTCTAATTTAATGTGCACAAACAAGTGTAGTGTAGAGGCAGGCTACCATGTTTGAGCATTTGAAGTGTTGTGCTCAAATTCCTTTGGGGACAAAGATATAAGTCCCTCAATTTGGCCTGCCAAACTTTGATCAAAACAAGACAGCTCATACACAGTGATACATAAATTTGGTCACCTTGGTCTTCCAAATCCATATCATATGCATACAGAGACTACATACATTAGCATATATTCATAGATATGTATACTTTTGTGTGTAAGGTGGTGACAACTCAATCCGTGATAAGTTCATTTTTGTCATGCCATGAACAACCAATATATGAGAAATCAAGTGACAAGTTACCAATGAAAAGGAATCAATTGAGACAAACTTCTATAACCACTTAAAGCAAGAGGCATTTTACCTACCTAAGTTTGTAACCTCCTGTTTTATCTTGACCCATTTACACTTCCCCTCTTGCAGAAAATTAATAACTATGCAAGGGAATTCTAATCCTTAAATAAGGTGTCCCCACTAAGAGGTGAGAGTAATATAAAACTTCACAAGGGTAAGGTTTCTATCTTTCATGGTGACCCCAAGATAAAAACTAATTGAATTCTATAATGTAATTGTACACTTCTCAAATGTATGTACATCCACTAATATTTTGTAGGCAAAGAACTCCTCTCATATTAAACAAGAAACTTACATGTATAGCAGTTGCATTCGCTAAAAAATAACCACCATTTCAAATGATGCAATGCCCCTTGCCTGGAGTGTTGAGCTGTAGAAAACAGTTATATTCCTCGAGTTCAAGTCATTACACTCATTCAAGGCTATCAAAGCGATAAACCATCACAGATGCCCAATTGAATTGAAGCAATTAAGAGATAAGTTCCTCACATGCACCCAACAAAATTATACTCCAAGGATCCTCAAAAATTGTTTATCACCTGGAAAAAAAACAAAAAAATTACTTAAAAACTTAGCAAACAATTAAAATCAAAATACATGTTCTAAATGCTAAACCAATGTCTTTAGAATATAAAACCCTAAAATAAATAGGTACCTCAGAATAATAAAAAATAGTTGTTGAAAAGGAAGTAAATGGCACAAGGAAAAAACTTATTGATAAGAAAATACAAATAAAGAATCTTAGATGAAATTATACATATTAATGACCTGAAAAAAAATCATATTATTTATTATAAAACTGATGTTGGCATTCCATGTCAAATAGTAGAAAACTGAAGGATGTTGAGTTCTAAATTCTAGGCCAATGTCTTACACTGCTTCCTGTCTTTTATAATGAAGACGGAGATCACTCGTGGAAAAAGCACTATATAAACAAATTAAACATGTGAAAAATAAAATAATTTATTAATGTCCAACTAGAGACCACTAAAATGGTCCAAGGGACTGAGACCAAGAAACAGCCAGCAACAAGAATTACAATGATGGAAAGAGGAATAGTTTGAACAAGGTTGGACATTTAGGAATGGAAGAAAATAATAGAAGCTCAAAGAGCATATGATCAAATGAAAGCTATTGACATGTTGGTGAATTACATAATCCTTATATTTTTAGTTTACATAATAAAATAACAGTAACAGTTGTGGAACCGTCTAACAGTTCTAAACAATTGTATTATGCCTATCTAAAGGCAAGCCAAGAATGAATTTTCATCATCGAATACAACATTAAATAATTTCAGTTCAAGTTTTTTCTTTTATTTTGGTATCAGAGTGCAAGCATTGTGCAATGTAGAGTGGGAACCGAAAAGTGTCTGTGGATTGGTTTGGGTCTTTTTAGCAGGAAGAGACACAATTGAGGGTTACATAACGTACAAGGAACCAGTGATGGAAGCTGTAGAATCGATACAAGCCTGAAAATGCCAAGGCAAAATTTTGAGGCTGCAATTGGGTAGAAACAGTATCCTGATCTGATAAAATGGCCCGTCAAGCTGTACGTTTGAGAGTTAAATCAGTTAGTTGATATAGATACTTAATTTAAAGTATAGATACTTAATTGAAAGTGTTGTTGAAGCCTACCCACCAAATAAAATAGTGGCATTGATAGCAGTAGCAAAATGGGGGCCGCAGGCTCAAAACTAGATAAGGTTTTAGATGAGCAATTCCCTAGGCACAATATCTTGTGCTCTGAAAGGCAATAGCTTTCTTCGGGCACAATACTTCGGTGTTCCATTATAATAAGTTGGGAGTTTCCTTTGTTTTTTCTGGAAGGCCTCAATTGATTTAGGCATGAATATGCATCATAGAATCTACATGAAGGTAACAGTTTCTCCATTTACTATTAAGCACGTTGGCCTATATTTGAGATAGTTTCTTTTGGAAAAGATTGCAGTGTTAAAATTGGTTAGTGATTCAAAGAGGTGGAGTTTATAAGGCATGCATTTTGGTTGAGGTTTATAATTCTATTTCATGCATTCAA
The DNA here is from genome assembly GCA_028749045.1 of Cupressus sempervirens. Lineage (NCBI taxonomy): Eukaryota > Viridiplantae > Streptophyta > Pinopsida > Cupressales > Cupressaceae > Cupressus > Cupressus sempervirens. Next base: position 55,000,373 of record CM053793.1, on the reverse strand, counting down.
GTGATGAGAAATGTGCGTTTTGGAAGTATTAAGATTTATTGTGATGTGGTTCTATCATTGATTGATGTTGACATTCTCATCCTCCAGAAATGGATACACACATGTCGAATCTTGCTTGTACACCATCTTTATTATACATGGTAGTATTTTGAAATTTTCAGAGACTCATGTGAGCCATTAAATGAATAGATAGTAATAGGTCTTATAGGAGGCAGGAGGCAAGACGTGTTTTGTCATCCCAAGCTAGCTTCTCACTTAGGGATGATGCACTGCAATTGAAGCAATTTATTTGTCCCTGAAAACCAGGAACTTGGCAGATTTGTCCCTAAAGAAAAGAGGAAACTTGATATATTTGTGTCCCTGAAGAGAAGAAGGGACTTGGCATAATGATTGTCCCTCAAGGAGTGAGGAGGGACAAGATTTGAATTATATTTGTCAAGCACTTAAGGAGGCATTAGACACACTCAGAGGAGATGTGGACTTCCAAAGGAAATGTAGTCTTTGTAATAAACCTTGTTCAATTATTAGCTTAGACACACCAAATTCTATGCGATGTAGTTGTTTGATATTTTGTCAAACACTTGGCAAGCTGTACTAACATCAGTGAAAATGTTCTTCAAATGTTGTTGATTCCAAATTACCTTAACTCCAAGTTTCCAAACTCAAAAATAATTTAAAAGATAAAGCAATTTACTAAATAGCTATGGCCAAACCAATTTCGATTGCAACGGAAGATTTGCACGTTGTTGGCTTTGCTAGAAAAATGCCAAATAAATTCAGAATTCTAATCACACACTAATTTTGGAGACTAATACAATGTATTTCTTGCTGGCAATTCTAACTGCTTACAAAATTATTAATGCTGGAAATTGGTATTGTTAGTTTCAGCCTGTTGGTGTAAATAAGTATTTACTATTTGAACTTTACTTAAGTTTACTTAGATTAATGTATATTCATATTAGTTGTCATGTAGACACCTAGGAGTCTGCATATTCATATGAGTTGTCATGTAGACAACACAGTAATTTGCACTCCAATTGAGCACGTTGTCTACTACTTCTCTTTATGAGATACACCTTTGTATTCTTATCCTTCCATTGCTTCACGCATTTTCATGCACAATGTAGGATAATCCATCTTTGGTGGACATGTGCTTAGTTGCGATGCTTATCACTTGCATGACTCCTAGCCATCTTGATTGTCTTTATATACAAGGCACTTCTATGATGTATTCATCTGATCTAAAATCTATTATCATTTGGTCATTATTGAGATTCTCATTTGATCGTCTCTTGTCTCTCTTGTGTTATCACGTGCTTCTAGATCTTGACATTGCATTATTTCCTTAGGCAAATTCTCACATGTTATCAAAGCCATAGGAGCGTACATTTGCTAGTCATTGGAGAGCTTCATTGTCTCACATCTTGGAGGGCCGTGATTCAGATCTGGGATCAGCATTCTTGTGGGAGCATCTTGAGAAAAGAAGGACCTCGCCATTGCATCCGGGTAGTTGTTGGAACAAATTTTGTCTATAAATTTGCCTATGTTGAGAAAAAGTCAAATTTAAGGCAAATTATTTTTTGCAAATCAAACTCGGTAACCCATCCAACGCAGACAACAAATCTACAAATTGGCGGTATCGTAGGCTAGTGGATGTGGGACTAAGTTCACACAGCCCTCAGCAAATTTGGTCTCTGTGAGGCATTCCCTCTCGAGCCAAATCATAACTTCCACACTCACTGTGACTACTCACCATGCACGAAGACTCCAACCCAAGTCTGATCCACAAATGGGAGTCGTACCTGAGCCCAAGCTCGACGACTCATGATCTGCGACAACAACATTGGAGATATCCCCCCCACAACTCATAGAATTTGAGCCTGAGCCCAAGCTCAATGACTCCTTATTCAACTCGCAAATTTTGCATAGGCCATTGCCTCGAGATCCACCACTTCGATCTACGGCAACACCAAGGAGATCACGTGGTCTAGTTTGGCATCATTTGGCACACTCCAAGCACCCATCTTTACGAGCGGGCTACTCCTTCCAAGATTAACTCCTATTGGCAATCTTTAATTATACATTGACATCAGTGTTTCCTTCAGCATGCACATCTCATCGCCTAGCCACGTCAATGAAAAACCAAACAATCGGTCATTTGGTAATTTTTTATGTAAATCTGTGGTGTGAAATTTTACACCTATCTCACAGTCAAATGAGGGATTTTTAGTTTTTGCCTTGATGGGACCCAAACTATCAAATTTATCAACCTATTTGTGCTGGCATCAACAGGTGTGAAAATTCCAAACCCCTCTCCATATGCAATTCTGATTTCGGCCTTTGAGAGGTCATATCTCACTCATTCGGGCTCCAAATCGGGTGCAATATTTTTTTGATTTGCACTAAAATTTCTTGAATTTTTAGTGGTGCTGTTATTTTTTGGTTTTTGCTTATAGATTTTGCAAAAATTCCATTTTTTGATGACTATAGCTAAGTAATCCTACAATTTGGAACTTCAAACGCTTTGTTTGAGCTCATCCAGAAACATTTTCAAGTTCCCTTTTTTTTAAAGTGAATATATTTGTCTACTTTCCAGATCTACAATAATATCGTAGCCTTGTTTGGGCGAAATATCAATTTCAGAAATTGGTCTTTTTTGGTCTTGTATGATCATTGTAAAGCATCAAATTTGGTTTGATTATGAGTTATTTTGATTAGTGTCTACTTTGGCCGCAAAAAGGTAGTTGTAAACATCAAAATCAAAAGTTCACCTTTGCCCAAAATTGGTAAGTGGTTATTGTACACGCACTACATATAAAGTGCCAAATCATCTTTTTGGCGGGGGCGATTCCTTGATTGAGTTGGGGGGGAGTGTCTTCTGTTCTTCTGTCTCTTTTGATATTGTGCTCTTTCATTTGCATTATGGGTTTTGCAAATTTGACATCTTACACTATACTACTCGGAAAGTAAATATGGAAAAAAAATTGATGGGATTGGGTTTCTTATCCATGTAAATGGAACTGCAATAAAACCTGTTGATGGTGTTGAAATTCAAACTCAAAATGATTGGCTTCAAAAGCAAGATAGGGCTTTGGGAACCTTGTTCCAACATGTCTTAGATCTTGTCAAATATCACATCACAAACATTAAGAATGCAAAAGAAGCTTGGCATAAATTAGAATCCTTGTATGGGAAAGTAGATGAAGAAAGGACCTACATATTGAGAATAGCCTTCTCCAATTTAGAGCCTAGAAACTTTGACACCATACAAGAGTATCTTGCTCAAGTAGAAGTCTATAGGGCACAGCTTAAGGATTGTGGTGAACCCATTAAGGATGCAAAGTTGATCACATACATCATGACACATCTTCCTCCTGAGGATGTTGCCTTTGTTTCAAGTTATAATACACACTAGTTGACAATGGGTGTTGCCTTCACTAAGCCTTCATTTAAGTCATTTACAAGAATGTTGGTCTTAGAACAAGAAAAGTTGGTGTGTGGGATTTCTCCAATCTTCTAAGTCCAAGGCTTTGGTGGCTAATAAAGGCAATCAAGGAAATCAAGGAGAGCAAAGGAGTAAGAATTCCAACAAGAAGCAAAAGCAATGGAAGGCTAAGCCACAAGATGAGACACAACAATCTACCTTCCACACAACCATCTTCCTCACCACAAGGCAAAGCTTCTTCCAACAATAATAAGGGGCAAAACTTCAACAAGAAGGAAATAAAACTTGTGCAAGAAGAATGGACATGAAGAACAATATTGCTAAAAGAAATTGATGAACTAGAGAATCTTCTCAAGAAGAATAAAATAAGTCTACCTGGAAGAATGACTACTTCGTCCTCTTCTTCACATGTAGATTTTGATAAAGGAAGGGATCACATGGGCAAAGATTAAGTGTTAGTTGCTACTTCAAGTCATGATTCAAGGAGATGGCTTCTAGATTCAGGGGTTTCTCATCATATGGCAACTTCACAATCTATGTTTCATCATTTGATCCTTGTCATACTCCACCTATCTTGATGGGCAATCATACTTACATCAATGTTATTAGGAAAGGCACTATTGATAAAAAGGAGGGATACTTCAAACATTTGTTTTGTGTACCTCACCTAAGTCATAATCTTCTTTCCATATGTCACCTCACTCATGGGAATACAAGGACTGTGGAATTCACACCTAATTCAATGTTTATTTGTAATGGACACCCTAGAATTGCCCAAAAACTGAACCAACTACTAATAGGAATTTAGTCAAATAAATACCACTGTAATGGACACCCTAGAATTGCCCAAAAATTGAACCAACTGCTGATAGGAATTTGGTCAAATAATTTGCATCCAACACTTAATTTCTCCGTTAAATGTTTAAACCCCTTTATGGCTTCAGAAATAAAATGTTTGTTTGTTTTTGTCTTTGCATAGATTTGAAACCACATAACATGAACAAGAAGGAATTTATAATAATATGCAAACTGAAGATTGAACTACTACTGAAATAATATTAATTTTCAACTAATAAAATCAAATACATAGCAGACTTTTTCAACTCACTAATTACTCCAGCATTATAACATAATTTTCCAATAATGACTTCCCATCTTGCTACTACAGTAATATGAATAGTGCCGCGCTACAGTGCTGCTACAGTAAAATCTGCCTTCAATCAGTCCAAGACCCTCATAAAATCATCCCTTCACAATGGCATAAGCATGGGACAAGAAGTGAGAATGATATGAGGAAACACCCAATCTGCCTGTAGCTGAAAATGCGCCCAATCTGCCTATTAATGAAAATGACGTCTAGAATGTCACAAGAGAGGATAGATGACCTCTAATGCCAAGAACGGATCTGCAACTCCCACATCAATTTTCTTCTCATACTCAACCTGCCAAATGAAGCCACTAATACTCCCTTTTATTCTTTCTCCAAGGGTCCATTCCACTCACATGAGCAATGTGGGATAAAAGATGTGCAATATAAAACATATTACAATAATCACTTATGTCTCCCTTAGGCGCCCCTTTTGATTTGCACACATTCCCATAAAATTTAATATTAAAGTAATACTTCAATATTTTACGACTAAATTAATTGTTACTTTAATAATACTTCAGGCATAAAAATATATTAGCTATCAGACTCTGAATGGTACGAGTGATAGCTTGTCGGAAAGCTCTCGCCGTAGAGTATCAAATTCAATCACCAAAACTAGCATCCCCTGTGTCCTGCTAACTTACTAAAAATAGCAAGTATGCCTAAAACAAAGTAAATCAACTCCATTTTGGCCCAAACTGGAGATGACTAGGCCAAAACACTCTAAGATCCCTTTAAACACTTTGTTAGCCCTCGGGACCATGTAGAACTAGGCTAATGCACACACACTTGGTTGACTACTAAAGTGGGGACATTACATTATTGGAAACTTGGAGACTAGAGAGATCATTGCTACAAGGGTGGTTGATCATGCATCTCGGCTATTTAACTTCTCAGATATTGCTCATGATGATGACATTGATTCTTCAACAGATTTTGATCACACTTGCAATGATGATTCAGTTTTTGGGAACTTTGGTTACTTGAACTTGGGTATGCTCACATGTGATCAAGTTCTTGAGCCTTTCATTTATCCTCCTATTGGATCTATTGCTGCTCTTGACGATGCTTGTATTTACATAGCCATGGATTCAAGTGATTCAATGCAGGAGGATATTCAGTGTCTTCCAAACTCAATTCTATGGGATGACTACTTGACAGACATTGTAGGTTTGTTTGTGGGGTCCTATATTGTAGAATTGGGAGACACTTTTGATGACATTCATCTTCTCTTTGGTGAAGATGATCCTTCTTCAGTTGTTGCAAGGAAACACTCTGACCCTCATCTTCATTCTCCACTTGATCATTCTTTCCAGGTTGATATGATGGTGGATACTTTAATACAACAATTGGAGGAGGTCACTTTCTCTTCGGAGGAGACACTTGAGTCTTTGATACATGTTCTACATTCATCCTCAGTTGATCCTGATTTGTCTTTTTCAGCAAAGTAGCATAGTGCACATTATTTGGAGGCACTTTTTAGTATTGACATGGGGACACTTAAGCAAGTTTCAGAGATTCCATACATTTTAAGGTTTCTTCCTACAAATACGGAAGGCTTTATTGGAATACCTTTGGTTTTGTTTCTTCCTAAGGGAAGGAATGTTGTTCTACACACATGGTGTAGTTTCTGTATTGTGCCTAGAACATCTACCATAGGTGTACATTCTACATTGAGGTGGGGGGGTACTTGGTCTCTGTTCCTCTTCTTCTCTCCTATGGGGGATCTTTTCCTCACATGAGGTCTTCTTCTCTCTCATTTTCTCTTATAGTGCTTATCTCTCCTTTTGGAGGGGATTTCTCATGTGGTTTTCCCTCTTTCTCCGCTTTAAGAGAGAATGTATTGCATCTATTTTGCACTTGTAGTTTGTACATGGGTACCTAACATCGTCTAATAGTAGGAACCCCTCTTGCATTATTATCTATCTTTTGTGAGCTTAAGTGCATTCCCCTAAGTTGCACTTAAGGGAGGGAATTCAATGTAAATAAGTATTTACTATTTAAACTTTACTAAGTTTACTTATTACTTAGGTTAATGCATATTCATATTAATTGTCATGTAGGCACCTAGGAGTTTGCATATTTATATGAGTTGTCATACAGACAACACAATAATTTGCACTCCAATTGAGCACATGTTGTCTACTACATCTATTTATGGAACATACCTTTGTATTCTTATCCTTTCTTTTTTTCACGCACTTTCATGCACAATGGAGGATAATCCACCCTTGGTGGACATGTGCTCAGTTGTGATGCTTATCAATTGCATGACTCCTAGTCATCTTGATTGCCTTTATATACAAGGCACTTCTATGATGTATTCATCTGATCTAAAATCCATTATCATTTGGTCATTATTGAGATTATCATTTGATCATCTCTTATCTCTCTTGTGCTATCACTTGTTCTTCTAAATCTTGGCATTGCATTATTGCCTTAGGAAAATTCTTACACAGCCAAATGACCACTGAATTACAAAGATTCAATTAACATTTACAAGAGGAACCTGATTATTGTGCAGAACAATTCCTCTAATGTCACGTAGGTAGTCAAGAACATATACTGCCACCCAAATCTGATCACAGACCCTCTGAAAATCCAAACACAGGCCTGCATTAAGAAAATGCAGGTCCTCTTCTTACATCCATGGGCTTCTATGGTCAACACAGGTCCTGATCATTAAATTGCAGGCCTGGAAAAAGTGAACGCAGGCCTCAAAACACAACAATGGGCTCCGTAATTCCCAACGTTGCCTGTTATAAGTCAACCGCAGCCCCCATTAGATGAATCGCAGACACTTAATAATGAACAAAGCTAAGTATTAAGTCCAAACGCTGCCACAGGTTAAGAACACGGTCTGCAAATCCCTGCGTACTAATTTCCCTTCAACAAATCACAGGTGCTCACAATCACACAACCGCCAATGATCTCCACTAACCACTCAATCTTCTAAAATTAAATCATTCCTTAGGCACAGTAGGAAACAGTTAGAGTGATGGCAAATCGTTATACTTCAGCAACAATTTGCAATGCAACCTTCAAATAATCGCCACAATTGAATCTAGAATACTTCAGTTGTACATTACAAACCCTTTTACCTTAGTAAGAAAATTGAAACAAACTCAAATCACAAAGACAACAAAGAAAATAATTCATCGGATGCTTTTCCATCAAAATGAGCTCATATTTATAACCACCATTAGCATAGAGTTTCCCAAATACAAGTTCACTTAAGAAGCTTCCTCAACACATCATTTTATAACGTGCCATATGATATAATTTATCAATTTCTCGTCTCCCAAAAACAACCTTTTCAACCATATCATAACATTATCACACACAAGGCCACCATTTCTTGTGGCCAAGATTTAAAACTTTCCAACCCGGTTCCAACAATCTATAACACTGAGGTAGCCAAAGTACAATAGCAGCAAAAATAACAACTTTGGCATATTTAGATGAATAATAATAATAATTCACTCATTTTGTGAAAATGACTAAAGAAGCATCAAAATCAAAATCTGACAACACCAGAGTGATCTTGATGAAGAAAAACGATGAATGAACCTGACGGGGGTGACTTACTATAAATAGACAATCCCTCCAAGATTTTTGAAGACCAAACCAAAAGCTCGAAATACAAACTGAGAGCATCAGTCAACTCCTCTAACTCAACTCTCAGCTCATTGGAACCAACTATTGACTTACTATAAACAGTAGGTTCCTAAAAACTTAACCAAAACTCACCATAGGCTGTAGGAAAGCCTAATAACTCCACAACTGAGACCCTCAAATCCCAGTGTCAGCTCACAAGGGTCGTGATGATGAACTGGCCAAGCCAACTACAGGAATCTGCTAAAAATGAGGATACTACAGTCGCATGTGTAGGTATATCGATGGTGATTGTTTTCATAGCACTTAAGGAGGCATTAGACACATTCGGAGGAGATGTGAACTTTCGGAGGAAAGGTGTCTCATATATAGCACTAGAGGAGGCATTAGACACACTTAGAGGAACCGTGGAATTTCGGAGAGAATGTGTCTCATTGTGCATGGGAGGTGGGAACACTCATGTTATGCAGGTCCTGTGGTCTAGAGATTCACCGATGCGGGCAGTTTGGTGTTTCTTGAGCGAGTGTGGTCAAGAGATCCACAGGTGCAATCAATTTGGTGTTTCTTGAGCAAGGAAGGAGGATTGGTTAAGACGCTTCATCAAAGTCTCTGGAGGGTTGGGTTTAAAACCCTTCCGACTTCCACTCTTGTTCGGATTGATGTAACAAGGGGGGTAATGTTGGTGTATTAAATAATCCCTATAGTTTTAGTTTACATAATAAAATACCAGTAAGAATTGTTGAACAATTTAACTATTCCAGATGGCTGTATTATGCCTATTTAAAGGAAAGCCAAGAATGAATTCTGATCATCGAATACAACACTAAATAATTTCAGTTTAAGTTTGTCCTCTTATGATGTATTGACAAACATGTTACAATATGGATCATATTAAAATGCATTCTGAAACTCTCTACCAAGAGTTCAACAATAATTACTATTAACGTATGCAAAAAATGGGCCTCACTTGACCAACAATACTATACTTCAGAAAGCTACATTGCTGACATATAAATTCCTTTGGGAGCTTTCTCTAGGAAGAGTCTATAACTAAGGGTGGATAATTGGATCTTACTTGTGGACTTCATGATTCACACGTGTTGTGCATAGCATTTTAAAGAGGTAATATTGGTTGGCATTAATTATTAAGAATTCTTGTCATAGATGCTTTTATGCATAAAATTTCACTTTGTTGATCTGCTTAATAAACAACTTGATGGCTTACACTCAGCCCATCTACCCTTGTTTTCCCTTGAAAAATAAGTTGGAAAGCATGTTTTCCCTAAAGTAATTCTACACACCTATTAGGATAATTGAATACTTTTAAAAAGGATCTCTAGCTATACACTTAAAAGCCAGTTTAAACTGTTTCGAACAAGATGTAGATGTACAGGCTCAGAAAATATTTTTTAATAATTGATATGCTTAGGCTGCTTCAATCCAACCTTTTCAGTATGACAATAGAAATTTGAAACCCACGACCATGGGAAGAGGATAGAGGATCAAAACTAGATTGGACAGAGAATTAGCAAAGGATATCCAAACAAAACTGATGACTACTTAAGATAGAGCTTCGTTGCCTTTCCTGGCATAAACTTCTTAATCGACAAGATATAGCATGGGCATGCAGCTTGCATACTTATTGTCCATTCCTCTCATGGCTTTGTTTTTAGTTAATCTACTCAAAAAATGGCCATACAATTACATTTTAAATTTTATGTTTCTAACTACTCTAACAAAGAAAGGGCAGTTTTTGATTGACAAAACAAAATACCATGACAATCCTTACTGTAATAACAAGCGTAAAAAGAATAACAAGAGGTCAGTATGATTCGATTCTCAATAACTGCTATAATAAATCAGGGACCTATTTCTCAAATTAACAAATGCATATGATGGAAGAACATACAACACAGTTGTTGCTTGCATATCACTTGAAGCTCGTTTTGACTTGTGTTTTTTCTTCTCACGTTTCTTATTCCTGCAGCAGTGAAAAATGTCCCATAAGATCTTAGTCAAAATAGACATGCAACCACTGCATTCCTGTCAATTTATACCATAATTAATGTCCAAAATTCTCTTCTATCTCAATCCATTAGAAGAAGGTTAATAACATACTCATCCTGAAGCCCTGAATTCCGACAATGCTTAAGCTTTCTGTCAACATGTTTCATATCTTTTGCTATGGGAGTCCTTCCTACCTGTGATGGAAAACTTATGATTTTTAACTGCACAATACAACTGACTCAAATTCCCAATCCTAAGGTTATAAAATAAATTTCTGATTTGGCACATGAAGCTCAAAAGACTTGATGCTACTCTAGCACTAGAATATACCACAACATCAATGTCATTAAGAATACTGATAAACTCATGTTCAGTATAAGTGTTTTTCTGCTGGCTACATATGCGCTTCAGATACCTGTAAACAAACAAAATGGTAACAGTAGTCAAAAGCATAGAAATTGGAAAACATCCAAAACATTTACAATTTTCCATCAGAATTTATAGTATAATCAAAAATCAATTGAAAACCTGTCAAAATCAAATGCTGCATATTCTTTATTAACTCTCCGTAAAGCAGCCAATGCTAGCTGTAAAACACAAATTACCCAATCAGTAAAAGGCCTAAAATTAAAATAACTACACAGGAATAAATGAAACCTCGCTGCTACAATTTACATTTTCACCCTATTGCATACATTGTACAAATATTCAAACAAAATTGACAACTATCCCTCTAACCTTCTCAATTCAAGGACAACCAACTCTGAGCATCAATCCTAAAATCAAACCTAACAATGAGCTTACATGAAAAACAAATGATGAAAACATACCTAGGCTATACATGTTTGGTAAATACAAAATATTTCCAGAATACTTGAGCATAATTCAAAGGGTAAGCTGTGTAAATAGTGTACTAGTTTGTAGTTACAAATTAACTAGCACAAAAAATCTAGATCAGTTAATAAGCACCTACCATGATCTATTTCCATATTCCTGCAGGCATATCCTTGACAATACAGACAATAGCTGAAGGATGAAGATAAATATTGCCTTTTAGAAGGGAAAAAGGCTTATACCGAAAAAAATAAATGACAGCTTTGTTACAACATAGGCAACACACTGCACAATTCAGGCTAGGTATCACGCGTGGTAATCTATATCATGACTTCCCAAAAAGAATAAATGATTCAAACAGTACAATTAAAACTGTAGGCTTTCTTCCTGTTACTAAAAGGCATTAGCATAGGCTGAAAATGCTTATGATCCAAAGTTTAGGTCCAGTATATTGTTAATCAATAACACAAGGGTGGAAATCTAGTGTAGCACATCTGTTCTTAATACTTATATCTCATGGAACATATAACCAATGTATTCAGCAAAACTGCAAATTAAATATTCAAAGTCATTCCCAAAACAAATAGGATCATTTAGTTTTAATGGTAAATGGGAGTTGTAGGATACCTCAACCATGAGACACAACAGTGAGTTACTACTCATGCTTTCTTCTAATGGATTTACAAGAGCACATCCAGTGATTATGAATGTGAGATGCAAGCCAAAATCTCCATCAAGGTGGTTTTCCATCTTTACCCTTCACCCAGTGAACTAAAGTCAAATATGTAAGGTAATTAGGGAAGAGCTTGTAATGTAAACAGGGATGGGCTGACATCTATAATTTTAGTGTGCCTGTCCTGTGTGGTTTGCATTACCATGTTCAGCCCCTCTCAGTGTCCTCAACGCCACTTATAGGAGTCCAGGATGATGGGAAGTGAACCTTGGTTGATTGTGTGAAACTCATAGGCCACTTTCCAAGCTTTGGACATGTTATTACATAGTAGTGGATTTTGGTCTGTAATATTAGAGCATGCGCCCCATTTTCTTATGCAATGGGAAGATTGACCCCTACCTCGAGTTGTCCCCATAGCCACTTTAGATGACTGCAATTGTGCTGGTTCTCTTTCCCTAAGAGAATCAATTTAACGTTAATTCTGGTTTAATGTAAGGCAGATATATCCAACACAGGAATTCAATCTTCCTATATGTTTGTTATTTAGAACAGCTATAATGGTTCCCAGCTTATAGGTTGTAAGTGCTGGAATTAAGTTAGCCAATGTGCATGTTGAATTATCTCCGTCAATTTCTTAACAGCAAGGTTTCAGTAAGCTCTTCTTGGAAATCCACAGATAACTGATATAAGGTGGATATATCCATTACACTCGATGCACAGAATTTCAATCACCATACAAGCTCGGATGATTGTCTACACGAGTAAGCATACTTCTATTTGCTTTTGCAAAAAATAACCTGTTTATGTCCTTTGTATGCTAATATCTACTATAAAATTAAAATATGTCCATCTTCTCAAACCGCCCCACCAGCAATGCTTACTATAAAACTTTTACTTTAGCTACTCATAACTGACAATGGTTGATTTTATAACTGAGTTCATATCTTTTCCTTCATTCTTGCAAGAGTTATCTGCACATCTGAATTCAATCTGTGCATATCTTGTCAAGCTTTCTTCTAAGAAAGAATACAAATAAATCTAACAGAAAGAGCTTTAACGATAATCAGCTCCATTACGTAAAGATCAATAATAATGCATATGATATGCTTCATTTCAAAATGTAATAGTTTTTTCGAGCATAAATGGATGACCATAAAACATAAGAAAGTGAACATAAGTAATATAATGAAGCTGATTATGAAGCACAAAGTCCCACAGGAATATATTTGGTTTCAGAGCCCAATGTAAACGACCTCAATTTCAGAGTGATTCCAGAGGTAAAGAATATAGTTACCTGTCCTGGAGGGAAAATGAGAGGTGCATCAGTCAACATGTTCTTGTCAACATCGAATTTAGCAGCTTCTCTAAGTTCCTGAAAACATATGTATACTATTCCTTGAGAAAAAATAAAATATGCTTTCTGCTGACAAATTAGTTGGGAATGAAGTATTTTGTTCCTGGCTAACTAAAAAGAAACGTTACAGAGCACACCAGGAAACAGACCAGCTACTGATTGAAGTAAACAAGAAACATCCAATCTAACATGTATAAAGTTCTATTAGTAAATAAACATTTCAGAAAAAGAACAAAGTACATTAGTCTTGATAATGCAAAGAATTTTACAATAACAAAGCTTAGGTATGAGAGGCTGTCTGCTAGAAAAATATATATCTATAACATCTGCAGTCTAAAAAGAGAAAGAGGCAAAGAATCATAACTATATTTAAAGACAAAAAAAGGTCCATACCATGACCATAAAATCTAGAACTCAGGAAAACAGAAAGAAAACAATATTTAATGTCCACAAATGATGACCAAGATTAGGTCAAAGTGACTAGAAGGTACAACTGGTTGCAATAGCAAAATACTGGGGAAAAAGAGTAAGCAACACAAGAATACAAGAAAATTAAAGAATAGACAAATGGTGATAAACAGTGATAAACATAAAAAAGGTAACCCCAAAATGAGTAAAGGTACAAATAGTTGTGCAGGACCCTGAAAAGCTGTGGGCACAGAGGAAGATCTAAGCTGACAACAAACACAAGAGGCTGAACTCATCAGGTGTTTGTGCTCTGACACATATTGGAAAAGCCAATGATGTTACCATCAAACACTACTGGAGAAGCAATGTCAAATCTAAGAATGTTAGTCTAGGAGAGTCTGGGGATAAGGAGGGTGAGCTAGATAATCCCAGGATGCAGTCATTTCCCCAAAAAAATGCAACATTGGAGACCAAGAAGTGCTGCCTGTAAGAACCCCTACCAGTTCTAACTTTCAACAAACACTGGATTTGCTTCAGTAGTAAATGTTTGACATTTTGACAAACCCTTTGCATGCAAACCTTAGGTTCTAATTTCTGAATGCAAATGTGTTTGTTTGGTTTGTAATTGAATGATTTTGCAATTACTTAGCATTTAATAATACATGACATAAACTAACTGCTTTGCCATTAATCTCTAACATCTCTCGTTCACTAATCTGACATGAGACTATTCATTAAGTCAAGCACAATGCACGGAATAGCATTATTCAGAATTCTAGAAATTAATTACAGCCGACCTTAAAACACTAGAAATGTTGGATACCCTAAAATGTATCGCGGTTATCATGGGATTGACGCCAAGGCTGGATTGTAAGAGAAAGGTGCAAAATCACCAAAACATGCCTTATAAATCCCAAACACCACTTTCTCTGCCCTCACGTGGCCCTCAAATAACTCAGCGCTTGCCCTTTACTTTCACTTGCATACTTGTATACTAGCTGCAGTCTGCCTTCAACTAAACACCGCCTTCATTTCTTCATTCTAATGATTGAAAACAATTAATCTGCAAATTATTCCAACTATCATCCAATCTTGGTCTCTCAATTAAGACCAACGCTTGCACAATTTCACTAGATACTTTCACCAGTTCAAAGTGCACAACAGCTGTAGAAATTCACAATTTCTTAAACTCTTTCCCCAGAAACCCTTGTCTCAAATCCTTTCACAATTTCACAAGATCCAATGCACATTAGAATAATTTTCACCTTGCAATGAATGCATTTATAACTTTCAAACTCAATCACTTAGTAGCTTCTTGAATAATCCTTTCATGAGTTATAAAATATTTTGTTTTTGTTGCACTTGCTTTTAATGTATTTGAGATATAATATATAATTATATTTCCCTTGATTTGGTGCACAACAAAATAACATAAAGTATATTTTAACATTCACTTATATCTCCCTCATATGCACTTTATAGTCTGACTTAATAATCATTTTTAAAAATCTTTTAATAATAAAGTCAAAAAACATTTAATGATGCACACTTAAATGTACCAATTGGCCCCCACTTAAATAAAAAATATAAATTAGAACTTTAACCATTAATTATTAATAAAGGAATCTTTATTAATAATTAATACCTTGGGCTTGAGCCAATAACCCATTCCAATTTGTCAACTGATGAACTTTGTCAATACCAAGTCCAAGTGTACTACTAAAAATAGCAACTTGAGCATAATTGACTTACTATGATAGCAAGTCTCCAAAACTGAGCCAACTGACGAGCATGTCAATCACTATGTATAACATGACCTCAGATGCCCCTGCCAAATAGAGCACTCATCAACAATGACTTACTATAAATAGTAAGTCTCTGACTAACTGCTCCAGTCAATGATACAGAATCTCAACACTGTCACCAAGCTGCTCAGGTGCCCTAGTAAAGATAAAACCCTTACTTTCCCAAAAAAGACACTATAAACAGTAAGTGTACCAATCTGACTCAAATGAAAAGCAATCCTGAACATCCCTAATCACTGGAGTGAGAAAAGAGCCTCTAGCTTGAACAACTAAAACCCCCGATCCAACTGATTAGCAATACAATTCCATGCTAGCACAAAGAATCAAAGATTTGATTCAATTGAATGGTTTGCTGTTGATAAAATCAACCTTCGCTTAACCTCCCAAAACGATCTTTCCAGAAAAAAAGGTGACAAAGATCAATACTTATTTTGAGAGAGAGCTACTTGGGGAACCAATCTTAGCTGAAAATTGCATAATAAAAGAGCTTCAGGATTGATAAATTTTGCAGCACACAAAAGAAAACAAGCAATCTTCATTGACACAATACTGTCACCTAAGATTCATTTCCCTCAGGGCAGAAAAGTTGCATTAAAATAAGATAAAGAAATTCATCAAAAAGACCCCTTATAGTTGAAATCCGCAGTAGGTAGCAAGACAAGATACATTTCTAAACAAAAGAGGGACATCAGTCCAATTCAATTTAACCCATTTGAACAGATTTTTAGAAGTTCATTTAATAAAGAGGGGAGCAACTACTTAAATACAAATCTTCAACAATATTAAGACATAATGTAAAAGAAGTATAAGTTTAATTTGGCATCCTTTACCATTACAAAGAACATGATATTAAAGGAAAACAAATAAACAAAAGTTGTATCTGCCATTTGCACAGTTGGGTTTCAATTTCTCTAAATTTCCATAGGGTTGCCATTAAGGTTGCACATTAACAAAAGATCCAACACTTTCCAAATTACTTCAGAGTTTTCAACACAAAAAAAACATGCTTGGTCATTTTGTTCCAAAGAATCCAAACCACCTGTCAGACCTTGAAAGAATTCATACATTAAGGAAAACCAAGTTCTCAATTTATACAAATTCAACTATCTTGAAAAGACTCTGAATTTCAGAGTGAAAAATGTACATGCAAAGTCAAGATACCGAGCTGAAGACAGAGATTATAATTCTTTGCTAAAAACTACTTTTGGTAGCCTACTGCAAAAGAATTGAGTTACATTCTTATTTGAATTAGAAAAAATATAAAGTTTTTGGATGGAACATGGTATGATTTCTGCTTATTTCTTCCTTCTTCAGATTCTTGTGCGATCTTTGCCTCCTCTCTTCCAGATTCTTCTTCTGTATCTGCCAGCAGCTATCCAAACTTTTCTAATCTCTTAAACTTCTCAAAACAATCATTTTTTTTGTAGAACAAGAAAACAATATTTCTTTTGAATCTCTTCTTCCCAACCCTATGCATGCCAAAGACAAGGGAGTGGAAGTAAGGCTCCTATAATAGCCACCATTGTAATGTCCCCATTTTTGGCAAGTCTCTACAGTTGATTGAGTCAGTTCATCATAGCGACCCTCGTGAGCTGAGGGTGAGATTTGGGGGTCTCAGTTGTGGACTTAATAATTTTAGTAAGTCTAATTTGGGCAGTTACCATATTTGGCAGTGCAGTCGGTGGCCCTAGCAGTTGGACATCACCTACATTGGATGGCGCTATTTATCACATGGGTTCATTTTTATAAATTAATTATTAAGGTTTCATTATTATAATGGTACTTTATTATTATATATTATAAAATGATGTTGTGTTGATGAAGCTTCTTAAGTGGAATTATGTTTGGAGAATTAAGTGCAATTTGTGGATTATAAATATGATCCCATTGTGAAGGAAAAAGAATCCAATTGTCTAACTTGCTTTTGTTGTGTGTGGATTTCTGAGTTTTTCTGATTATCAATTCCCTTGCTGAGTTATAAGGGTTTGATTCTGAGTTGGGCATTTATTCCACAGCTGAAGTATTGTGAAATTAAATTCTGAGATTGGTACAATTCTGAAATTGTGATCTTCCATTTCTGGAGTTGTATCTTGGAGGACATTACTCTGCTGAAGAAAAAGACATTTTTCATTTGCAATTGTGGAATTGCAGTCACTGGATTTGTGTATCAGAAATCGGCGTATGAAAGTCGAGCAATAGCCTGGTTATTTTCCTTACAAAAGATTACAGTTTGCCTGCAAATCTGTGCATCTAAATAACTAGACATTGGACATGGTGGTATGGAGGCAATTTGATATGCAATTACAGGTAATTGAACTGCCTGTTGCTCCTAGCAACAGGTTCCAAATCATGGCATTTTAGAGGGGTGAAAGTTTGGTGTTCGATCAGTCATATAAGCTCGGCGATTGGAGTAGACTGTCCAGCATTAGAGATACTTGTGCATAGTCAGACCTGTTCTCTGCATTTGCATAGGCGGGTTGTTCTGTTTTTTGTGCCATCGTGGCAGGGATTTTGGCGTCTATCTCAAAACATTCAGGGTGGAAAAAAATTACTATCATTGGCCTTGAATTGGGCATTCATCTGCTACATATTGGGCCCCTTGTATTGTTTGGGATTGACGCCAGGATAGCCTTGGTTGCAGCTCGTGACTTCTTATCTGCATGAGACTTGGTCATTGGCGGCAACACTCCACCTAGTGTCTGTAACAGAGTTGTTGAAAGCTAAAGGGAGCGACTGGGTTTGCAGCCAATCATGCATCCTGTAACAGGTTCAATCTGAATTATATTTGCAATATGTATGTCACTGATATGTAAGTTGGAATTGATAATAAATCCTGAGTTTGAGTTATTTGCTAGAGAGCCCTTATTTCTGATTTCCAGAGCAATGGAGTTACTAGTGAACAGAGTGAAAAATCATTTACTTACTATTATTACAAAGTTAAGACTCTGCATATGATATGTTGAAAGCCCTAGAAGACATGTTTGAGATCAACAATACCAGTAGTCTTCTTACTCTAAAGAATCAACTCGCTAATATAAAGATGAATAAAGAAGAGACCATCACCTCATACTTTATGAGGATAACAGAATTAAGGAACCAACTCTTTAAAATTGGTCACATCTATGATAGTAAAGAGTTAACCATAGTAACATTATATGGACTCCCTATTTCAAGGGAACACTTTGGACAAGGAAATATGTGCTCATTCTAAGCTACCCAAATTCAATCAACTAAAGGCTGACTGCATTCAAGAAGGGTGTAATCTAATATTTAGAGGAATGGACATGGAATCCACATAAGGAGACATTCAGATTCTCACCACAAATTTGAAAAAGAAAAAAGGCAAGTGCTCAAATAGTAAACAGACATTCAAGAAACAAAGAGACTACTCCAAAGATCAATGTTATAGATGCGACAAATATGGGCACACTGCAAAAAAAAGTCCTGACAGACTTAAACATCAAGCTTCTGTCATTGAAGTCATTAATCAAAACTTGGATTCCGAGAAATTTGCATTCTGAATAACTTCAAAATATCCATAAAATTTGTGAAATATTGGATTCAAAGGGAGTTCACTATTCTTTATCATCCTTAACAAACCTCTTGCAAATAAAGGTAAATCACTTCTAAGGTAAACTTGATATAAAATTGTAATTATTGAGAAAGGGTCTCAGCTCATTTGTTTATTGTACTTATGAAAATATTTATGTTATTTCATGACTATTTGGACCCTGTATACAGCATGAGGAAGTGACGCCTTCCAAATGATTATCACTTGTATTTGTCAAAGTTATTGAATGGTGACAATCTTTCAATAACTTAATCTTCTATTGTGATAGATGAGAACTTGCATGGTGTAAGTTCCTTAAATAGACCATGGCCTTCTATTGTGATGGACATATTATGATGTCCAAACAGATCACAACAGATGATAATTTGCATGGTGGATTAAGTTCCTTAAACAGACCATGGCCTTCTACTGTGATGGACATCTCATGATGTCTAAGCAGATCACGATAGATAATAATTTGCATGGTGGATAAAGTTGCTTAAGTAAACCACGACCTTCTATTGTGATAGACATCTTATGATGTCTAAGACATATCACAATAGATTCTATCAATATGGTGAATATCTTTTGATGAAAGATATTCTTAAAATTGTCATTTCTAATATTACCATTGGTGTAATATCTATTCATATGTTTATCCTTCTTAACTAAGAGAAAGTGTTAATGTTATAGTTTAGTCCAATAAACAAGAAAGTGTAAATATATGTGAAATATAATATTGTTATATTATATATATAAAAAAATTATATGAGTTGACTTCTATAGGAATTTTATATATATATATATATATATAACATTTATTAAATGTCAAATCTTCAAAAGTAATTAATTCAAATTACCAAGTCTTAGAACGATAAGTCACAAGTGGTTTACTGCATTTAATCATGTGTTTAAGGTTTGCGTTCATCAGTGATCACTTCATTGAAAGGGGAGACACATCACGGAATGGACATGCCTCCCTCTCCCACCCTTGAAACTGCCTCATATAAGTATTGTTGTTGATGGGTATTCAAATAACACATTGCATTTACCATAGTCTTGTTCGTTGTTTGATTTACTAATCAACAGCTGCTTTCAACCAATCAAACTCTCAACCGTTATAAGCAATATATATGTTTGATTTCCTGATCTTCATTGTTTGATTTATATAAGCAATAAACTCTCAAGTTAAACTGAGATATTAGTGATACGATTAAATAATTGTATATTCATCAAAATTATAATTAAATCTGATCCTTACGATTTTAACACCCTCAAACTATGATGAACCTGTTCAATAGGACCCATCCAACCAGCAGCACCAACCCTATCAACACCTAGATCCAGTATAAATGAAGCTCACATACATCCATCATAAAGAGGTAAGAATATCCGAAATCATCTGCTACACCAAATTTCCCTCTACACTCTACCAATCCCCCATGGGTGCGAAATCCAAATGTGCTACAAGGATAAGAATTCCCAAGGGTGTCTATATCACAGTCATGATATCAATCCTCTGCTAAACTGCAATAGATGTACGGACTCTACAAGTAGTCTCCCACCAACTTGCAGCTATTGATTCCATCTACCGAATATTTTAAATAACCATCCCACAAAGGATGGTAGAGTCCTAGAGCCAATACAAACCAATGCATTATCAAGTCCTCCTCATGTGGATCAAAATAAAAATTATGAGCACTCCTCATTGTGTAGTTATAGCAAAAAGCTTCAATCACTGCCAATGAGTCATCACTTACAACATAAGAATCAGACGATGGCTCCAACTTTTGAGTCCGAACAATTGATTGGGCAGGGCCTCTAGTGTAAAGGTTTGTAGGATCTCTGATAAAGATAAACTAAATCTCTTTTGATGCAATATCAATATATACTAATGTAGATATTATCAGAACTGTATATGCAACTGAATCGGGTTCTGATTAATAATATCAATGTGCTCTCGACAGAGTAAGTAGATTGATAATGTTCCTGATCACAGTCCGAATGATATATGTATTTAACAGATTTGAGTGAGGCAATGATATGACTTTTACTTGAGTGTTATCGCTGGTGAATAGCAGATCATTTCTGTTGTTATTGACGATCTGATTCACCCAGCGATCGGTGATAATATATGAGAAGAAGAGGTGCATGTCTCGCAGGGACATGACTATACATGGCCATTGGCTACGTAGAGTCGTGGCCCTATGGGGTCATGCACTTCTAATAAACTAATTGTTCCAATAACAAACTAGCAGTAATCAGACATCGAATATGATTAAGCATATGGGGATTAGTAAACATATGTTAGGGATAATATGTGTGTGTGTGTGTGTGATGAAATCACATATCATATACTTAACATATCGGAGAACTTCACTTCTTCTGAAGCTACACATTAACATCTAGAAACCCTCTCTGCAATCCAACCGCAAAATCTCTATGTGTAGTCAGAGTATCTGCAATTGCTCGCACCAATTGTTGAATCCAACAAAAACCTTGGATGAGAGTACCCTCAATGACTCCAAATTGTCCCTCCTATAACTTTGGACTCTCAAGCAAGTACTCAATAAACGAATCTATGTAGTAGATACAATATGAGGCAGAATCAGCCTATTCTCCTACAACCATCAGCTGATCACTCTGACTTGGTGACACATCAAGTTGTCTACCACCACTGATTGCATGAGATGAAGTAACCAATTTGCACTTTAATAAGTCAATTGGCCCCACACTTAAATAAAAACTTTATTTTATAGCTTTAACCATTGACTATTAATAAAGGATTGTTTATTAATAATTAATACCTTGGGCATGAGCCAATAACTCATTCCAGTTTGTCAACTGATGAAATCTGTCAATACCAAGTCAAAATGTAGTGTTAAAATAGCAATTGAGCATAACTGACTTACTATAAATAGTAAGCCACCCAAATTGAGCCAACAGATGAATGAGTCAATCACTATGCATACCATGACCCTGGGTGCCCCTGCCAGATATAGCAGCTCCAAAACAATGACTTCAAATAAATAGTAAGTCTTTAAATAACTGCTCCAGCCAACTATACTAAATCTCAACATTGTCACCAAGCTGTTCAGGCACCCTACTAAAAATAGAAACCCTGAATTTCCCAAAAAAGACAATAAACAGTAAGCATGCCAATCTGACCCAAACAAAAAGCAATAACAGACATCTCTGATCACTGGAATGGGACCTCTGCCTCGAACATTTGATACCCCCTATCCAATTGATCAGCCTATGGGGGTCAAGAAATAGGCTAATCCTTTGAACTCTAATGCTAACAAAAAATGGGGGCATTAGACTGGCTGATAGAACAGAATTTGTTGGCATGAACTTAACCCCAATATTTACTAAGATTGATTGATACATAAAGGATTGCACTATCAGTTAACAAAGCTAGATAGGCACGAAAGCATATCTACTATGGACAAAATTTAAAAAACAACAACCAAGAATTTCCATTTTGTTCCCTTGCTCACATTGCAGTTCTTCTTAGCAAATATGCAAATAAAAATTTTAGACCTCAACAAGTGCAAAGTACAGTTGGAGATTGTCATCAGAAATCTCAGATTCCACAAAGGGGGTTCAATTGAATACATACATAATTAGAGGGAATCTTAAAGAGTACAGAAAGCATGTGAAAAAAACATATTAAGTACAACCAAACCAGAATGAACCAGTAGATGAAGAAAACAATTTAGATACAGATCAAGATGATCATAAAAATCATGATTTAATTTTAATATTTTAGCAATAAATGTAGGCTGCTTTTGTTTCAAGCCTCAAGAATACCTGCAGCCATTGAACAGTTCAAACCTATTATACCTAAACATATACTGGGGTAACTGCTTGCCATACATGATACTAATTGCCTTTCAAGTTGAACTGCACATTCATAATTTCTCACCTTCTGAATTCAAGAAGTCAGACAGATGTGTGGAGGCAGTTCATCATTTCATGTAGTAACCCTTTATTTATTCTAAGAGTCATCATAGAGTTGGTTGATTGCATGGTTAAAAAAATGTATATAATCAGGACTTGGTAAACTCAACAACACTTAACATGCAGTATGAAATTTTAAACTAATACTACAGCCATCTAACTTATGAAATCTGTTCGGTATTAGATGATTAGAATAATCCATACGCGGAATAGAGTTACTGAATCTCAGAATTGATTCCTTACCTTCAGTTTCTGTAAAGAATCTTGTTTAGGTTGGAAAAAATTCTGCAATGCAAACACCAAATCAAAACCAATGATCAAGAAGAGATAAATTATTGATCATTGCACTTATTTGTTGTTCCATACTCTGTCTAATTAAAACAATATCACATTTTGTAATTCCTGTTGTAGAGTATGATATAAGATAATAAGACATAAACTTCATCATACATTGACAATACAGAATGATTACACTAAAGCAATGAATAAAATAAATTCAAATGACACTCTCAATCAAGGAAGTCTTGCTGAGCTCTGCAGGTTATGTATGAACTCAGACTTCTATTCGGTACAGATTCAATACTAAACGTGCTTCACTCCAAAAATGATTTTACAGAGATTTTGTCAGGAACTTAGGACCACTGTGAGCTCTACACGAAGTGCTACTCAGGCTTAGTGCAGAGACATCTCATTTACACTCGCTTGGAACCAAATTCAGATGAATAACCGTGTACTATGAGAGGCAATTATGCATGCATCTGACCTTACCATTAAATGGCAGTTTGAATTGAAAATAACATGTAGATAACTGCTCTCCAAGTCATGGCCTCACAAGAAAAATAAGAAATCAAGCAAATATGAGGGAACATATTACCTCCATGTCATCACCAAATCCATCAATAGAGCGATATGGTGAATAGACAATGAGATCAAATCCCAGGCTCTGCAAAAATTTGAAGGCATAAAAGTTACAAATGCCAATTCATCATCATATGAACCAACCTGAATTACAAGCTCCTGCAAAAAACAGAAGAATGAACACCAAATAAGAACATGCATGCCTGAAGAACAAGCATCTCATTTCTCAAGATGACTTGATGATCTTGTTGAATGCCCTTGCCAAGCTCCTCTGCTGAAACGTGGAACTCCTCCACTTTGCAAGAAGTGTATATACAAGTTAACCTGTTGAGACAATCTTTTCAGTACTTCTTAAATAGTTCGTAAAATCTCCAATTTAATAATCCATCAGTTAATGATGCACGGAAAAACCTGATACATTTCATCCTGCCATTTGTTTGTATAATTTTATTATGGCACTGCAATATCAATCAAAAAATAAATTTTGGCTCACAAAATACCATTTGACTATGTGATTTAGAAAATGATAAACTATATTGCTTGGCAAAGAATAGAATCATAACATCATTAAAACATGGCATCTGATTATAAGATCAAAAGTTGTAGCACTCATACTCAGCTTTTAACCTCTCAGGAACATGTAACAGATCTTTGGGATAAGCATACTAGATTATTAGCAAAAAGAAAAACCTATCATTTAGAAGCAGAAAAGGTGAGGAATGCATAGACAAAATTGAAGTACTACAAAAGTCTCTTTTTTGATGTTTGGGAAATTGGAAACACGGTCCTTAATTCTTTTAGTCCATACAAATAGTGGGAATGCACCAATGAACAAGAGAGGACACATTTCTCTACAGATAAGGGCCACATATTTAAAGAACGTGTTTTCTTTATTCTTATAGATCACAACAATAAAACTCTCAAGACACCCAAATAATACGTACAACATATCATCGATAGAAGTTATAAAACATGATTACACAATACAGTACTTTAGTACCAAATACAACATTAGCTACTAAGCCCGCTATGTGCTTTGTAAACTTATTAATAGGCAAGACTCCTGTAGATGCAAGTTTGCAATATTCACTATTCAACTGAGCATACAATGAATCCAACACTGTGTTGCATACAATCATCCTTGTATCTTAAATGATCACGTTTAAAAACAATCATATCAACCCAAAAGTAATATTCAACAAATATTTCAGATTGGTGCTTTCAAGTAGGGAAGATGTTACATCTGTGTTCCTTGGGAAGTGTTCCAGTGGCCTCACCTGTCTTTTATGGGCCCCCTGCTCCCTTCCATCTCCCTTTTATAAACAAAACAAGTACATCCTTTCCTTTTTGATAAAATTGGGGATGCCATGGCATCTCCCCATGCCTGTACCAATTAACAGAATACGTAGACATGGAAGGATTCCTGTAAGTTTACTGTGACCAAGATTAAACCTTCACTGAGCAACTCAGGATTTTATATAGCCTTACAAATTTAAAAAAGACAAGTTAAGAGATCCCACTTAATGGAAATTGTCCCCTGTGATTCTAGATTAGAGTATATTCACATGGGATATTCTAGACTGATATACTAGGTTCTTGCTAAATTTAGCTCGTTCTAATAGAGTCATAGTTAATGGTCATTTAGGCTTTCTTTTTACTCTTTCTTAATTTAGTTATTTTTAGACTACACTATTATTAGCATCTATAAACTCTATTTAAGATTTAAGAGTGTGTATTGTTAATAAAACGTATTATGTGTGGAGGTGTTTTAAATAATTTTTTGTGGGGTAAAATTTTCAATTTATTTTTCATCATTTATTTTGCAGTTTGTCCTAAAAACTCAATTAGGGTCTTTTAACAGCAAATGAGAAGGTCTATTTTGCCGCTACACATCAAACCATTTAAGATTCCAAATTTTTGTGGGTTGGTAGAAATTAAAATTCCAAGGTATTTTTCGGACAACATATTTCATTTCCGTAGCTTTGGAAATCCTAATTTTCTGGCCCACATCCGATTTTTTTCCAGACCTTTCCTGGACTTTTCTAGAACAATCCTGCATTTTTCTAGAATTGCACACAAAAAAGGCCCGCACGTTTTTTTTAACCCTTCCCTCAGCATTTTTTGGCGGTTATCAACAGCCTCCCCTGGTCAAACATGAGGCCCGCATTTGCTTCAGCCAACATGATTTTTAGACCAGCCAACATGATTTTTAGATAAGCCAAACTTTTTTGTTTTCTTCTGCCACATGACCACTCCTGCCTGCCAGTATTTGATTTTTCAAAGTCCACAATTTCCGCATCACCAGTCTCTAAGACAAATTGCTGTTTTCTAAGTCCGTGATTTCCACATCAACATTTCCTACAAGAAAACTATTTTCCAAGTCCACGATTTCTGCATCGATATTTTCTGCAAGACAAACTAGGCCCATGATTTTTTCTACTGCTATTTTTCAGGGTTTTTTTCTGACTTTCAAATTTTTTTGTTCAGACTTTAATTCAAAAAATATCAGGTTTTTGTTTATAGGTTTGTTGTTATTTTTGGAATCTGGTTTTAAGCCCTAAACTTGATTAGGGTTTTTTGATCATTTAAAAAATGATTTTTAATTTTTGCAGGTTTATTAGTCTATTTTTTTTATTTAAGTACTACTGGCTAAAAGTTTTATAAGTCACCAGAACTACAACTTACAAAAATGTGATTTTAGGCAATATGACGTGAGATTTCTCTCTCCTCTCAGCAATTGGGGAGGCTGCCTTCTTATTGTAGGTGGCTTTAATAGGATTTTAATTGAAATTACAAAAGGAGTGATGCCATGATTATGATTATACTGGTAGCTCGGTAGTTGGCATAAGAAACCCCTAAGACAACAGTTTAATATGTTGGTGAAATGACAACAAAATGTCATGTCCCCTCTCTAGTCTAACTAGCAGAGTCATGAGAGTTGGCCTATTATTGGCGTCTCGTAGGCTAGCAGTGGTGGATAGAGACTCATACTGGATACTCAGTGACCAGAGTTGGTTCTACAATCGAGTTTGAGAGCCACTCAAGGCAGTTCCTTAATTTTAGGGATTTTCCTTAAATTTAGGAGGTTCTGGCAGTGATTAGATGAGGCTCCTCGGGACTAGTATATGGTTTTATTTTCAGGGTGACAGGTAATATTCCCTAGTTTCTACAAGCATCCCTAGTTTTTTGGGATGGGACTACCAGTTGGCTCACATTGCCTAGCATCAGTCACAGGCAGGTGACAGGACCCGTTCACTGATTATTTAATTGGTTTGGCTTTCCAGTTGAATAAAAGAAAATATTTTTAATATTTCCTATTAGTCACAGGCAAGTGACAGGACCCGTTCATTGATTATTTGGTTGGTTTGGCTTTCCAGTTGAATAAAAGGAAATATTTATTTCCTAAGTTTGCATTTAAATAAATTAAAATAAAGCTATGTATATAGCTAATTGGAGTAATAAGGGAATTTTGGCTTCATCTGGTCAAGCAGGCCTGTGTGTTATAGCTCATTGGAAAGGTCTTGAATTATTATAACTTATTTTCATCATTTGAAGACCTTCGAGTACTTAGAGTTATGATTTGAGGAAAGAGGTGTTTTTCCTATACATAAAGGCCTTTTAATTGAAAAGATGTCATTTTATAATAAAGGTAAAGGCATATTCTCCCTTTAGGGTTCAATTGGCTTTGAGAGGGAGATAAAAGGAGATGTTGGCTCATTCTTTCATTATCTTTTACATCTTCATTCTTGGTATTTGCAATTTTTCTCTGAGGAGCAGGATGCAAACCCTAGAGCCTGGCTATTGGGACGCAAACCCCAATAGACGGTTTCAGCAATATTCTACAATATTGTTTCAGCAGTTGACAAAGATTGTTAAGTTCAACGTTTGGGGGTGCTTGTGCATTGCACCTTGAGGATCTTGTTTGGCACGTTGGGATCTTCTTGCTGCCTTGGCATGACTATAGCAGTCATACGGCTGCCTTTCAGTTTGCATGTGATTTGTTGGTTGGCTTACATAAGCCATCTCTACCCTTTTGGTGCGCTGCTGGTCCATTCTTGCAACTGGTGTCTTCATTCCTTGTTTGTAAACACCTTTGCTGGCATACTGATTACATATCTTTCCTAGTACGATTTGTCGCTATTCTGGTTGACTGAATATTATATTATTTGCTGCTGTTGTTAATTATTGTTTTACTTATATTTGGAAAATACAACAAAAGAAACAATCCTTCTGCAACTTCTATCCAATTCTCTAAGATCAAAAGGAAGGCACAGGAAAATCTATTATTTTAATTAAAATTTATAGAAGTTCAATGAAAGGATCCTTTTGAGATCTTTCACAAAAACCCAAGGTTTCTTGCAATTAGTTTGAATCTATGATTCAACTAGAATAATTAGCAAGCCACAAAGTCTCTTACCAATTATCTTTAAACATTTCAATAAAATACTTCAAATTAATGCGCAAAGACTTTAACTCTTAGTAATTTGCAGCCACTATGCGACTATAACAATTTCTTTTCTTGAGGCTCAAAGTCTTCGAGAAACTAAATGGAAAGCTCAAGTGATTCAACTTGTCCATCATCTCACTTTCATGCCTTGATACCTTGTGAGTACTTTGAATCACTTACACACCTTGTGATTCTATGCGGCTGCACCAATCATCAATTGCCTTGACCTTCCCCTCCATCTGCTTAGTGTGCCCAAGAAAAGATGCAGAAATAGGATTAACTCTTTGAGAAGAGTTGTTCATCTCTTCAATGGTCTCATTGAGACATGCATTTTCTTCTTTCAACCAATTCTTCTTCTCCCACAGCATATCAGTTTTCTACATGAGAAAAGCAATTGCATCTTGTGCATCCTACTAACAACCTAGTCGTCTTTGCTTACCAAGTTCAACCGTGGTGAAGTTGTAGTCAATTGCTTGCATCTCCTCAGTGGATTTACCGACCAAAGGCTTAACTACCTCAGCATATTGGACCTCATTTTCATCAACCATGATCCTAGAAACAATCTTTGCCTTAGGTCTATCAAAATCCTTAGGTGGAATTTCTTCCTTCTTTTTCTTCTATGTTATAGAGCTTAACCATGGGTGGAAGGAGACGGAAGATGAACTAGTTGTTGACATGATTGCTAATGCAGTAATTGTTTCTACCCATGCAACTATAGTCACAATAGGAGGAGTCTAAATCTGAATTGCTACTAGCCTCGGATTGTTGCATGTAACTTGAACCATGAATTGCTCAAACTGGGCAGTAGCATCCAGAAAAGTCAAGAGTGGAATAGACATAGAAAAGAAAGTAGAATATGTATCAAACACATTCTCAAAACTGCCATATTTGTACTCTGATGTAAATGCAGGAGCAACCAAGGATACAGGTAGAGCCGGTGTAATCTCAAGAGGATCTACTAGAGAAACATGCACTGTGGAGAAATAATCCACGTCTCTATCTAGCTGAGAGTCAAGAGACTCATCTGACAACAATGTGGGCTTCTCGAGTGTTATCATGACAAATGTATCTACAGAATGAAGCACCTCGGGAACAAGTTCCTCAAGAATAGCCTCCTCATGCATCTCATCATCATTAGACCCAATGTGAATCCTTCCAAGGTCTGGAAGCCTGATTTCAAAGGCCTTGCTCCCTTTGATGGTGAGTTTTGGAATTGATAGGACTGAACGCTATGATGCTAAATTAAGTGTCATCCCTACCCTTGCCTATGATCTTGAATCTCAACCAAACTACACCACAAAATCAAAGCCTTTACTTGGTTTGAAATTAATGCACTTGAGGCCTCTCCTTTTCAACTACATATGTGATTTGCAAGGATAGATTGAAATTGGTCCCAGATGGACATGTTTTTCTTCAATGACCATGAAGGTGGCAAGATAGGTAAGCTCTCCACACGATGCTTCACATAATCTAAATTGAGAACATCTCCAACATCTTCAAACCCATCAGGGATCTCTGCAAGGTTGAAGTCAACTCTATGCTTGATGGTTAATTGGCCTCTTCATCTTGTTGTTCAGGCCCCTCTAGTCAAAGCAACTCCTTGTCATGAACTTCTTTAGAGTGATCCGCTCGAGCTCAAACTCTATGTTCTTTTCCTTTAAAACTGTACCAAGGGAGTACCAACCAATCCTAAGTGGATTTCATAAAGAAATTTCCACTCCTACCTTTCAAAATCTTGTCTAGGGTATTACGATCAAGACTCATGGTGGTATTCTCATCTTCATCTCAGATTGTTCTAGAACCATAATCAAAGTTACTGGCACATGCTAACACAAATTCTGATTCCAAGGCAACAAGAAGGAAAGTTGAAACATGTGTATGTAACTTTGTTTGATATAAGCCATGTCACCAATCGTAGCAGTTTCAACCCTTCACAAGAAATCTTCCATATTAAGATGAGCAAGTTTGGTATCTCGAACTTCATCCTAGTATAAGGTAACTTGCAAAGGAGGATTGGAGTTATGATAACTGCTATATCGGTACTTCATCTTTTTCTTCTCTTTGCCTTTCGATGGAATGGTTTTTCCTAATATGGAAAGCATGTCAGCAACTGTTATATGAAAGTCCCAAAGGATGAGTACATCTTTATGAGATGGATCCATTGATTGCTATTTCAATGCAAAAAGATGTAGATCTGGAAGCATGTAAGTGGGGAAAATGACTAGAAAGCTTTGCACAACAAAGAGCAATTTATTTTAAGATGAAATCAACTTTTTAAATGGATAGAAAAAACAGAAATCAACTTGTAGTTCATTAGCACAAACAACCTAAACTACATAGAAGTGATGCTCAATGAAATCTAGGACTTCTTCTTTACCATTTAATCTTAGCAACAGGGCTAAGATATCCACAATTTCCCTCTTCGGATTGGTTCCAACAAGACTCCTCGGCATTTTACTCTTTTTGGAACGAGGAGTCTGGAACCAAGTTCTCTACATGTCCTCTCTTCTCAAAGTCTTCTTCTCATTGAACATTGATGCAAAAGAATAAAAGTCTATGTCCCAGTACTGCTCCACTGAAATTCTGAATGCAGACTGCATCAATTCTCTGTTGACTGACAAGATTTGCTTGGTTTCCCGGTTATACCTTTCAATGAATTCCTTCACCAATTCTAGTGCATGCACAGCCATGGGAAAACCAGCAGCTTCAACTAAACCACTTTCCTTCAACTTCTGTGTGATTGGAGGGAGGGGCTCGGTGTTTAATCTTCTATACAAATTACCAAGATCGTAAAACTTGAAAGAAGTATCAAAAAAGTTCTTTAGCTCACTCTCTAATCCAATTAAACGATCAAAACCAACAACTCTAACTACCATTAACTTATAACTTCATAGAGAGAAAGCAATTGTTTCAACTAAATAGTCATTGCAGAATGAGAGACCTTGTTCAGCAAAAGTCCGATCATATAGATTTGGAAATTGGATCGTTGGCGCCACACGAATGAAGTAACTCATAATTAACAGCCATAACGATCAGATTTGTCATAAATTAGGCAGATCAACAGCTATTTGAAACATATTCCACCCATATGATAGCTCATAAATCCGACCACCATAAAATTCACTCTCCTGTAGTAGCGAGATTATTTCCTTTCGGAGTCCTTTTTACTTGGGTATACTGAGAACTACCCTCTTTACTTGGGAATCTAGAACAAAGGCTTGCACTTTAATCCATTAAGTGCGGGGAGAGAGACAATACCTTGCTTTTCCATAGGCTTACTTTTGCCTTTGATTTCCTTTGGTTCAGGAGTGCAATGCACGGACTTGTAATAACCCTGTCTGGTTATAACATGAGCAATTCCAATTTTCACTATATTTTCACCAATTCCTCCTCACAAATCAGATGTTTAGCATTTTGTCAAACATTTGGCACATAGCTGGTCAATACTGTATTTATGGTATTTGGAATGAACTTCTTTTTTGAGTTTTGGCATATATGATTTGCAAATTGAATACTTTCAAAGAAATAGCCGGAAACAGATGCAAACTTCTATCACAACAAATTAAACAAAGATTAATCTAATTTATTAATGGCATACAATAACAATAGCAATTGTGAACCTGAATTAATTCACCATTCACCATGTAGAGGGTGCAAGATTCTTCAAATCACAGGCTCAGTGGATGATCATATTCACACAAATTGCCAACTGCAGACCCTTTCAAAAAATCTTACTCCTCTTTTAATATTGAACCAACCCCAAACAAGGTGTCCACAGCCACTAATATGAAAACATGGTGAATAAGTGTGAGCCACGGCTGGAAGTAGGAAAATGCAGGCCTATTAATGATAATGCAGGTCTGCAATAATGGTTCATACCCCTTGATCTGCAATTTCATTAGTGCTGGAAAGGTGAAGTCCAAATTCCTTAATGCCAATTTCAAACTTCAGAACCCCACATGACATGCTAGAGCCCACTGATTATTAATTGCATGAAATCGTATCTCTAGAAAGTTTCAGAATTGTAAATAATCTCTATCAATCCCTTCACCAATTTCAAAAGCTAGAACCAATGACGAATTCTCCTTAGACACAAGAATTACAGTAGGAGAGAAATGCAAATTATATGCCTCGGCATAATTTGCAAACACCAATTTCAGAATTCTCAGAACTCCTCAAACCCTCAACCAGATATTCTATAAATTCGATATAATAATTGTGAGGCCTCGCCCCGACCCTTCGTAGCATAGTTGATACCTTATTATTTTGATACTTATGACTCGATACGTCGAGACACTATCAGATACACTGAACATATTATGTTATGTTATTTCATGTTGCGTGATGTTTACTCTCAAATATTTGTTTCGTCGTTTAACGCTTTATGAACATGTGTATTGAAGTAAGTGAATGCAAAATTAACACTTTGATTATGAAATTTTAATGATTAAGAATATGAGTAGGATGAGAGAAACACTGATTTATTGAAAGATGTATGTTTTAATTTATGTGATTCCCTGATACGTATATACATATGTGCATGTGATTTTATGGGGCTACTGATGTGTGCAATGAGTGTGCAGGATATTTTAGCCGAGAAACCCGACGGAGGAACAGAACTGATCCCTATGTGCCATTTGTGGAAACCCCATTGTTCGTATCTTTATTGTATTGTGAGATGTATGAATGTATCTTTCCGTAATCAATAAATGTTAATGTTTCGTAACCATGTTCTTATAGTGTCACTTGACACTCGTGAATTGTTTATGCATTTCAACAATGCTAGTTAGGGTTAACTGTGTAACCTTTGGACCTTGGACTAAGTTAGTTCCCTTTTCGTTAATCTATTTTTAATCGAGTTTAGTTACCCCTAATCCGGATTAATGCTTAATCTGCTTTTTGGAGTTGTTAGATAGTCTTAAAAATTCCTAGCATTTGATTGGTCCCAAATCAATTCCTAAGGCCTTAAATCATGAAATCTTAATACCCAAAGGGTATGGGTATGGGTTGGGGGCATTTTCCACCCCCCTAGCCCCTTTTGTTGACTTTTATGGTCACTCAAAAAGCCTATTTTTGCCTTAGTGCGAAAATTGAAAGTTGTTACCATGGGTTGAATAACCTCAACTCCACTTAGAGGTTAACCTTAGGTTTGGTTGGGTAAGAAACCTCTAGATTTTTAGGCAAGTGGGGGAAGTTATTGCCCTTTTTCGGTGGTTGAGTTTGGATCTTATTTAGAGGCATTTTTGAGAATTTTTGGTTGTTACCCAATCTCTACTTTTAGAGAGAAGTTTTGGAAGATTGAAGGCAAAGAAAAAAAAGCTCTTCTCAATTTGTTCAGTTTACCATAACCTCTTGTGAAGGTAGGAGTCCTTCATCTCCTTTGTTCATGTTGTTCATGTTGCTCATGTTGTTTCATGCTTGGTTCATGCTTATGTTATTGTGTCGTTCATTGTTATGCTTGTATGTATGTTGGGTATGCTTGGGAAGTATTGAAACACATGTTTTCTTGAATGTTTTTCCTTCATGTTTTGCTTGAATTTCTAAGTTTTCTTGTATGGGTGTTTTGGCATTACTCACCCTTGGATAGGGCAGAAGTGGCCAATTTCGGGAAAGGTATTCAGTTGGACTCCAACAATGTATAGTCTCTTATCAGGACAAGAAGAGGGAGAGAGGGTAGGGTGTTGTGGGCCCCTACCTGTCAACACAAACCACGTATGAGTTTTGGCATGTAAGAATGGAAGAACGGAAGTTCTTGAGTTATAGCCCCGATTGGGCACCTATTTTGGTGTTGTGTCTGACATCTCCTGTTGGAAAAATCCACCTTTCCCTAGTTTTGATTCAATGTTGAATCCTGTTGTGAAAACCTAGTATGGATATGAATGTCTGATTTGGTTCCTTGTTATGTTTGTTTGTCACCTGGTCAATTTCCGTTCCCTCCACGACCTCAGCAATGTATTACAGGAAATGAAATGGGTCCCTTGTTAAGGGCCATGAAGGAAATCTAAATTTGATTATTGAAATTTCGGAATTGAAATCTTGTGTAAATTGTATTTAAAACCTTTGTTGTAATGGCAACGACGCTGGGTTTTCTTCTAGTTCTTTCCCGGCGGAGCCTTTGAATCAGGTTGTCAATAAAATAGTGTTTGAGTATAATCGCTTCTCATGAGGTTTTCGTATTTTTTAGTTATATAAATGTATATCAAAAATAAGATGAAATGATGATGTTCAATTACGCAAAATTCAATTTTCATATATGTTGAGACAAAAATTATGTTATGATCGTAGATTCATTTTCGTGATTATTGAAAACTAAAACCAATCTTGCATTGTTGTTAAAATGGATCATTCAAATTCTTGGTTTAACTAGGTTGTAACTAGTCCTATTAGATTTTTTTTAAAAATAATAATAATAATATATCCCTCTTGTTAAAAAAAAATAAGTTGATTGAAATTTCACACTTAGCATAAATAGGAACTTGCAAAAAAAAAAATATACAACCTTGAGCCAAATACTCTCTGTCTTTTGTATGAGGGAAAGAATTAATTCCCCCTTTGGTAACACAGAATCTTTAAAGATTCCCCTAAATATTCTTATTGAATAATATAAATAAATTAACAATTGGATAAATAAATATAAAATAAATATAATCAATCTAAACAAAAATATTTAACTTATTAAACTAACAAATATCTTTTTTACCAACTTTGCTTTATGATATAAATCCACCCTACTTGTTCTAGGCACCATTGATGTTGTAGGAACATGGATTTTTAAAACAAACAAAAAAACAACTAAGTCAATGTCTTAAATGCCTTTGCACTTTGCCATTTTTTTTTATTTGACCTGGGCACTTAATCTCTTTGTCCTCCACTCTGAGCGAATTCCTACAAGCAAAAGAAAATGAAGTCTTTGGCTCTTGCACCATAGTTGTCCCTATCAGTCGATTTGGCCAATGAATATTGGGGGTGGAAAAAGGCCTTGGTTTAACTTTGATTGTGACATGAGTCTTTTCTCAACTCATGTCTTCTCCATGCAAATTTGGAAGGACCTGTTCTTTACCTTGAATGTTTCCATTAGATGAAAAAGCGCCATTGAGACCTTCACTTTCCAAAGAGAGAAGCACTTAGAAACATTTTCCTTTGCCATGGCCACAAGGATATATATATATATATATATATATATATATATATATATATATATATATATATATATATATATATATATATATATATATATATATATATATATATATATATATATATATATATATATATATATATCCTCGAGATGAATTGTTGGCCATGGATTCATCATTTAGTAATGCATATCAAGGTCTCAGATTAACTTCTTTATAACAATGCACCTTGGTCCCGTTGAACACATGGAATCTTCTTAATGGAGCATGGATTGTCTTGCTTTATATCCATAGCTTATTCATTAAATTACAACCTTTGATCTGAGATAAGCATCAACAATCAGGATATGATCTTAATCTTTGGAAACACAATAGAAGATGTTCGCTGCCAGAGGTTGAGTAACTAAAAACATGAAGTTTCGTTTCTGTCACAGAACTAAACTTTGACTTCGGATCTTCGATCTGAGAGTTTCTTAGCATCATATTTTGCTTCTCTTAGTCCTTTATACATCTACGAATGTCATTGCTGCTCGTTCTTTAGGGCCTCACTTGATAAAGTTCGCCAAAGACGAAAAACAAGCAAGAATGGACAGAATCTAAAGAAAACACTTGCTTGTGGTAGGAACGGACTGCAGAAACAAAGTAGGACTTTCTTCTCATTTGGAAATCGCTCAACCAACCCTCCCAATCCTAGATCACCTAAGACTTTAATGCAGTGGAACAACAAGAATCCCACATGGAAGCATAAGGGGGAAGTGGAGTAGGGAAAACCCGAGAAGAATGCAAAAGGGAGACCTTAGGATGTTTGATGAGAAGAGAGCCACCTACGGGCTATCTAGACAAGAACTTGAACATAATTGCATTGAAAACTTCTCAAACTAGAAGCTTAAATGGGATAGACTGAAAGTCTGGCAACATCTTGCTAAGATTGTTTTGGGTAGATTGTTTTGGTACAAAACCATGTCCTACAATAGTTCAAGTTGTACAGAATGAAAGGGATGAGCATAATTGGGAAGTTATCGTGTTGATCAAAGTCTCAATTACAAAAGATCAGCGCCCTCAAGTGCCTTATGGCAAAACAACTAAAGAATCCTAGGACATCATGAAGGATCTTCACTAAATATCCAACAATAGCTAAGCTTTCTCTCTGGAAAATATGTTGTTTTCTACCATGATGGATCAGAAGTTTTGTCTCCAAGCACATTTTATAAAAATCAAGGACATCCCTAGCCTGATTGAGGCTATTGGTCACTAGATGGAGGAAGAGGATATGGTAGATCACGCTAAAAAGCATGCCCGAATCCTACAAGCATTTCATAGAGATGCTCAATATCACTTCTACTAGTATTGCTCTAACATTCTCTAATCTCTACACTAAGCTTTTGTAGCTGGATAGATGGAAGCAATAGTTTGGAATTCATGCAAGTTCCTCATCTAAACAAGTGGCCTTCCCAACACAAGCCTCAAACTGTGAAACAAGTACACCTCAATTCTCCTAGCAGCATGGATCAGGTGAACCTCTGGCATCATCAAAAAAGAAGAGTGTAGTGCAATTATTACGATAAGTTTGGTCATGTAAAGGACTACAAGAAATGATTGCCAACCACAAAATCTTCATAGGAAGCGTCTCAGCAAAACGGCCCCAATTGCTTCGCATTCAAATGAGGACTTTGCCTCTATTACATTCTGATCAAGTCATCTTACGAGAGGGTTTTCAATTTTTTTTCCTTAAATTTTTTGTTGAGTTTTAATAATTTTTTCCTAAAAAATTATTTTTTGGATATTCTTTGATCCATGTCTCAAATTTTGTGTTTGGTTTTGATCGATTTTTCACCTCATATATCATGTTTGTTTTTAATAAATTTTCATCTCAAAAAATTGTGCTAGGTTTTCATAAATTTTTCACCTCAAACATTGTATTGGATTTCGATCAATTTTTCAGCTCAAAAATTGTGTCGAGTTTTGATCAATTTTTTACCTTAAAAATTGTGTTGGGTTCTATTGTGTATTCTTTGATTTGTGTCTCAAATTTTGTGTTTGGTTTTGATCCATTTTTCACCTTATAAATCGTGTTTTTTTTAATCAATTTTTCAGCTCAAAAAAAAGGTGCTAATTTTTGTTAAATTTTTCACCTCAAGCATTGCATTGGATTTTGATCAATTTTTCACCTTAAAATTTGTGTTGGGTTTTGATCATTTTTTTCCTCAAAATTTGTGTTGGGTTTGGTCAAGTTTTCTCCTCAAAAGTCATTTCTAGTTTCTATAATATGCGAAGTTCGCATGGGATTTGTCCTATTTTAAGGTTTTACCATTTTTTTTGGAAAACAATGCTTTGCAAACTTCAAATCATAGTATCTTGCAGTATGTTTTGGGGCATCTAACTCAAACAAAGGTTGGAGGATTTGTCAATTTTTCCTAAAAAGTGCGACAATTATTCTCAATGTTTATCTTTGTTTCTAGGAAATGACAATTCAACTATCCAACATCAAGTTGGGCATTTTTGTGATGATTTTTGTTCAATGGTTTTGCAAATTCTAGGAGGATCGGTGGAAGAGTCAGTGGCGGGCTCTACCCTCTTGTTGCAAATCATTCTAAAGAAGGGGCTTCCAAAGATTGAGATCAAGGGAAGAAATTCAAATGGTTTAAGAAAAGTAACATTCACAAATGAGGAAAACAAACACAATTAAGGGCTTCATCACCTACAAAGAATTTCAAGACAACAAGAAGAAAGGATATCAAAGACATCTTCCAAATTCAAACTTCACACTATGAAGTCCAAAATCCTAGGTTGAAGCATTCAAAAAAGGAGTAAACTCCAAAGTTCAAGTAGGTTTAAAGATGTTATAATTTGGGAATTTTTTCCCCAAAAAAGAAGAAAAAATGTTCAAGGCCAAAGAGATAGGCATGTTGAAGTGGCAACCACCTGTCTCCACCAATCACATAATCTCATGATAAGGCGTCCAAGTTAAATGAACCTGATATTTTCTTCCATCAAGATAAAGGGTGCTTTCTTCTAGAAGAAAGCTCCATCTCATGTTTATTTTTCATTGGTTTGTTCATTTCAAATCCTAATTAGGGTATAGTTGTCTAAATCTTGGTCATCAACCTTAAATTGACCTAGGCCCTTCATTTGTTTCTAAACTCTTATATAGGCCCACTCCTCTCATTTCTAAGAGAGAGATCCAAAGATTGTGCATAAAAATTGCTTAAGTAAATTCATTGTTCAATTGTTAGTGAACTTAATATCTTTTGCAAGTTCCATGGTTCCTTGTTTCTCTTAGAGTGGATTTTATTTTCTGGTTAGATTAAATAAGGATTTTACAGGAAAACTTTACCTGGAATTAATATGTTCATACCTTTTATAGTTGGATGATTTTCAATTATTCTGAAAGGTTAGTTTGAATACTTGAAATATAATTAACTTCTATTGTAAAAGTCTTGAAATACCTAAGAAGATAGCACCATCCTTGTAGAGTTGTTGAATTTGGCAAAGTAGAAATAGGCTTTCGATTCCACTTTTGCAATCTTGTGTCTTGAGTTCATAGGATTAGTATAGAATAGTTTGGGGTTAGAATAATCTTCCTAAACCCTCCTCTTTTGCATTTTGTTTTAGAAATTTTCATAAGTATTAAACCCAAAAATCCAAAAAAAATAGAATAAGGAAACTCAAAAGTTGAATAATAAATCTTGAAGAACAACGCAAGTCCCCCTAGCATGTAAATCGTCCTACCACCAGAATTTATCTTGAACAGCCAAATCACATGCATTTGGAACCTTGGAGTTGTCTTTGTGATCACATAGTTCATCCATTTAGCACATTAGAGGATTTTATTCAAGTGAGGAGAGTCCACCTAGTATTTTATTATGTGTTATCTATGTCATAAAACACATGCCAACAATAGCCAAATCCAATACTTGTCATCAGCACTGGTGCTTCATCCATCTCAATTTCACATGATTGAAATTTGTAGAGTACGAAGGATGGCCTTGGTTCAATACTCTCTCTTTCAGCTTCCTCCATAGGTTTTAAACTTTTAATACAATATTATCTGTAGAAAAGTGCTAGTACTCTTCAATCTACCAATGTATAATCAATAGTGTGATCATATGTCATCTTTTGAAATTATTCGAAGTTTGAACC
The DNA here is from genome assembly GCA_028749045.1 of Cupressus sempervirens. Taxonomy (NCBI): domain Eukaryota; kingdom Viridiplantae; phylum Streptophyta; class Pinopsida; order Cupressales; family Cupressaceae; genus Cupressus; species Cupressus sempervirens. The sequence continues at coordinate 54,960,988 of CM053793.1, read as the reverse complement.
ATTATCTAACTAAATACCTTCTTGGTTAACCTCATGATGTGCCTTATTATTACTCTCATTAATGTGGATATTTCACATCAACAATCATGAATGGTAATATTGCTTGTTGTGCATGATCTTCCCATTAAAACATCAAAAACAGAAAAGAAGAAAAAAGGAGATTTTCCATTGAACAACTTTAATGAAAACCATGCTTCAACAGTTACACAAATATACACAATGCTTAGTGCCTTCAAACTATTCAGAAGTTAAGATAGTACAAATGCAGTGGTTGCAGCTTACATAATATGCTTAGGATCGTGCTCCATTACCGACCACCGTAAATAAAAACGCTTGAAGTATATTATTGCCGTTGCCTGCAAACAACCAATGGGAATTATTGCTTCAGAACTTAAGTTTCCAAACCAGAAGCCCATTACCAAAACTTAAACATCAACAAACCTGAATTTTATGTGGAAATTTGAAAGCTCCACAGACTTCTTGTATTTTTTGTTCATAAAATATCCGCATGAGTAACTCTTCATCAACAGTGAGAGGCTCTGGAAGATGCACCTGCCTAACAAAACCTGCAGAAGAAGAGAAACAAATTAATGTCAGCATTCTGATAGAAAAAGGATATTTCCCAAGCAATCCGCTCTATTACAATTTACTTCAGTGTACATGTCAAAGAAGACATAGGGCAATGGCTCCCTTCAAAAATATAAAATTTTCATTTGTGTTAGTAAAGTTTTAACCTCTAATACTTTGGCAATACAACAGAAAAATAAAACCAAAGAGCAGAATCCCTTAGACTTATTCCTGCAAGATGATAATTACCAAAAATATGGCAGTCTGGAGAGGTGAATGCAACAAAACTCTATATAAAACCATTTAAAAACCTTGAAATGGCCCATTAATAGAAGTTTAAAGTTTCAATGACACGAAATCCATGTTATACCATTTTCTCCTGCAGCAATTGATTTTCCAGGGTATTCCACTGACCCATCAAGTTCAACTTCTAATTTTGTCGATCCATACTGTACACAAACAAACAAAATATTCTCAATATTTTTACAGTTTACTAAAATCACCATTCCAAGATTTTAGCTCTTTGTGATAGTTAACTTTTCATCAGTGACTAGACAATGTACAAGCAAATTTTCTTCAGCTTTAGAAAGCAAGAAAATATCTGTGAAATAGATAGTAGTAAACATTTTGATAAAGAGGTCATGTACAATTAGAGTCAACCTATGTCAGATGCTCCTCCATCAACAAGAAAAGGCTCTAGTCTTCTGACACAATTTCAAGAAAACATCTGCAAGATGGATATTAGTGAACATTTTGATAGAGGTTGTGTAGCATTAGAGTCCACCTACATCAGATGCTCCTCCATGAACAAGGAAAAGCTCTAGTCTTCTACCACAACCTGTGGCTCAAAAAATTCTGAATCTAAAAGAAATTGGGCATTCAAAGCCTGTGTGGACAAGATTGGACCTCATTAGATGATCTCTGCTGAGTTTGAAATGTAATTGTTAAGGATTATTAAAATGAGCTAGAGAATTGATACAATTGTAGCATATATTATGGCAATATCAATGAATAAATTGTCATTAACTCAGCATAAGTCTTTGTGTAGAAATGCCAATAAATTTTCAATAGTAAAAATTAAATTCCTAAACACAAATAATAAATTCCATGATCAAAGCAACTATTTAAATGTGCAATATAAATATGTTCGGTATATAATTTGATATTCAACAAAAATCTATCATCATTCCCCAATAATTGTCAATAATACATTTATAAGCATATATTTGTGAGAATCGTGCATGGACTCAATTAGAAAAATACTTGGGTTGTCGGTTCTAGAATGGGTTGAGTATTTTGCTAAAACAAAAAAGTTTTTGGAATAGTACAGATGGGTATGGCCGTATTATACACACACACACACACACACACACACAATTGCTTGTTCTAGTATGGGTAACATTAAAGTTGGCACACTTGAGCTATATCCCAATTCTTTGCCACTCCCTCATTGTAATCAAGTTTCTTATGTTGCAAGAGATCCCAATAACTAGTGGGGGATCTAGGAGTGGAAAGCCCAAAGAGGTTGAAAGAAAAAATTAGGTATTTAGCACTTTTTTGTTAATACTAAATCTTTCTAAACACAAATTGTTTTTCTTTGGGCACCCCTTGGGTATCCCCAAGTTATTTGGGATCTGCCTGTGAACTAGTGGCAAACTGGACACACACCCGAAACCAGAATAACATTGGCAGGGTTCCAAGAGAACCTGGTAACATAGGTCAAAATATATGCAATCTTGATACGAAATTTACAATCTATATTTGGAAAGAAAAGGAAGCCTGATTCCAGATAAAATCACAAACAATCAGAACCACAAATAGGTTTTAATTTCTAAGTTGCCAATTCTGGTTCAAGGGTTCGGTCCACACATTTGATCAAAAAACTTCTGGGGGTTTCGTCCATACAAAAACATATGAAAATAAAAATATATACATGTATGCAGCAATAATAATGTTCACAATACACCGTAATGCTCATAGTCAAATATCATAGCAAACTAAGCCACCATATTAATAGTGAAATATTAAAAAAATTATTCAATTACATAGAAAAATACCAAAATATACCACCATATTAGTTTTCTAGTTCAAAAATAATAATTTCAAGTATCAACAATCAGCCATATCATATGGGTCATCAAAAATATCACAATGTTTCATATGTTGAGGTAAATGAGAAGAACCACAAACAGTAACAGGCTTTTCTGATTCAGATGGGGTAGGATGTATTTCTGATAGAAAGAGTACTTCAGGATATTGTTTAAGCCTAGGTTCGGTAACACTTCTTGGTGCAGCAGAAAGCAATCTTGTGTAGCTCAAAGCACTGCTGAAGCAGAGTATGTAGCAGCATGTATGGCTGCTAAAGAAGCTGTGTGGCTTCGCAAATTACTCTCTGATCTTTTTTGTCATAATCCTGACCTACCATGATTATGTGTGATAATCAAAGTTGTGTAAAACTTTCAGTTAATCTTCTTTTTTATGATAAATCTAAACGTGTAAAGATTAAATATCATTATCTCAGAGACCTGGTTCAAAAGAAAGTTTTTGAACTCAAATATGTTCTTACGGAAGAGCAAGTTGCTAATATTCTCACCAAGCCTCTGCCTAGGATGAAGTTTAATTACTTCCGAAAGAAGCTTGGCCTAATGGAGAATGATATTTTTGTTGAGAGAGAGTCTCAGCTTCATTAATTATTTTATGGTGAGTACTTCTCTGAGAGGGAAGTCATATAATAATACTCCTTGTGTTCATCCTCTGCAAGTAGGCATGATAAAAATACTTCACCCACTGCAAGTAGGCATGTTGAATTTACCATTTGCGTGTAGGCATGGTATAAATATGATCTTCTCAGGGAAAAGATTGAGGTGAAATTCCTTGTTCAAACACCATCTCCAAGTAGGCATGGTGTATCCCATCCTCTGCATAGGCATGATGGAAATAGGATGCACTGTTTTCATCTTATAGAAGTAGCTATGATGAAATATGCTTTGATAACAATTGCTATATTGTGCTACGTTATGAGAAGATAACAATAGTATTTCTTTTAATGCAATTGTTATGTTTTTTTTGTTATATTGAGATAACATCTAATCTATTGTTATAAAATATAATGTGTTGACAATAGTATAAATTTTATGACAAATATTGAATGAACCATTTGACTGTATTGCAGCAACTTTTTTTGACTGGTTAAGGAAGAATCGAAGATCTCTCTCTCACTAAGAGGGAGTGTTTAAAAACTGATGTAGCTGCAAGAGAGATCTTCTCTCTGTTTATGTCTACTGCAAACATTTTTGGGTGTGCTACAGTTCTATGCAATTTTTGGTGTGCTACATGTTCTAAGCAATTTTTGGAATGCTATAATTCTAAGCAGTTTTGGTGTGCTTTGATTCATGCTATTTTATATGATGAAATCAAACGTCTTATTTTCTGATGTTAAAGGTTGAGAATTGGTCAATCTCAGTTTCTATATGCTATCCTATCAGGCGCTACTTGAATTGCCGGGTGGACTTCTTATTCCTGTCAGCGTTTATTTATTCTGTCCAGGTCACTGATGATAGATATTTCTCTTTGTAACGCCCTTTGTCTTTTCCTTTGCTTCTCAGCTGCCATTATGATCTTTTCTCTTCCATACAGTCATTTGTCAATGAAGGTTTAATATATATCCTCAGGTTCTTTGCCAAGGGTGTGAAATGGTCTTCTAATCAAAAGATTGCAATTGAGAAGTCGGTATTGCATATCGGATATTTTCATATATTGAAGGGTACATGAGTTCATCAGCTCCCTCTTGATTGTATGCTACGGCGTTTATATTCTCAGAAGTTTTCATTCTCTATAGCGGTGTTCATGCTTTTGGTCGGCTTTATTCTTCCGGTTTGATTAAACCGATTCTGTGGTGATCATCTACAGATAATTCTATATATTTATTATATACAGATTTCTGAAGGTGTTCAATTTGCATCCATAGTTATTTATGAAAAAGGTTCTATTTAATTTTTTTTTAATGAGAGCTTGTAACTTTCAAAAGTTTTTGAAGCTGATTACAATTGTGCAAGACATTGAAAATATCTTTCAAATAAAGGCATCATTTTTGTGAGGCTGGATTTTTTTCCACGGTGAGGAGGGGTTCTCCTAGGATAATCGGTTCTCTGTTTGTTTATAGGCATTTTTGTCTAATCTGGTTCATATTTAACAAAACCAACATTAAATGTCAATCCATTAACATAGATACATCTAGCTATGTCTTGCTCGGCAATCTTTCTACCCTCATATTGTGAAATGCTGTTTCCAATGGTCCCTTTTCTCTATTATGCCTCATTGCTTGTTCTTCAGGTACAAACAAGAAAGAATGGCCTTCTGCAGGTTCAAGATTAGATGATGATAAGGCTTACAATCATTTCTTACCTATAGCTAATTCCCTTGTTGCTCCATCTAACTTTGCTTGCTCTTCAATATGTCATTACTTTTTCATCTACTAGAAGGCCTTTACCTTTTGACATCTTGGATGAAATTTGATGAATTGATGACAAATAAAGCACTAACCACCAAAAAGTTGTCATACCATTTCCATGTATTTCCAAAGGGGAGAATGTGGGTCTTTTATAAAGTGTTGGCTCCTAGAGCTAGAAGCACTTGCCATTTTAATACCTACCACAAATAATTCTAGAATCAACATCGATAGGCACAAAGCCACAGGCCAAGATTAAAAAACACAACAAAACTAGAGATTTCATTTCAATTTGTAAAAAATTGCAAGGAACAATTAGGGGAAAAAAAACCTACAGAATAGGAATAGCACGAGAAATAGAGTCAAACATGTGACAATGAATCTTCTTCAACTCACTTTGAGCAATAACAAACATAAAAAAGGTCAGCAAAGGATCAAATGATTTTGTTTTTCAATCTATTGAACATAAATAAAATATGTTTTACCTTGTTGATGCTTTTAGTAGTCAAATTAGGATTGGTTGATCAATTTGACCTTTTTGGACCAAAAAAACTTCTTAAAAAATAACAAGTTGCCAAATGCAACCCTTGATTGGCCTTTGAAGTATCTACAGTCAAAAATCTGTCTAGGTTCACCCAATTTCAGCAAGACTGTACCCACAAAGTATGGAAGGCACTCTGCCCAGACCCGTAGAAAACCAAATCTGGGCCCATACCCAATTCGAATTCGAGGATGACCCCGGGGTTCCACTTAAGGACCCAATAATACAGAGTTTAATATAAGAGAAAGTATCTTATCCCTCGTGCCCAACAACACATAGACCAGATACTAAAGTGATTTGATAGGCTAGCCTAAAATGATAAGCGGACATCATGATAAAGTTTTTGCTAACGTTCAGTAATAGTATCTTTAAAAATCATCAGTAGGCATACATAAAACAATTCCTTCGTGGACACAAAGTGTTATGGCATTCTAAGCAGGTGTATTGTGGGTTTTCCATTGCCAATATAGGTTACCGTGAGGACTGTATCTTTTCATTCTTCTTGTGATGGGTCAATTGTAGTTTATATGAAAAGCAGTATCAAATAGAACAGGATACGTATATTGCTTACTGGATACTCGACATTATCTTTATCATATATGGGAGGCTCGTTCACAACTAGAACCGTATTTCTATTTGGGAACTCGGTTAAATTGTATAATACCAATCGAAGGTAAAATGGTCACACAAAAAATAGAAACAATTTGAAATTTTAGTATTTGAATATGTTAAAAACGTTGAGAGATAAAAGACATTCCTGAAAAGTAATATAGCGCTACAAAACTCCTTTGCCTCCATGTACAAACACTTATAAAGAAAACTAATACCTTCCACCAAAAAGAAAAATAGGTTCAAAGAGGATAATAAAGTGTTTAGGATAATCAGCAGCTTAGTTCTACCTGTCTTAGTGTTGCTGCAGCTCGTTCATTTGCAGCTCGATATTTTTCAGCCTGAAAAGATAGCAAACCAAGTTTGAGTTTTCATAAAGAATTTTCTAGATTCAACTTTTACATATTACTAGTCCGGTACACTATATATATCTGCATTGTCAATCACAGATAAAATGCTATCAATGCAAATTTAGCACATCATCTTTCTTCTAATAGCATAAACATATTGATATATTTCTGCTTCCGCACCATTAATTCAAAAGGTGTCAGGCCATTAAGGTTGGTAAACATTGTATATAAATGATCCTTGAAGGTAACATTGGTGTGTCATTAAGGTTGGTAGACATTGTATATACAAGATCATTAATGGAAAATTTGGTGTGAGATCATAAGATTTACAAATCCATGTCCACACTTTCATATGTTGGTGTAAAACTACAAAAACAATCATTTCCATCTGAAAATGGTAATGTTTGATGGTGAGATTAAGAAATAAATGAAGGATTGATGATAATATAATAGCACAGATCCATCTTACAGTGCACCTGGCATAGACACAGAGAAGCATCCAACATTCCAGGTATCAGTCCTTATAATTTTACATCTACCTGTTTTTCAAACATGCATAAATATTTGACCATTCCTCAAGCCTTCAACAGAAAGGCGACTTTTACTCCCATACTTACATTACAGTTTGATTGTGTCATTGACAAAATATTGTAGAAAACAGCTTGCGTCATGTCCCCTTTCCAGAGCTACAGAATTGATAATATGAATTAAGCTCAGCAGTTTTATATTTAAAGGGCAACTTAATAAAATAATTATAATTAACTTTAAAATGGTTTAACACTGAATCATAAAGAGAAATTTTAAACCAAAGGGAAAAGGTTTGAAAATATAATGCTTGGCTTCAATTGACATTTTGGCTTTGGAGCATTTGTGCTCAAATTCATTACCTACGACAAAAGCCTTTCGCTGTTTAGGGTCTTGGAGGATGAAAACCTCTTCGACAACACTGTTGGAATCAAGAATGAAAACTCTAATTTCCTTCTAGGGCATCTTCACATGGTCATTGCATTGGAGCTAATTTTCAAGAGTTTGCATAAGGTTTCCAGCTAGGCAAGTTGATTTTCACCAAGAATGCCATAGCTAGTTTCAGCATTTATTCCTACTTGGAGTGCCATCGATCATCTACATTTTTAAAATCTCATCAAGGAGGTCACAGCTGTTATAGGGATAGTTTGGGGTTGTTTGTAGCTCACAGCACTGCAAGCAAGGGAGAATGACATTAGGAATATGTGCATCTGTTAAGAAGGGTCAAGGAGATGTCAATTGTTGCCAGTGCTGCACAAAATGGGGTGGCTTTATATACTGGCAGCTGCCTTGCACAATCTCCCGGAAGCAGGCCAAAGGTTAGATTATCTGCCTATTGGGATTACCAGTATCATATAATCAACAAAATCAGAATCATTGCCACCAGCTTGATGGGGAAAGAGTGTAGGGACACTTGAAATCTAATTTAGGCATTTAACAAGTCCATGCCTTGCTGTGATATCCAGATCTGGTTACAACAAGTGTAAGTCGGTCAACTCATGACTAGATGAGGCAGATTGCAGACCTGCCTGCATCCAAAATTGAGGGTAAACTTCCATATCAGGGAGCTGCCTCTTGTCAGTAGTTGGATCTAATCATTACCATAATGCACTCATCATTTAAGCGGGTAAGATCCACTCATCTCAGCACTCCTCCAAAAATGGTCAGCACTTATACCAGTATAAATTCTATTAGTTTGATTCTTTTTAATGAGATTTGTATGTTTGAACAAAAAGCGTTTGTTAATCACTAATCAGCTTTTTTTTCGATGTAAAGCGTGTTACATCCCTTCCTTGTGACTCTTTTATTTGAATTGACTGTAATGACTATTTCATGTTAAGTGTGATGATAAACAGTTATATGACTTTCAGTTATTCGGTTCATAATTATGATTACAAATGATTCAAGTTTATTATTACATTGTTCTGATAAAGAATTATTATATCATTTAAATTTCATATGTGGAATAATTGGAAAGAGACATAATGGATTTCAGGATGATTTATTTATATTTTGATTTTTTTTCATATAATGACAATAGATCCATCCCATGAACACGGGAAGAGTATCATTAGTGTAGGGGTATGTGAATGCACAAAGAATGTCAAGAATGTCATCAGAACTGGGACCACAACTGTTTAATCAGACATCAAGTCCGGGAGGGGAGTTGCCTTAGATGTCTAGATGGTTGTTTCTCTCTTCTAATGTTAATAAAGAAATTTTGGTCTTATAACCAACTTAACACTTTGGACCCTTCTTGTCATTATCAAGGAACAACCATGCCATATCTCTTCTGTCTTTTTCATTTTAGCTATGCATTTAAATATTGGTATAACTATATATGTGTGTATACACACATAAATGTATAAGAAATGTGTAAAAATGTAATTAAGTATAAGCATGTGTGTCAAAGATTATCAAACATGCAAACGCTAACCAAACAATCATGTGAGGATGCATACACAATGTCATGCTATAAAACGACAAGAGGGATGTATCCCCGATTATTGAGAGTTGAGTATGCAAGATGAAAGTTGACACTAAGTGATCATGCACGTGTATAATTAAACAAACACACATGAAAGTAATGTTTAAAATATGTTACGTACCTACATATATATTCAATATGTTATTCTTATTCCTTGCCCTTTTTGTGTGGCTTCATGTTTTATTGTTATCGCTTATCATTTTCAACTTTGTCTTACATTTAATAATTGGAGGTAACTTGGGGTGAGGTGGCAAGAGTAACTCCTCTTTCCACCATCAGCAAGGAGTTACTCTTGCCATCGTCCCTTTTCTTGGTGGGTCGCCTATTTGGAAAAGATTCTTTATGACATTCCTAGCCAGCCATCTATCCACCCCACTTCGCCCCCTTTCTGCCACTTGTTCACGCCCTCCAACATTTATGAAGCCATTAGATTGATGAGGAGGGGTTTCAGGCCGAGCTTTTCAAGTTTGGTGCCTCAGTGCTTAGCTCCTACCTTCCTATACTCTCTAATAGAGTGGTTTGTACTGGTTTCCCTAATCCTTGGTCAAGGCACTTAATTTATCCGATTCATAAGACTGGGCCTATCTCAGACCCTGGTTACTACAGGACCATCATGATTGGGCATACGTTTACCGAACTTTACACCACAGCTCTAAATGCTATGTTATCCAAAGAGCTTGACGGGAGAGGTTTGAGAGCTAGAGGGCAGGCCGATTTTCAGGCTGACTACCAGACCATGGATCACATTTTCACACTACAGGGTATTATTGAGGAGGCTAGACACGGATCAATGAAAGTTTACTGTTGTTTTGTAAATTTTTACAAGGCTTTTGATTCTATTCCTAGAGTGGCCCTATTCCAAAGACTTCGTGAGATTGGGATTTCTGAGATGTTATTAACTGCTTTTATGAAGTTGTTTGAAACTGTGGTGGGTAGATTCAGGACTCCTGAGGGCTTTTTAGATCCGATCCAAAGCACCATTGGGGTGAAGCAAGGCTGCCCTCTCTCCCCCACTCTGTTTGGTTTGTATATTGATGAGCTTGAGGACTTCCTTAAGATCTCCTCGCTCCCAGTGATGGGTGTTACTTACATCAGGCCTTGATCTCCATCCTCCTTTTTATGGACGATGTGGTTCTTTTATCTTCTTCTCTAGAGGGTTTGCAGAGGCTCCTCGATGGTTAGTAAGGGCATGGGATCCCTTGCTATGCTCAAGTGATAATGCTTCAGACATCATTTTCAAGATACTTCGTCCAAACTATCCCTCCTTGATTCCCTGATGCGACCAACTATTCTTTATGGTTCCATGGTTTGGGAGCCTTCTCTTCTGGTCTCAGATTAGGCCTCGATCGAGTGCATGTAGACTCTGCTTCTGAGACATATAATTAGATGACATAGGCTCATCCCTCACAGTATTATTCTAGCCGAGTTTGGTGCCGATCCCTTCAGACTTAAAGCCATATTCGACTTGATCCAGTTCCTTCATCATCTTCGTGGGTTCGCAAATTCGACTAGTGGTCGATCTAGATACTCCTATTGTTAAAACTAGAGCCCAGAAATCAATGACGATAACCAACAAAAAAAAGAAAATAAAACTAAAACAAAGACACCAATATTATTCTGGGAAAACCCTTCTAGAATGAAGGGAAAAACCCAGCCACATAACAAAACTTATCATTTTATTGATAATAGAATTCAAGTGTACAATATCTTTTGCTTGAGGGGAATATATAACAATAGGAGAGACTCTTCACATTATAACTGAAGGTCTCTTGAGATTCTCATAACTCCAATAATTAATTATAACTCTTTGAATATTCATGCCTTAATGCATGTGAATGTCACATGTCATTTACATTTAATATTACAAATTAAACTTAAATGTCTTTTTCAACTAAAGATGATAATAATGGTAATAACGTCCATATTTTGACAAATAAAGATCTCTATAGCAGCTACAAATTTTAACACTCCCTCTTAGCAAGAGAGAGATCTTTAGCTGAACAGTCACACAAAGCTGCAACCAAAAAAATGTCAATGATAAATTCTGATCATACGAATTCAAAACATAATTCATGGAGTTACTGAACATGAACACCTGTAACAATGAGTCATATGAAAATTTATAACAATTACTCATATTCCTCGAATCACTCAACATGAAAACCTATAACAATTACTCATATTCATGGAATCACTCAACATGAAAAGATTTGTAAGAATCACAACTAAGCCTTTAATCACGGACTCTCTCAACATGAACTATCATAGAATCTCTCAGCATGACATCCAACTCCCATCACAGAGATTCTCAGCATGATGACATCATGGACTCTCTCAACATGATGTTCACTATCGCATAGTGAAAGAGTTATCATAGCTGATCTTACAATCTCATTTATTCACACAAGAATAAAATAGGCAATAACAAACTAAGACTTGACTCCATTTAAGTCTCAAATTTTATAAATACCGCAAGCATCACAAGCATATTTGAGGATGAAGGGGATTCCATAACCACTCCCTCTTAATAATGAAGCCTCTCTCTAAAGCTAAAATCTCCCTATAAAGCTCAACATCTCCCTCTGGAGCTATAATCCTTATCCTGAAGTATATGTTGCTTTCTCAACAAAACCCTTTCACACAAGAATACTTTTGACAATATTAGTCAAAGAAGTACCAATTACAATGCCTCTATTTCTAAAACTAAGAGATTGTAATCACAGATGAGTCCAACTAGACTTACACTACAATATTGTATTGACTCTAACATCGTTGAGACATAACATAGAATGACATTAATTGATATTTCTGTAGAATCAAATGTCAAAACTAAAGTCTCCAATCAATAGTTACACATACACAAAGATATTCATAATGGTGCCTCTACAACTTATGTAAAGCTCATAGCATCAATATAAATTTTCATATAAAAATATGATATTAATACCACATGGAAAGAAAACAGAACATAGAACAATAATACTTATCTCAAGCTATGATCTAAGCCCAACAAGAGATTGGTGTATGTCTCTATTGCAAGAACCATTCCTCTTATCACTACAAGTGGTAAAACAAACACTTTATTTCCTTGACAACAACTTTGGATGAAGATGTCGTTCAAATCCCTGATGAATACTCAAGCTACATCTTCTACAAGTTTGTATGTTGCAACAAGGCACAATCCCAATTCCAACCAAACACGTTCCCAATTCTAAAAAGTTTCAAACTTTCCGAATGAATTCATTGTCATGAGAATTTAATTTGGATCCCTTGCGATCCCACAATTTGTTCCACGGCCCACCTATACCTTCAACAAGCTTAAATTGGTGTAACTTTGGTTGTGGCAGAAACAATCAAGTGTAATTCACTGTAAGATCTTGTTGACTTGATGTGTTTGACACTATAGAATCATGCTCGTCGAGGTTCGTTCTCTAATTCTGAAGCTTCCTCCCATGGCCCTCGCTTTCTCTTTTGCCATCAGCACCCATTGCTGAGCTGCACTTCAATGCCGCCACCATTTTTTTCTAAAAACCTTGTACAGTGAAAACATTCATCTGCAGCAAAAAAAATGGTAATTAATTTTTTTTTTTTAAATGTCAACAGATCCAATCAGTTGGCTAGTCCTAGACCGAGCGCTGCGAGCCTAGAATTCTAAAAAATGGGGTTTCTGCATTTTCAGCAACTCAAACATCAACTTAGTAGGAGGTGAACTCATGGCCCTAAGGAAAATTCCAGCTCTGACGAAGCACATAGAATTCCCAAGATTGGGGTGCACTTTGGGAAAAGCATCGAATAGATGTAGGCAATCAGAAAAAAAAAAAAAAAAAAAGCCAAAATCTTCCATACGCATGTCCAGCTGAGCTAACAAGATTATAGCTGATTAGCACTTAAAATAAAACACATAGAAAGACAACTGACAACATCTATAGACACTCGACACATCCTTGCTATTGTTCATCACGGTTTTTTAATTATCTGAAGACACGAATATGAAATATATTTGCATGAAGGTATATCAATTTGCAGGCATTATCCTCCCTAATAATTGATAGGTGCTTGAATGCCAAAATGATCAATTATTGATCACCTGAGGAAGAACACATCGCACCATAAAACAATCATATGAGAAAATATTCAAACAAAAGGTAATGCCCAAAAGACTCTTCTCAGCACACAAAAACATAAGAGTTGTTATGGTGATCAAATGACCATCCAAAATAATAAAGGGTGCACACGGTAGTATCACTCCACATAAATAAAAGATGAGATGCAACGACCAGTTACGAAAGAAATTTATAATAAAATAAAAGGAAACCGACATCAATACTATTCCAAACGAAAAATAAAATAAAACGATTGATAGCTTATAATACATATAAAAAGACAACATTACATTGTCATAGAGCATATAATAAGACAACATTACATTGAAGCAAATGCTCAATATTGAAGACACACGAAATCGATAAAAGAGATGGCATAAGAATTAGAGACAGAAATCAAAGAAAGCTTCCTAATCAATCAATCTGAGCATCATTTAGACACATCCGCCCATGAGAGATTAGATGGAAGCCATTGAACCACCTACCGTGCACATCACCATAGGATTTGAGCAAAAGAAAAAAAAAACATAATACGACTTTTGGGAAGTGACAGCGTAGAAAAGAAAAAAAAATCAAATGATAATTTAATACAAACAATATTAAGGATCTGAAGACTTAGACACAGATATATAATCTGAAGCACAATATTGAAACAAAAAAAAAACTTATAAGTTGTTATTTATCCTAGCTCTGATACCATGTTAAACTAAAGCCCAGAAATCAATGAAGATAACCAACAAAAAGAAAAAGATAAAACTGAAACAATGACACCAGAAATATCATGGGAAAACCCTTCTAGAATGAAGGGAAAAACTCAGCCACACAACAAAATTTATCATTTTATTGATAATAGAATTCAAGTGTACAATATCCTTTACTTGAGGGGAATGTATAACAATAGGAGAGACAATTCACATTATAACTGAAGGTCTCTTAAGATTCTCATAACTCCTATAATTAATTATAACTCTTTGAATATTCATGCCTCAATGCATGTGAATGACACATGTCACTTACATTTAATATTACAAAGTAAACTTAAGTGTCCTTTTCAGCTGAAGATGATAATAACGGTAATAACGTCCATCTTTCGACAAATAAAGATCTCTATCACAGCTACAAACTTTAACACCTATTTGGCCTATCGCTCCTCTGTTACGACTGCAAGCTCCAATACTAGCACTAGAGCTCATTGCTAGTATGTTCAGGCAACCTCTCTACTGAGCTCAATTGGGATTGATATTGATCGCCTCCCTCCATATAAGTTCTTGTCGGATACCCATGTTCACCTGGAGTTGAATGAACATGTCAAACTTGATATCTACAGACAGTACATTACTACCACCTGTAGTAATCCTAGAGGTTTACGTTCGATGATGGCCTTCTATGTTGAGCATTTTCTAGAGATTCGTGATGGGGTTATTGTTCTTCCTAGCTACCTATCTTGATGTTAGTGTCTATAATAACCCCAACCAATTTTAACTTCAACAAACACCAAATTATTTTATAATTTAGTTGTTTGACATTTTGTCAAACACTTTGCAAGCAAGCTTTGATACCATTGTAATGAGCCTTGTTGGCTCTCAAACAATTTGTGATGAAGAATTGATTTTTTTTTTGTTTTTGATGTTTTGAAATTTTTGATACAACAATATAGCAGCAAAATAGAAGATATTGAAATAATAATTTGAACTCAAATACTTGGAAATTACATAGGGAATATACAACTGAAAATTTCAGATTTTAATACCAATTTAAATACTAAGTATTTTCAAAAAATATCAACGACCCAGTTGATAAAATATCCCCTATTATCTAAATCAACAATACCCAGAAAAATTAGAAGTTACAGTCCATGAACTTACATGTAGACATGCTTTGAAAACCCTCTGAGATGAAGACTAGCAAAGGCAAAAGAATTCTCTAACAAACAAATGCAACTGCAGATATGTTGCTCCCAAAGTGCAGATAGAAAATAATGCCCGACAACAGATATAAACGATGCCCAACCAACTCCAAATCAACCAGCACACAATTTGATATAACAATTCCAACGAATGCCTTCACAAATTCCAAAACAATCTCCAACAGCAAGAAAAATTAAACTTCTCCTTAGCAACAGTTAATACAGTAGGAGAAAAAGGCAATTGTATACTTCGGCACAATTGCAAATGCAATCCTTGGAATGAAAACTCAAAATTGAATCTACAATACTTCAGTTGTAGATCCCAAACCCTTATACTTCAACAAGGGCACAAAATTTCAGAATTTCAGAAGTGTCACAAAGACAACAAGAGAAAAAATAATATTCAATTGGATGCCTTACTCATCGAATGGGCTCATATTTATAATCTCCAAATGGCACAAAATTTCCCAAATGAATTTCACTTAAGAAGCTTCCCACACACAACATTAAAATATAATATAGTGTCATTATAATCTAATTTATTAATTGCTTTTGGCTCCGAAAATGACCTTTTCCACCATAACTTAAAATTCTGACATGCAAGGCCACTATTTCTTGTTCCCACGATTTAAAACTTTTTGTCTCGGTTCCAATGAGCTATAATACTGAGGTGATCAACCAACAACACCAACAAAAATAACAACCTCAACGTATTTAGAAGAAAATAATAATAATTTACCCGTCTTGCGAAAACAGCTAAAGAAGCATCAAAATCGAAATCTAACAACACCAAAGTGATCCTAATGATGAAAGATGATGATGAACCTGATGGGGTGAGTTCCTATAAATAGATGCTCCCTCCAAGATTCTTGGAGCTAGAACCGAAAGCCCGAAATAAAAACTGAGAACATCCTCCAACTCCTCTAACTCAACCAAGCTCATCGGAACCAACAGATTGACTTACTATAAATAGTAAGTCCCTCTAACAGAGCCAAACACACCATAGGCTGCTGGAAAGCCTATAACCACACAACTAAGACCCTCAAATCCCACTGTCAGCTCACGAGGGTCCCGATGGTGAATTGACCTGGCCAACTGCAGGAACCTACTAAAAATGGGGACATTAAAGTGTCATGCCCTACATATCTCTCTGGGCTCCTTCAGAGTTGGTGCTCACCATCTTCGGGCCCGGACATACCATCATATGGATAGAGATGACTGGATCTGTTAGTTGTGTACTTTAGCTGAGGTCAAGACAGAGACTCACTTTATTTTTCGTTGCCCAATCTTTTATGATATTAAAGGGAGATTTTGTTGCCTATTCTATGACTGTTTCTCTCCTTCAGCACTCTTCAGTTACATTGATCACAGTGTCTTGCACTCTACCTTCAGGAAGCCACCTTGCTCCACGATAGTACTTTGCAGTCACTACTTCCTCACTGTCATACCTCAGATCAGCTCATTATTACCTTTTTCTCACCCTTGTCTCCCCCACGGGGTGTGAAAAGGCTATTTACTACTACCACCATCAGTCACTCCAGGTCTGTAAGACCCCGCAGTAGTTTCTCCCGACAGCGACACTCCTCCAGCAGCTCTCAAATACAGTGCAAGGCTCATTCGCAATTATATCCTTCAGTGACCAAATTCTTTATGCCAACAAAGGATTCCTAATCCTTTCCTTGGCACTTCTCTTCTCTTCTTGTTTCTTGCTTGCTTTTCTCGAACACCGTTTGGTGCTCCCGCTTCTCTCTGCTATCTTGTTGTAAGCTCTCAATCTCATAGACTCTTTTGTGGTCTTTTGTTGGACATTAATAATATTATCTTATCTAGCTGGTATGAGCTTCTGGTGTGTCACATTTTCTGATTGTGGCATTGGGAGTATGTACTCATCGTTGCAAAAGATTTGCATCAAGTTCTCTCTAATTGATTTTCAATTGAAGTGGACATCAACTTTAACTTGTATGTTTGATTCTAGCTCTTCTTCTGTCATTCTTGAGTTTATGCATTTATCTTTGTTGAGATATGGAAAGGATCGTTTGACCCTCTACATTATCTTTATTGTGTATTATGGTTGCATTGCCAAATTCTATGCATTATTTGATGTCCATTTAAAATGTATTACTGATCCCAGACTTTCATAATCAATGTGCTTGATAAAGAAAGAAAAAGAAAATTTCACTGCATTTAACTTTTTCGGATCATGATAGGAAGGAACAATTGAATGCATGCTTCATTTTTTCTGTTTAAGAAATGGAAGAATCATTCAACTATATGCCTTCACATTGCTGATTAGGAAAAAGAAAGCACTGTCCAATTGTATGCACTCATATTGCAGTTAATGAAAGAAAAGAACCAATAGGTCACATCCATTCATGATTATATGTGACAGGGGTCGACACCTTCGATCTTATGAATCTGCAACTGTAAGTCTGAGAAAGACCATTTCTTCATAAGCAAAAGATTAGTTCATAATTTCATCAAGTCAAACCAATATTCATTTGGGTTGTTGCATGGCATTTATTAATACATTATAGGGTATGAGAATATAGAAATCTGATCCATTGCACGTGGCATCTTTGAAACCTTAATTTTATGGTTTAACTGAATTTGAGTAAGTGAATAAATCTTGCTTCCTTAAGCAATAGGAGGATCTATTGATGCAGTCACGGCAGGAGTGTCCTCAAAGGAGATGGTCCAGACAATGCAGCTAGAGACAAGGCAGCAGAAAATCAACAGCCCAACATCTTCAATTACTCAACAATGAATTGGAAACAAGCAAAATGCCATATTCGCATTATAACAGATTCACAAATTTACATCACATTGGCCTGCAAATCCAGCTTACATACTTTCAGCAACATGCCTGATTATAACAGAATTCCACAATAAACCCTAGAATCTCCCTCCAAATGACAAGACATGAACATGGTCTGAAAGACATGTTGGCCAAGGGACATTGAAATGAGAGCCACAAAGCTTTGTCTATTGGGAAAATGCTTCACGAGATTTGAAAACTCGTCTGACCATTAAAACATTGAAGAGGATATAGAACCGAACAAGAATCCAAAATATCTCATGTGCAAAGTATCCAAACAAAGAGCAAACTTAGACATAGATAAACCATGATGTCTGGAACATATCCAGAAGTTTGCAACAACAGATGATCGAGGTGGAAGAATTGCTACCAAAAACACAGAAACTAGAAAATGAGAACAAAACTGGAAGGAAATATTTTTAAGTAATGCAAAATTGCCAACGACCCAAGGATGCTTGCATCAGACACCCCTGGTGAGAAGATGTTCTATAAGAGAGACTTATGAACATCTTATAGGATTCAGGAGATAAATCCCATGCTCGTTCTTGATCCAGCTATCCTCTTTACCTACAACTTTCCTTCTCTGCAACTTTGCTCTCTCATCTGTTAGATCCATTAGCTTACATTGCTCTACACTTATTCCATTATGCCTCACATCTATATTCAGTAGTAAGGAACATTCACCACCACCTCTTGTCCTCCACACATGATTTACCTCTGCTACAAGACCCCATTTTGTCTCCAACCAAGGTTTTCCTTTCCTTGTTATCTGATACTAACCTGTTTTCATATCGGTCTTCAAGATTCTTCCTCTGATTTATGCCAACTTCCAATATAACCTCTGCATATTGATTCCCATAACTATAACTTTTCAAAATTCCTTGCACTCCTCCCCTCTTCTTCCTTGAAGGGAACTAAAGTAGACTTATGTCCATCCTTCTCTATTGTGACCAAGTTTCTTTTGCAATCATGGATAGCTCCCCTATCATATTGCCAAGGTCTGCTTGATAGAATGTGACAAACACTCATAGATACCACATCACATAATACTTTATCTCTGTTAGGTCCAATGTTGAAGTTCACCAAACATTGCTCTTTTACCCCTACTCTATAATCATTTGAAACCAACTTATCCCTTAGGGCAAGGATGTTTAAGCCTCTTCAAGCCAAACTTTTATACCATCTCTTCTGGTAACAAGTTATCAGTACGACCACTATCCACTATAACCTTACAACATTTACCTCCTGATTTGCAAACAGTCTTAAACAAATTCCACCTTTGCATAGGTTCAGCTCCCTTCTTGATCAACGTGACTCTCCTTAGCATCAAAGACTCCCATCTTAGGTTCTGCCATAATTTCCACAAGTTCATTAGTAGCTTGCTCCTCATGTGCCACAAGATTATGTTTACCCAAGCTTTTTCTAGATCCCTCAAAACATTGAAAAGGTCTGTCTTATGCCACCACATTTGAAACAGGTACCTTTGAAATCCGTGCCACCATTTCCACTCCTTAGTCTTCACTGATGAGGTACTTCTTCAATGATATGCTTCTATTTGCCAATATTACTCACTAACTTCTCCTTTCCTCTAGGATTACTCTATTTCCTTGTTATCTTTTCCCTTCAATGCATATTGGTAAGCATCCTTAATTGTAGACATACTCGACATACTCAGCTCATCCTAAATATTAAATCTCAAAACATTAATGTATCTAGCCACCTTCTCCTTAGATATCTCTTGGTGTCTAAATATGATTGTCATCTTTTAAAACTCCTAGGTGTTTCCTTCACACTTGTATCTTTTTGCTTCAAGTCGTGCAATCTCTTGAATAATTCCAATTCATAATCCTCAAGTATGATTTTAGCTTTCAATCTAGCAATGATTACCATCCATCTAGTGATCTTCATTTCACCACTCTCCTTTCCATCTTTTTGCAATTTCTTTCACCAAAAGGTAGCATGACCCTTCAACTTAGTTTGTGCTATCCTAACCCTCTATGGATCTCTGACATCCCTCAAGCTCAAAGTAATCTTCTAATTCACCTATACAGTCTATCAAATCCTCAAGATGCAATAAACCAAAGAAATTAGAAACATCCACCTTGTGACTTCCAATTTGTGCCATAGCTCTCAACAATCTTTCCTCATTTGCATGGAGTTCGGTAGCTTCCTCATATTCCTCCTCGGTCTTAGGGTTCCTTTGCAATCCAATCAATGCAATATGAATCTAAATCCTTGTCTCATTTTTAAAGTCTTCCATCATTTTTTCTAGCCTTCTAGGGTTCATTCTTCTAGGCAGCATCTTACCAATCCTCAGGTACAACTACCTCAGCTTGGACAATCTCATTACAAGGAATTAATTCTCTCACTCAACAATCTATTGAACAACCCTCGCAAAGTTGCCTCTCCTCAGCTATCTGTTACCTCAACAATCACTAATCATCAACAAAAACCTTCCTAACCACCTCACGCAAGTCCTATGTTATTGCAGGCCAGATCTACACTCTATCATCCTGCAACTAACACATCTGCATCTTTGCAAGCTAGGAACACAGATCTGCAATCACAAGAACGATCTTGCTTTGATACCATATGATGCAGTAATGGCAGGAGTGTCCCCAAAGGAGATGGTCTAGACCATGCAGCTAGAGAAAATACAATGCAAAGTCAACAACTCAAGATCTTCAATAACTCACCAATTAATTGGAAACATGCAAAATTCCATATTCGCATTATCACAGATTCACTAATTTACATCACATTGGCTTGCAACATGCAGCCTATATACTTTCAGCATACATGCCTGACTATAATAGAATTCCATACTAAACACTGGAATTAACCTCCAAAAGCTATTCTTATAATTACTTCTACTATTGTTGCTTCCTAAACAAAGATCAAATACCTAGATATATAGAGCCTTGTCAATACATATGTCAGCGCAGATCGATTATATTTCCCAAGATTAAGAAAACATAATACAACAAATATAAGTCGGGGTCCAAATCATAAGAATTTCCCTCCATGTGGTAAGACATGAAGAATGATCTGAAGGAGACATCGGCCAAAGACCCAAGAACATCAAGATATGAGCCACAAAGCTTCCCTGAACGGGAAAATGCTTGATGAGACCAGAAAACTCACATGGCTATTAACACATAGAAGAATTTACAAATCCAGAATACCTCACATGCAAAGTCTCAAAACAAAGAGTGAACCCAAACATAGATAAACCATGATATCCAGAACATATGCATAAGTTTGCAACAGCAAATGATCCAATTACAAGAATTGCTACCAAAAACACATAAATGAGAAAACGAGAACAAAACTGAAAGGAAATATTTTTGGGTGATGCAAGATTGCCAATGACCCAAGGATGCTCCTGCAACATCTATGTAGGAGGGAATACAAAATGAACCATGAAACTGATCATGTGAACCATCTTAGAGCTCAGTCGTTCATCAATCTATTAGATGAGTCTCATCTTATTTCATGAAAATATGTATGATCATGTAATGCTAGTCTTTATGTCTTATCGGTTTGTGTGAAATCTTGATCTGCATATTCTTGGAACAGCAAACTAGCATTGATTTACACCGCTTAGAAAAGGAGATTTTATTAAAAGTTAACAAACCTTATGGAAGGAAATATTGTGTTTTGGCTAAGATTATGAGAAGACATGAACACATTTGTGTCTTGAAGCCAACAAGATGTGGATATCCGATAAAAAAGTTGTAATGACTCAAAACGAGTCTGTGGTGACACAGACTGCACAAGGATTTGTGCTTGAACTAAATTAAAAACCTTGGCCAAGGTGGTACTATGCTATGGGTGGTAACCATCAGTCGCTAGAACCAATAGAGCGATGTCTAGCTAGGAAGGTCACCTTAGTAGGTGAAGATGTCTATAGGATAGCTACAACAGTTGTAGGTTCTACACCAATTCTTATATGGCAAGAAAATTGAACCCGCTTCACATCCCCGGAAAGGGCTGGGCTACTTCTGTGTGGAAGTTGAGCAAGTGGCGATTAGGTCGCTATTGAAAGATCCAAAGTTGGGTGGCAAAAACCCCTGAAGATACTCTTTTGCCCATGGATGTTGGAAGCTAAAGAAGGTTCAGCAGAATTGGGACAATAAGTTCAAGTTTTATGAAATTTACCTTGGTAGTTAATTATGTTATTTCATTTCATAGTGATATAATATTTAGTTACTTTTCTTTGGAAGTTGAAGTTTCACTTCTTATTTCTTTCCTTGTGCTGCTAAGTATCAAAATGAATTGGTTAAGTTCAGCTTCATGTGGAAGTTAGTAACTTCTTTCAAGTTAGTTAAAGGAATTGCTTTTCGTGTTCATAGGAAAATGAAAGACAGTTATATTATATATATTGTTATAGCATATTCCTTTTCCCTCAAGAAGTTTTTTAAATTCATAATTTATTAGGATATTAATTGGTTGTTACGATGCAACTCAGATCTAATCAAGGTGAATTGTTTGAATGTTGTTGAGGGTTTTGAAGTACTTGTTTTCCAATTTCAGAATTTCCGGATTCTCATTTTTTTACTTTGTTTCAAAATATTAGAAAATATTAAAACAGGGACGTTAAAGCTGAAATGTCTTTTTAATTATAAGTGTTGATATTGATTGACAGGAAACCAAATGATCAAACATTTAGTTAAAACTCGACACCATGACAATTGTAGGTTGTTGAGGGCATTGGATAACAAAAAGAGTAACGAAACTGCAATCACATAGTTAGTTATCCAAAAGCATTGATTTTCATGATCACTCAGGACTTCAGAGATACAAAACCACAAGACACGTCCACTTCAGTAACCACTTGGGTGCATAGATTTCTCTAAATAAATCTCTGACTAAAAACTTTTTCATGCAAAGAAAAAAACTGGAGTAAACTAAAAAACACAATGAGGCTAAAATAAATTCTTTGGATATTATTAAGAAAACAAATTTCTAGTAATTGATCCTGATAATGGGCATTTCTTCTGATGGTGCTGAGGATTTATCTAGGACAAAAAGATCAATCCAGGGTAATAAATCTTCTAATATCTGTAAGTATTCTTTAACCTCAGTTGTTGAGGGCTCATGGCTTTCAGCTTCAGTTCTGTCTCTGATCGATGTTAAGAGTCTACAGAACAGCTTGAGGTTTGCGAAGATTAAACCATTGTAGTGCTCAGAGAACCCTCTTTTGGTGTTTGGGGAAGTATTACAAGGGAAGCTTACTGTGCATAAAATAGTATCGTATGTAGTTGAATCTCTTTTAGTTTTAGCCTAGCATCCCTGTAGGCATAAAGGGATGAATAGTAATTTGTATGTCAATCGTGGAGAAAAATGTAAAAATTGACCCCTGCACATAGAATTTCTTCCTAGCAGTGTTTAACATTTCAATCTACTTAGTGTAAAGATTTAATCCTGAAGGGCCAAGCACAGGTTATGGCTTTGGCAGAACACCCTTCTCATGAATTCGTGATATCCAATTCAATCCTTTGATAAAATATTTCAAGGTGTTGCCACCATGGATTGCACTTCCTAACCTTTCTCTTCAGTTTTGGATTGAACCTTGAGCCCCCTTGAGAGACTTAAGTTCACTGCTATAGAAATTTATGTTTTCTCCCAGACCAGCTTTTCCCATATTCAAGTTGATATGGACACTGCAAAAGATCTTCCAGAAGAAATCAGGTTTAAAGTAGACAAAAGAATATAGACACAACAATTGAAATGGGAGCCTCAGATTCCAATGTTGCAGGTTCTATAAAATGAGCCATATGGCATTCAACTGTTAAAGACTAAAACAAAATCTCATGGCAAAGCATCATGCTAGAAAGATGCTAAACACCATCATTTGTGGTGACATTAACAACACAAAGTATAGTGCTTGCAAAACAGAAACCTTGGCCAAGGTGGTGCTATGCAATGGTGTAGTAACAGACAGTTGAACCAATAGGGCATGTCTAGTGAGGAAGGTCATTCTCACAGGAAACAAAGTAGAGTTATGGGCTCTAAACACCAAGTCTCGGATGGCAAGAAAGATTTAATCCCATTTATAATCTCAGGTTGGATCCAAGTCTTAGAGGGCACCTCTTGTGCAAGGTCAAGCTGTTACAAATGTAAATGGCGGAATACTTGAATGAATTAATCAAAGATCAAAATGATCTATATATACAAAGACGAGAGTCGAATAGAATAGAAACATTCTATTCTAGACTACACCTAAATATTAGAAACATTCTAATATTTACAGAGATATAATAAGATACAATAGTGAGCATTAAAAAGAAATATGAAGATTATTTTAATACCCCCCTTAATGCTCAATCTAGTTACTACACCAATAGATACCCTGAATTTAACAAACTTGTTAAGACCAAGGGATTTTGTGAAAATATCTACTGATTGCTCTGAGGTAGGGACATAGCGTAACTGAATAGATCCATCTTCTACTAATTGTCGGATGTAATGGCAATGAAGCTCTATGTGCTTGGTTCGTTCATGAAACACTAGGTTCTTGGCAAGTTTGAGTACGCCCCGATTGTCTGAAAACAAAGAAGTCGGACCTGCTTGAGGAATATGCATATCTGCAAGCATCTGTCGGAGCCAAACTGCTTCACAAGCTGCCTTGACAGCTCCTCTATATTCTGCTTCTGTAGAGGAGAGTGCATGTGCCTGTTGCTTCTTACTAGTCCAAGTAACTGTTGTAGATCCGATACTAAACACATAGCCAAAAGTAAATTTCCTATCATCAACTGAGCCAGCCCAATCGGAATCGGTGAATCCACTGAGCTGAGGAGTAGTACTCCTTGTGTAAAGAAGACCATAATCTGAAGTACCATGTACATAGCGTAACACACGTTTCGCTGCAATCCAATGATCAGTCTTGGGGTTTGTCATGAACCGTGAGATGTAGCTGACTGCAAAACTAAGATCAGGTCTAGTAGTAGTAAGGTAGATGAGACTACCTACTAGCTGCCTGAAGAGTGTTTCATCTACAGGAGGAGAAACAGATTGTGCAGACAATTTCATACCAGTCTCCATAGGAGTGGAGGCAAATTTGCAATCCTGCATTCGAAACCTATCAAGCAAACTTCTGGCATACTTGGACTGAGACGAAAAAATACTGTTGTCAGTCTGCCAAACCTCAATACCTAAACAATAATGAAGCAATCCGAGATCTGTCATATCAAAAGTTCTGCATAGATCCTATTTGATTTCTGAAATCAAATGTTCTGAATTTCCAGTAATGATCAAATCATCCACATAGACAACAAGAAAAAGAATATCATTACCAAAGTATTTAATATACAGATTACAGTCTGACGGACTACGCTGAAATCCTTGAGCAACCAAGTAATGATCAATCTTTATATACCAAGCCCTAGGGGCCTGTTTAAGCCCATAGAGGGCCTTCTGGAGTCTACATACTTTGTGTTCTGAACCGGCAACCTTAAAACCTGGGGGCTGCGTTATGTAGACTTCTTCTTGTAATTCACCATTGAGAAAGGCGTTCTTCACATCCATCTGATGAACTTTCCTACCATACTGAGCTGCAATTGCAAGAAGAATGCGAATAGTGCTCATCTTGGCTGTCGGAGCAAATGTCTCCTCATAATCAATGCCTTCGCGCTGGGTGAATCCTTGAGCAACAAGTCTGGCTTTGTATTTGTCCAAGGTACCATCTGCATGGTACTTGACCTTATAGACCCATTTACAGCTAATGGGTTTCTTCCCAGGAGGGAGATCTGAAAGAACCCAGGTGTGGTTCTTTTGAAGACTCTGAAGCTCAGCATCCATTGCTTGTTCCCATTCTGGAATTCCTTTGGCCTCTGCATATATCTGGGGCTCAAGGATACTGTGGATGTTGGCCATAAGAGCTATATTAACTGTGTTGTGCTGAAGGCTCTTATTTCTAGAGGTTCTACCCTCAATGAGTTCATCAAGACGAAGATCACTAATTGTTTGAGCCCACCATTTTGGCCGAAGAGTCGAGGAGCCAATATCAGATGCTGTCGGAATAGCTGGATGAGAAGCGGGAGCAAGAGTTGTATTATCTGGAAGTGATTGAGGTGGTGTATCAGTAGCATCAGATGACTCATATAAAATAGAAGAACCCAAGTCAGAGATTGCTGAAGACTGAATCTCAGAATGTGGTGGGGAGTCGGAGAGTGGAAATGGTCCGAGTTCCTCATCAAACACAACATCACGACTGAAGATTAAATGATCAGTATTTACATCAATCAGTCTGTAGGCCTTATGTGTGTGACTATATCCTGTAAACATAAGAATCTGGCTTTTGGAATCCAACTTAGTGCGTTTGACATCAGGAATCCATACATATGCCAGAGAGTCAAAAACTTTCAAATGGTTGATCCTAGGTTTGCGACCAAACCAGGCTTCCTCAAGAGTCTTATGATTAACTGCAAGGGTGGGTGACCGGTTAAGAAGGTAAAGAGTTGTGGATACTGCTTCTGCCCAATATTTTCTAGGAACATTTCTATGTTCTAGCATAGCCCTAGCCATTTTTGTGATGGTACGATTTCGACACTCTACAACACCATTTTGCTGAGGGGTGTGAGGTGTGGTGAACTGACGTCTAATGCCATGAGTAGTACAAAAGGCAAAAAAAGAAGAAGAACAGAATTCTCCCCCATTATCGATCCTAAGAGTACGGATGGAGGAACCAGACTCTTTTTCTACTAGAGCTTTAAACTGCTGAAATACAAGAAAGGCATCTGATTTTTGCTTAAGAAAATATACCCACATTTTGCGACTGAAATCATCCACAAAGAGTAAAAAATACCTGTTCCCAGTAATAGGAGTATTCATAGGACCACATACATCAGCATGGACCAGTTGGAGTACTCTGGATGCCCGCCATGATTCACCATTCTTAAATGGTGTCCTATGTTGCTTCCCTGCTTGGCAAGCTCCGCAAACGCGATGGTTCTGGGTCTGAATATTAGGTAGGCCATGGACTAAATTATCCCAAGCAAGTTGTGCTAGATATTGAATGTTCAGATGACCATATCGCTGATGCCAAAGACTGCTGAGAGCGGATGATTCGGCGATGAAGGCATGCTCAAGGGAATCGCCTGAATCTACAAGCCTATAAATACCATGATCCTCAAGACCAAAGGCAAGGGTAGTGCGAGAAGCACGATCAATAATCGAACACTTATTTCCACTAAAAACGACATCCAACTGAGGAGAGTGCTTCATAATCTGACTAACAGACAGAAGATTATGTTTCATGCCAGGAACATAACATACATTGAGAAACATGAGTTTTCTTCCTCCAGACTGAATCTGAACATTGCCCTTGCCGACAATATTGTATTCTTCGCCGCCTCCAAAGATTACTGAATCAGAATAGGGAGTGAATTCAACAAACCAATCACACCTATGAGTGAAATGTCAGGAGGCACCAGAATCGATGTACCAGGTAGAAGATTTCACATGATTTGCAGGTATGCTGGCCATAAAGGCATGGTAAATAGATTCTTTTTGCTCTGAGTGTTGGGCAGCATTGGTTTGTTGTTTGATTGAGTCTGACTTCTGATGCTACTGATACAGATGCTTATAATATGTGAATATTTCAAATGGCACAAACTTCGAGGTGAGAAAATGAAGACTCAAAAAAATTGGAGAAGTACCCAGAAAAGAGCTCGAAAAACCGAGAAATAAAATGTTGTCGGAATCCGGATCCACTGGCTCGAAAATTGAGGCAAAAAAAATGAGGCACCCACAAAAATCGGATGAAGACCCATTTGAGATTTCAAAAAACTAGGGTTCTGAGCAAAATAACAGTCGGTGGCCAAAGAGGTCAAAAAGGCAGAAAAATGATGTTTGCAGGTAAAAAAAAAACACAACCCAGCAGCAAAAACGCGAGCAGAATATCCAACAAGGTTAGACAAACCCGTTTTTGAAAAAAAACCAAAAAATCCCACTTTTTGAGATCTGGGTGTGAGCAGATTTGAAAAAACAACCTCCAGATTTGAAAAAACAACCTTCAGATTTGTGATTTACAGACTAAGCCATGCGTGGGTTTCCAAGAAAAAAATTGCAGAAAACAAATCCACGATTTTCCAAGAATGCCAGTAGCTAAAGACACAAATTTTCAGTCGATTTGCACAAAGGGTTTAAGCCCTAGCTCTGATACCATGTTACAAATGTAAATGGCGGAATACTTGAATGAATTAATCAGAGATCAAACTGATCTATATATACAAAGAGGAGAGCCAAATAGAATAGAAACATTCTATTCTAGATTACACCTAAATATTAGAAACATTCTAATATTTACAGAGATATAATAAGATACAATAGTGAGCATTAAAAAGAAATATGAAGGTTATTTTAATACAAGCCACCTTTGAAAGAAATTTATGTGGGAGACCATAAGGTTTAGACCAAAAAGTCCATGGTTGGGAGGAAAGGCCTCTGATAATAGTATCCCTCCTGAATGTTTATGAGAACTTCTAGAGAGAGAAAAAGAGCAAACACTTACATTAGGTTCCATGATTCAAGTTTTGTTAGTTAATTCAGTTATTAAATTCTTTCTAATGGTTAAAATGGAATTGCTAGTTAATTTATTTTCATGTGAAGTTTGTTAGGTGAATATATATAGTGATACCTTTTACTTCAATTAGTTGCATGAACTTTGCAATCATCATGTTCATGTGGAAGTAGTTTCTTTATGTTAATATGATCTAAAAGAAAAACTTAATTTCCTACGATTTGTTCATTATTTGTTATTATAATCTAGTTGTTAGGTTTAGCTTGTTACAATTTCATAAATGTAAGTGAAATTGTGGTTTTAGGGCAAAATTTAGGAATATTCCAATAGGGTATATTACATTGGAAGTGATGTTGAGACAAGATTTGTGTTCACTTGAGAAAGCTACAGTGGATGTTAAAGAAAGGGCGTTAGAGATAACAGTATCCTCTCAAATGGGTATGAGATCATGTGGCAAGAAGCAAAAAGGTTAGCTGCAACCCTAGCATGACTTAATTTCCTACGATTTGTTCATTATTTGTTATTATAATCTAGTTGTTCGGTTTAGCTTGTTACAATTTCATAAATGTAAGTGAAATTGTGGTTTTAGGGCAAAATTTAGGAATATTCCAATAGGGTATATTACATTGGAAGTGATGTTGAGACAAGATTTGTGTTCAGTTGAGAAAGCTATAGTGGATGTTAAAGAAAGGGCGTTAGAGATAACAGTATCCTCTCAAATGGGTATGAGATCATGTGGCAAGAAGCAAAAAGGTTAGCTGCAACCCTAGCATGTGACAAAGCTAGGTGTCTGATTTGTATTGATTTAAAATGGTAATAAGCATTTTTATAAGCATGGTCTTTAAAAGGCATGGAACCATACACCACATCTAAATTATTAAAAATATACACCTTTTCAACTTAAAATGAATTTTCATAATATTTTCTGATCAAACAGTTTCCTTTTGTTTTTTACCAGAGAAAATACCTAAATGCACCCATCTCTGTATGCCAGCAAGTGGAAAACTATGTTACACAGGGATGTGTTCCCTATCATCAAGGGACTTGTTTTCATCATTGAAATGTTTCAAGGACAGTGGGATGAAAAGGGGACGTCCCCCAGCCATCCCCGATTTTAAAAAACTGCAGGGCAATGTCTAAACAGCAAACTAAAAAGTGTATCTTACCGAGAGAGACCCTTAGTTTTTCTTTTCAAACTCTTCTGATATACTTGACAGTTTAGTTGGCGATTTAGCCAATACCGCACGAAACAGCTCCTAACATTTGGGGATGGCTAGCCATCCCCAAAATGCCTAGCAAACACAAAAATAGTCTCAATTGTCCCCCTACATATTTGGATATTTTTGGCATTAGAAAACTAATAAAAACTTCTTTTTTTAAGTCTTTTTGCCAAAGCAGCAATGGTGGTGGGGGGTCCCAAAGGTTTGAATTTGTGTCCGCAGACAATAGACCCAAATGAAGGAGGTGCAACCAAAACTGGTCAGGCTACCATTGGATGATCCACTTCTACTAGAGGGAGATAGTGACTCAGATGATTCTGAGCCTTTGGATATTGATAGCTAGAATGAGGCTTAGTTTGTAGCATATTTATTTTGATGTTTGAAACTTCCAGACACATGTTTGCAATGAAACCAGGGGACTCACACCCCCCCCCAAACCTTGAAGTACCGTCCTTGCTACCCAAGTACACCCACCTCCGCCATTACACAACCATGCCGCCACTTGGACGGCTACTTGAATTTCTATTTGAGTTTTTTTATTTTGAATGTTTCAATTGGATATGTAGTATGTTACCATGTTGGATTTTCAATGGTTTTTGATTCGTGTTGCAATTTTCCAATGTTCAAGTATTTCAAGTTGGTATGTTATACTGAAACATCATTTCATAGTTGACGTTTCAAGTTCTCTATGTCACGTTGTTGTAAATGCTTAAACAGAAAACATGGTGTTACAAATACCACACCAAACGTGTATAAATTGCACAGATTGTCAACCATCAGTGTACCTTCCAATGTAACAACACTTGTGAAGACAAAGAATGTGTTGCATGCAATTGAACTTTTCAGGGGTAAACCTTGAACAAAATATATTACCACAGCCTTTCATAAAGTCCAGCCAAGCTCTGGGAAAAGATAGCCACTGATCAGTGTACCAATGCTTGGGAGAACAACAAATACATTACCTATAAGTTCAAGCAATATTTTACAGTTAAACCTCAATAAAATAGCCACCTAAACAGATTAAAATGGTATTTAAACAATATATATAGCTTTGAAAAGGGCCAAAAAGACTGCAAAAATAACAAAAAGTCTGGACTACTGATACAACAAAAAACATACTGCATGCACCTTTTGCTCATGTTTCATATCATAAGGTATTTTACAAACGTGTCCCACTAATGTTTGTGCACACGATCAAGCCAATATCACTCAGCATTGTTGTTAGCCTATCTACTTCTTACTGCAACTATTTTGACACAAAATATGAATGTTCAGAGCAGTCGAATAGAAAGATTAACCCTATTGCTTAACATTTTTGTGATCACTTTACAGGAGCTCACACATTTAATCTTCTCCTGCCTCATTTGATTTTTAAATCCAAGAAGGTCTTTTAATGTAAAGAGCTTCAAGTTTTCTACCAACCCATACAAAACTACAACCATAGCATCACTGAATAAGGCAGCACTTCCCATATCATTAACCTACCCTTACCTCCACAATCAGCCCACTTATCCAAGATTAGTGTAAGCCTGAGGTACAAGTGCAATATGAACTAATCAGGTGTAAGAGATAGCTTATATGCAATATTGCAAGCCAAAATCAGTGACATCTTGTACTCAGGCTGACATCTTCATACTAAATAATATATATAAAATTTCAAACCATGACTGCAAGGATCTATGGGTAGTGCAATTAACACTGGTCACACATTCAACAAAGTGGATGAAACGGTAGAAATAGCGAGAAAGAAAGAATTTATATTAATGCATATTAATGATCAAAATAAATTGATAGAAATCAAAGTATAGCAATAATCAAGAGTACTAGAAACAACTTTGATGACCAAAAGTTAAGTATCTAAACCAAAACTAGGAAAGACAATTCTAACTGGTAAAACCTAAACGATCTAGTGAAAATAGCAACCATATATCCTATAATACAAATCGGGAAATAAGAAATTAGTAAGAATTATACACAGAACCAAGAGATAGAGTCCTTTAAGAAAGGGATCTAGCCTTGTCTTAGTCACAGACTCACAACCATTATAAAAAGAAAGTAGTTTTTTAGGTCTTAGCAAAACTAGCTTCCATTTTAATTTTCAATGTATGAATCATTCATTCGAAAGCCAACAAAATTTCTTCTTTTTGTTTGTCTTATATTTTGTTTTATTTTTGCACCCTTTGGTTTCAATCTCAAGAACAATTTGGACCTTGCCACATCACTTTAAAATGCCACTTGAGGGGAAACCTTGGCTTTAATTGTCACGATGAAGGATATCTATTCCTTTAAGTTCATCGAGGATTTCCCCCTGAACTTATCTTGCAAGGAATGCACACCTAATGAATGAATTAGTTTTACTTATGAAGATGTCTCTACAAGCATTTGGACATAGGACTCTGATTTAAGAGCCAATTATTTTCAGTTCACCCTATTGACAGAATTGAAGCCACGTGAATTTAATTTCTTTGCCAATTACTATCACTCCAGACTTGCAAACGGAATTATCAGATGAGATAGAACACTTAGGAACTGGAATCGCTGCATGTTATATCCCTTTTCCAAAATATGATGAAAAACTGTTGCTCAAGAAGTCATTGAATTTACTGCAGCTATTGTTGGACCATCCCAGGTACTTGTCAGAGGCTGGGGATTGAAATTGCTGCCCAATGCAAGTTAAGCACTTGTTGGAGATTGGGGATTGAGGCCCCTGCCCAATGCATGCCAAGGACTTGTTGGTGATAGAGAACCAGCAATGCGGCCCAATGCATGCCAAGGAGTTATCAAAGGTCAGAAATTGGGATTGTTGTGTGACTAGTGTTGAGGAGTTATCATGGATTGAATTTGGGAGCTACCACCCAACCAATGCCAAGTCAGATGGAAGGAAGAACTTCAAACCTCCAACAAAAAAGTATGTGAGGCCTGTAAGGCCAACCGACGATGTAATATGCAAATGCCCAGTAAGGCAACCCATGATGTTGTGTGTAGATTTCAAATTGGGCCTTGGTGCCAATTTAGTTTTACGCAAGCCAGTTTTGTCATTCAGGTTGCAGCATACAAAACTAGGAAAACATTGTATTTTGAGATGATCAAAGTGAGTATTATTTTCACTTCTGGGGTACTTTGTATTTATAATTTCTTCTGTGAAGGAAACCCCATTGGAGAAAATAACCAGTGGTCAAAAATCCTTAAGTTTCTTGAGGACTTCCTCACTCAAGCAATTGTTGTGTGGTTGTTGTACTGACTGTCATAACAGTCCTTTAGCTGTAGTAATCAAATTATAATCAATATAGGTTGCTACAAGAGTTTAATTTGATTTGTGCAAGTTTACATGTTATCTAGCTAGTTATTGGCATATTTGAGTACGACTCATTGCTGCTGTTTGGATATAGCTTGCTGAAGATTGTTTTTTATGTTGTGAACTTCTCTTTTTACTGGAAATTTGAAAGGGGACGTGACTATACATTAATCAACTTTACACATAAACAGGCCTTCCAAGTTTCAGACATTTGAACCTAAGGGTTGGCAAAGAAGACACCATTAATTTCAAGCTTGCCAGATTGACAATATGCAATGTTACTACTAGTTGTTTCTTGTTAAGTTACAGATTCTGAATATACTAGGGAAGCAAGACAATGCTAGCTTTATTAAACTACAAAATCCAAAAAGTTGATAATAACTGGAATTAGAAAATTATAATTTATTTTAAGTTTTGAATTAGACTGGTCTAATTTATAGTTTTTAGCGCTAGCACCTTGCATGTATGTGCAATTAGTGTAATTTTACTCACAAAGAGCTGAAACGTTTGTTTCACTTTTTTGCCTTCATTGATAAGTAATCACAGTATATCTCAGACATCTTATAGTGGCATAGAATATAGAGGGTCAGCAATTACTCTCTCCCAATTCAAGATATAACAGAAGCAAGTAATGGTCACCATTTTCAGACATCATCTAGATGACCGTTAAAAAGACATTTCTGTCCCTGTAACTGTATAAGATGTCTCCTGGTCGCTAATGTTAAATAGAAGAGACACGGAAAGGGGTGAGCTGTTTCCAATAAGGATTTCTTAGTCGAATCTTATTATCTTAGCCC
The DNA here is from genome assembly GCA_028749045.1 of Cupressus sempervirens. Classification (NCBI taxonomy): domain Eukaryota; kingdom Viridiplantae; phylum Streptophyta; class Pinopsida; order Cupressales; family Cupressaceae; genus Cupressus; species Cupressus sempervirens. Next base: position 54,927,301 of record CM053793.1, on the reverse strand, counting down.
ATTCTCCTGAAGGGATTATTAGAATCTGCATTAACCTTTTCATGGTGATTGGTGACGACACAATCTTTTCTTGTGTTTGTGCCTACAACCCAACTATAGCATTATTTTCCATGAAACCTCTTCTCCTGGCCATGAGGGTGGATACTGTTAACACCAAAGATACTACGCAACAATTGATGGACAGTTCCCTAACAAATGTTTTAGAAGGGCAGGAACTTTCTCATTTTTTGGAATTCTGGCACATCTAATTTTCATGTCTTTCATCAATACCTCGAAATACAAATCTATGTTTAATGATTCCGATAAATATACGTTGCAGTTTACTATTGGTGCGCTTCTGTGATTACAATATTCAAACTCCAAAATTCAAAATAAGGAGACAATTCAAATTATGCTTACACTATTGCAAACAAAAAACTCTCTATAACCTCTAGCATTGTAAGTGATGGGATTTTCACAATAGTTACCCGGGTTCAAATTCCAGAAGATATGATAAAGTGTTCAGATTGGGTAAAACACGACATCCACGTCATTGAGTGCAGAAATCCCAGTGAAAAGAAAAAATTTGCCTTCGTAAGTCTAGGCCATTCCTCTCAGGAGATCATCCAAATCTGTACTGATCTTTGCATAATTATCAGTGAGGATATTATCCTTTCTTATTCGTGTACGTAGCAATAACACAGACTAGAGAACTGTTCTCCAGGGAGCCACTTCTCTTGCCTTTGAGAATGGTTCTTCTTCGGACACGACTTGCAGCACCCATAACATAATCCTTTTACAGATATTTTTAAAGGTTCGATAATACTAAATGTGTTGAGATTCTGGCACATTTGCTTTGTCGTTTTTTAATATGATAACTTGAGACATATAAACCTAGACTAATAGTTTCAGATTATTTCGTGCATTTTCTTCTTCTGTAATAACAATATTCTAGCTTATAAACGAGCTAACAAATTCAAATTATGGTACACTATTGCGGAAAAAAAATCTGCCGTGGCATCAGATGGAACAAACTCAAGAGACAAAATAGCAGAATTTCATAGCGAACCGGGTTCAAACCGGTGTTCCCCAAAAACAGGCTTCCCCGACACAAAACTAATTACAACTGAGGAAAGTATCCCAAAGAATAATGTACCAAATCTTCAGAAGTGAAAAGCCAGTGCTCTCGATGAGTAGAAGTCGCATAATCTCCCATTGCACTGTACAGATTGAACTGAAACTTGTTCACAAATCTTGCGATTTAATATGTTTGGAGATTAGATTTTTATCTGCCATACGATCAGTGAAACCCAGAAATTTCGATGTCTATTGAGAACAAAAAAGAACAGGTTTTTATCGCAGAGGAGCGTCTTTCGGTTTTACTGGAAGCGAGTCTCCTTAGCGGACAAAGAGTGGTATACTTTTATAAATGGAGAAAGATTTCGGGATTTTATTATTAATATATTTTACATATTGGGTCAAGCTTCGGTAGATGTTGTAACTTGTGCAGATGTTTTACCATTAAAATCAAAATCACAACATATGTTGGGAGTTTTCCTACATAACCATCGGAAAAAGATAATTTATAAATTTTTCATATGTTTATAGAGAGGAATTGAGGATACAAAAAGGGAGGTTGAATTTTGATGTTATCATAAGTATAACCTAGGTTAAGAATTAATTTATTTCTATTTTTAAAGGTTGTTTCTAATTTTTATTATTTTTATATTTCATTTACGAAAATTATTTTTTATTTTTTATTTTTTATTTTTTATATCAATAAAAGGTAAATGCTTGTATTTTATTAATATCAAAATATGTACAAAACCTCGTTCAAGTATAGGCATCGGGGGATTAAAGAAAACCCCCAATATTGTCTAGGGTCGAAGTCTTGTATACTTATAGATGCCCTTTAGGAGCTTCAAAGAGGAAATTCCCTTAGATTACAGAGAGGAGGATAAACCCCCGTAATTACATATTGATTGCAGAAAAGAGCTTTATAACTCAAATTTACTACATTACGTAAGAAGGATGACATAATGAGATTCAGTGAAGATGGAGAATGTAGAGGCAAAAGACAGAAGTCGAAGACTCTCCAGAGATGAACCTACAAAATAGAGGAGGGACAACCTCTAACAGGAGCCAAAGCAATCATTTGAAACCAAGCAACATTGTAAGAAACACAAAAGAAATGCAACATCTTGCAAAAACTTGGTAGTAAGGAGAAACCAAACCATAGTAGGACCCAAAGAGGGGTCTTGAAGAGAAAGAACCCATTTTAGCTCAAAAAAGCCCATGACTAAAGCCATGATTTTGCTATGATTGTGTTAGAGTGGGGTTGTCATTACACCAAAAGACAAATCTGTCAATGTCTGATACAACCACTCAACTTATAGTACACAGCAAGTGGTAAGCCCTTGTCACGAATCCTAAGGCGAGCGCTAAACAAATTTCTGACAATCTCCCCTTTAATGTTATTCGAGAGTCTAATGATTTGAACCTGTGACCAAGCTCTAATACCACTTGTTAGAGTGGGGTTGTCATTACACCAAAAGATTGATCTGTCAATATCCAATACAACTACTCAACTTATAGTGCATGGGGGGCGGTTAAGCCCTTATCATGAATCTTGAGGGGAGCATTGAACAAATTTCTAACAGATTGACCCATAAAAACCAAACTGAAGCTAAAGATTACAGTTAGATTAAACAATCCCATCATTCCATAACAAAAGAATGCAAGAACGCTCTAGCATAAAGTTTAATTGGTTACAAACTGGTTAAGTAAATAATTACAAAGAGAAACAAAAATTCTGCCTTGAATTGCCAGTGAGACGATGAGTTGCATTAAACTGGTTAGTAAACAAAAGAATGCAAGAACGCTCTAGCATAAAGGTTGTTTCTAATTTTTATTATTTTTATTATGAATTTATTTATTTATTTTTTAGTCAATAAAAGGTAAATGCTTATATTTTATTAATATCAGAATATGTACAAAACCTCATTCAAGTGCAAGCATTGGAGGAAAAGGAATGAGGTAAAGAAAACCCTTGGTATTGTCTGGGATTGAAGTCTTGTATACTTACAGATGCCCTTTAAAAGCTTCAAAGAGGAAATTCTCTTAGATTACAGAGAGGATGATAAACCCCCATAATTACATATTGATTGTTGAAAAAGAGCTTTATAACTCAAATTTACTAAATTACATAAGAAGGATGACATATCAAGATTCAGTGAAGATGGAGAATGCAGAGGCAGAAAACAAAAATTGAAGACTCTCCACAAATGAACCTACAAAATAGAGGAGAGATAGCCTCCAATGGTAGTCAAAACAACCATCTAAAACCAAGCAACATTGTAAGAAACCCAAAAGAAATGCAACATCCTGCAAAAACTTGGTAGTAAAGAGAAACAAAACCATAGTAGGACCCAAAGAGGGTTCTTCAAGAGAAAGAACCCATTTTAGCTCAAAAATCCCATGACTAAAGCCATGATTTTGCTATGTTTGTATTAGAGTGGGGTTGTCATTACATCAAAAGATAGATCTGTCAATGTTTGATACAACCACTCAACTTATAGTACACAGGAGGCGATTAAGCCCTTGTCACAAATCTTGAGGGGAGCATTGAACAAATTTTCAACAATCTCCCCTTTAGCGTTACTTGAGGGTCTAATAATTTGAACCTGTTACCAAGCTCTAATACCACTTGTTAGAGTGGGGTTGTCTTTACACCAAAAGATCAATCTGTTAATGTCTGATACAACCACTCAACTTATAGTACATAGGAGGTGGTTAAGCCCTTTTCACGAATCCCGAGGGGAGTGTTAAACAAATTTCCAAAAAATTGACCCATAAAAACCAAACTGAAGCTAAAGATGATGGTTAGATTAAACAATCCCATCATTCCATAACAGAAGAATGCAAGAACGCTCTAGCATAAAGTTTAATTGGTTACAAACCAATTAAGTAATTGCAAAGAGAAACAAAAACTCTACCTTGAATTGCTAGTGAGACGACGGGTTGCATTAAATTGGTTAATAAACATATAAAACCTTAAAACAAAGAGTACTTAAAATATTAAGATAATGAAGCTTTACTTTGGTAAATATTAAACAAAATTTTAGGTCTATCGTAGGTTTCTCATGTCAGCTGTAGATTTTAACCAAAGCAAAAAGCAAGTCAACGCACATCTTATCTAACGTTAGTTTTTATATACATAAATAAGTCTTATTTAGGAAGTCCTTAATTTAAAACATTATTCAACCATAAAGGCATCTTGGAGGTCTTCCATGGCTACCTACAGGGGTCTATCCTACAAAATATCCTCCTCCTCAAAGTACATTTCATCCAATTGTCCTCCACAGGGTCAAAGATTGAGCAAAAATGAAGGAGAAAGTGTAAATTCCTCCTATAAACATCCCTTTCCGCCCAAAAGCCTATTGGGTCTTTTGTAAAGATATTGGGTAAGTTTGAACTGGCTCACCCCTTACATAGAGCATATTGTAATTTTTTGCCAAGAGGATGGTTAAACATCCCTAATATTAAGGAGGGCAATGTTCAAATCTCAAGAAGAGCCTCAACAAAAAGTTCCTAAAAAAGACTACCAATAACCTCATGGTCTGAATAGAAATGACCAAAAATGGCAATAAACATGGCAATGATATCCAAGTTAGTTTGATACCTGTTAGGGCAATTGATGAATTGGGGTCCAAGGTAGTGAAGGACATCCCTCCATACCACTCTATAATGAATCTTGACATACTACATAATTCTCTCAATCCTTATCAGCTTATCAAGATAAGCATGAAAGCTTAATAGGGGTATCTATGCTGATAATAATAAGAATGAAAAAACCATCCTCAGTAAATATGTAGAAAAAATGCCTTCCAACCTAGCAAAGAGCACAATCATTAAAAGCACGAGTATTGGGCAGAGAGCATTCATGCGAAAGACACAACAAAATATAGCAATAAGTGGAGTTAACTGCCAATTGGTACATGAGATAATTTTTGCCTCGGGAAAGGTAAAGTGCTTTAAGTAAATAAATATTAAAATAAACTAGTTAAGAGATTAATGATTAAAATAGAAATATACTTAAGTTGAACGCCAGTGTAGATAAAAAAATTATTTCATTTCTACCATCTACCCCTTCATTGGCAATTTTATCCACCACCCCATTCCCTTCTTGATAGATGTGGTTAATGGTGGAGTACTTAATGCTCGAGGCCAAGTCAAGGGCCCTAGACGAGAGAGAGTTTGACCTCCACTTGGGTGTGGACTTATTTCTATTTAAGCATTGACCACAATAGTAGAATACCCCTCTATTGCAACTTGACTAAGATTTTTTTTTGACAAATCCATAGCCCTTCAATTAGAGCTCTGAGTTCTCCTTCATTATTGGTAGCCCTGTCAATGGGTTTCATACATTTGACCAATCCCAATGATCATTATGATCATTATAAAGCTTTATGATTGGATATAAGCAACCAATCCCAATGGTCCCAAGGTTTCCATGAGAGGCCCCATCAAAATTTAGTTTGACGTAATTTTCCACAGGGGGTCCATTACTTAATTTACTGACCATACCCCCTTGACCCAGAAAGAACGAAAGTTTTAAACATGGCCATGAAAATCTCATTGGTTAGTCACAGATCGAAATCAGTTTGGAAGTTTCATTGGTTCTTGAGCTTTTACAATTAATTGTTTCCATAATAAGAGATTCAATTTTAAGAGTGAGTTGCTCACAACTCATACTAGAATTTATGAGTGTCCTTTTGTTACATTCCTTCCATAGTTCTCAAATAATGATGGATGGAGAAATAATCCAAAGATCATAAAAATTGTTGCTAGAGTACAACTTTGGCCAAGATAACATCAAATTCAAGACTAAATTAGGTAGGGTTATCTTATAGTGCAATTTCTTAAATATCCAATACCATATGTTGGAGGCATATAGGCAAAAGAGGAAGAGATGGTCCATGTTTTCCTGTATAGAATAGCAAAGAGAGCACCATGTAGGCCCTATGAATCCAAATTTCCTAATTCTATCAACTATCAAAATATGATTTTGAAGAGCAAGCCAAGAGAAGGCTCTTGCTTTAGGAAGACATAAAGCATCCCAACACAAGGAGTAGGGTATCTCTACCTTTGGATGCAACTTAAGAGAAGAGAGGTAGGAATAGCCATCCTTGGTATTATATTCCCCTATTTTAGATCCATCTCAAATGAGAATATCATCTTGGCCTGAGAAAGAGAAATTTCTCAGCCCCAATATGTACACGAGTACAACCTCCTCATCCTTAGGCAACTGATAGATGGAAAGAGATTTCCATTTCCAGCTTGAGGGGGATCCCTTATCTAAGTTCACATAGTTAATAAGTTAGGGACCCAAACTGGCTTCAAGAATAGATCTTGAGGTTTGTAAATTGAAGAATTTACATAAAATTGGAAAGCCTTCCCAAGAGTCTGTCCAGAATCGTACTTGATCACCTTGTCCAATTTTCCAAGTCACTTTTTTAGAGATGATTGCCCTGCATGAGAGAAGGAAGTTCCAAAAATTGGACCCTCTTGGAGGGTTTTTGGTTCTAATAACACTAAGGGGGTCATTAGGGTTTAAATATTTGTTCAAAAGAATTATTACCCATCTTAAATTTGGGTACCATGACATTTTCCATATTAATTTGGCCCCCAAGGCCATAGCATTGTCCTTTAAATTTGTTATACCCAAGCCCCCTTCCTGTCTAGGTCTACAAACCTTATCCCAAGCTAAAAGGGAGTATTTCTTCTTATCTTCAAAGCCTTGCCAAAGGTAATCCCTCAGAATCGTGTTGAGACAATCTCTCTAAAAGGTTGGTAGCTCCAGGATTAATAGTTGGTAGCTGGGAATGCTAGAGAGAGAAAACTTAAGCATAATGATTCTCACTACAAGTGATAAGCATTTACCTTTCCATGTATGTATCCTAGATCTCATCTTACATACTAAGGTCTCCCAACTATGAGTACTTTTCTTTCCTATTTCTAGAATAACTCCTAAGTATTTATAGGGGAAGGCCCCCTGTTCGATGCGCAAAATCGTCATGATCCCCTATTCTTGGGCAGGGCAAGTGTTAAAGAAGAAAGTCTCTAATTTTGTTATATTGATATCTTGACCTGAAGCCTTCAAGTAAGATTCAAGGATTACTTTAAGAGTATTGGCTTCTTTGAAGGATGTCTCCCTATACAACATGGTGTTCATCAAAAAATTGTTGATGAGTCATTGCCTCCGAATTTTGTGAAATACAAATTCCCTTAAGGGAATTATTAAGCTTGAAATTGTTCACCATTATGCCTAGAGCTTCATAAATGATAATGAAAAGAAAAGGTGAGATTGGATCCCCTTATCTAAGGCCCCTAGATGATGATAAGAAGCCCTTCGAAGTTCCATTGACCAAAACCAAAAATTTGGGAGTTTAAATGCATTCAAAAAATAGGTTTATCCATCACTTGGAAAAGAGAAATGCAAAGAGGCATCTACAAAAAAATCACCAGTCTACTTTATCACAAGCTTTGCTTATGTCCATTTTAATCATCATGCCAGGTATATTACTCTTAGAAAATGTATGAATAGCTTCCCGAGCTATTATTATGCCATCATAGTGTTGGAATACTTTAGAATAATTAGGGCGGGGGGGTGAATCAATTATCCAAGGTCCAGATGTATAAATAAAACTTTTCACAGCTTAGTGAACCCATAAAACATTCATACCCATGCATGCATTCATTAGGTAAATACTAAAACTTGTATGTTACTATCAAATCAACTTGCAAAAATGTAAAGCATTAAACACAACACATTCATCATCACACTTGACACAAGGATTTACATGGAAACCTAATTTGGGAAAAATCACCAGTAACATGCTACTCCTTTTCACTCTTTTGATGTGATGCCCAATGAAAGGCCAACCCTATTAAAGGTTACAATACACATTGTTAAATGTGACCCGGTTAAGGGATTTCAATCACCTTGTTAAAAGTGAGCCTTGTTAGAGGACTTTAGGCCATTCACTTGGAATGCCACCCGGTTAAAAGATTTTCAAATGATTGATAGGTCAACCTTAATCCAAAGGATTTACCCTATACTGATACAATTGTTAGAGAGTAACAATAGAGATTTGATTTGACACAACTTACAACTTCCCTTGTAGATTACAAATCTCTATTTAGTCCTCAATTCTACTTGGCCTTCATACTTTGCAACTCTGACAACTCATTCACCCTTCAAGCATTCATCTTCTTAAGCCTTCTTACTTAAAATGTCATTGCAGACTCTTCTCTTGGGTCACTTAATGAAGCAAAAACTTCAATTCCTTCTCCTCCTTAGGTTCTCACACATGAAACCAACAACTTTTGCTTCATGACTAGACATTCCCAAATAGGAAATTAGAATATTTTTCCGCTCATTATCCATCATCCAAATTAGGGTCTTTGGATGGATTAGGTAGGATACAATGTATCTACCCCATATCTTGTCTTCTCTAGAAACTTCTTCTAGAATCCATTTGAATTCACCTAAAAATAGTTTACATCAAATTCTATGCCACCAACTCATCAACCTTATCTTCCTCTTGGTTCGCAAGTTTCAAAAAAACAAATTTGTTAGCTCAGATTCGGTGAATCTTTGATCTTTAACATAATGCAGCAGCTCAACATTATCAATACTCTTATGCTTGACACATACTACGTTGCTCGACATCAACTATGAAATCACTCAACATCAAATAAAGTTTACTGATGCTCGGCATCAACTAAACTTTACTTGACATCAACTATTTTTCTTGGCATCCACTAAAGTTTGCTTCCACTCAGCTCCAACTGACTTTCTACTCGGCTTGCACTGACTTTGCTCGGCACCTACTATCCACTTGGTCAAGCTTAGCAGACAAACTTTGTTTAACCTGTTCTTCTAAACTTTATAAGTGTAGCCAGCATTTTGTAACCTTAAGTAGATCATCAATACATCATGTCATCATGATCTCAAGTGATCCTTGTACTTCATTACATAATCAGAACTCAACCTTTCCTATAGGTGCTATTGTTACCTCTTATTGATCAAATCCTCTTCATCAGTCAACTAAGTGATAATATTGAATCTTATAAGTAGTTGTCTTACTAGAAAATAGCAAGTTTGACATCAATGACAAAACAATGATTGAAACATACATTCTTCTTTAACAATCTCCCTCTTAAAAATGATCTTTTCAATCATATCTCAACACATAGATAGATTTGCCCATAATAAACCTCAATTGAGCTTCATTAATTTAGCTGAGGAGGATACCAGTTAGGTGACGAGCCAAAGTTTTAGACAATAACTTATAAAGGGTGTTGCAAACTGAAATGGGCCTAAAATCCTTAAAGCTCTTTGGGGTATCTTTTTAAGGAATAGGGGTCAAGAATGTATGATTGACTTCTCTCAAGAGACCACTAGAGGCTCTAAAAATATCTAAGGTATCAATGATTTCATCCCCCATAAAATGCCAACATTTTTGAAAGAAGCTAGCTAGAAAACCATAAGGACCCTGAAAAGTTTATGGGTCATTTGGAAGAGGGCTTTTGTAACCTCCTCCTCAGAGAAACTGTGAAGAATAATGTTGTTTTGCTCCTCTAAAATGATTTTAGGTTTGTGACTTAAAAGCAATTTTTGATGTTGGAGAGAGGACCCTTCTAGATTATTTAACATGTCCTCAAAGTAATTTATAGCTCCTTGTGCAATTTTTGTTGGTTGTTCATAGGATTTATTGAAGTTATTAGTAATTCTAGAGATTTTATTAAAAGCTCTTTTATGCTTGGTGTTGTTATAAAATAACTTTTTGTTCTTGTCCCCTGCCTTGAACCACATTTCCCTAGATTTTTGTTTCCAACATATTTCCTCTTTGGCGAGAATATTTTCTAATTGAAGACAAAGATCTCTTTCTTTGGTATGAAGATCAATGTCGATTCCTTTGGACATCACCTCTAAGTTGATTGGGGCTAATCTTGCCTCTATTGACCTTTTTGAGTCAAAGATGTTGCCAAACTTCTGCTTATTCCATATGATGAGGTTATGCTTAATGAACTTGAGTTTTTGGACTATCTTATAGAGTCTTAACCCCTCTATTTTGGCATTAATCCACCAATATTCTAAGGTTGGAAGTAGTAATGCATCCTTAAAACACATTAGTTCAAACTTGAAAGGATTACGGGTAGGAGAGCATTCTGACTCAATTGATACAAGGACTGGACAACGATCTAACCCTAAGGATGGGAGAGTTTTAGATATCACATATGAGATTGTTTTAAGTATATCTTCCAATAGTAAGAATCTATATAATTTTTTTGCTATCTAACTAAAATCAAGTCTTCTATTGTTCCAAGTAAAAGCGTTGTCCTTGGATTTTACTTTGAGAAGAGCAACTTGGAATAACCAGTTATTGAAATCCATTAAAGCTTGAGAGAGTTTTGAAAAGCCCCCTCTTTTTTCAGTTAGAGAATAGATGACATTGAAGCCTCCCCCAAGAATGTAGGAGAAAGTTGAATGGCTCATAGCTATGTCTAGTTCCTTCCATAGTGTCCTTTTGTCAATTGTTGGGATTGGCCCATTAATGTTAAATAAAGAGAATTGCATACTATGAAATTTGATAAGTACCCACATCTAATGCCTTTCAATTTTAACTAGGTCTAGGTCAATAAGCCGAGGGTTCCAAATTATAGCCAGACCCCTTGAGGCTCCTATAGTTAGGCTCCCAAAAAAATTTGTAGGGCCTAATTTCATTCCAAAGGAACTTAGCTCATCCTGATTCATTTTAGTTTCTTGGATCATTAGAATGTCAAGTTTATAGTTAGAGATGCAACACTTAACTAGGCATTGCTTGTTAGGGGCATTCAAGCCCCTAACATTCCAAGTAATGACCTTTATTTGTCCGTGGGAAGGACCTTCCCTTTCCCTGCATCAATAAGAGTGGTTAATTTAGTTTGACCATTAGCCTTATCATCATGAGACCTCAATTTGTTCAATGATTTTCTTCATCTCTTTTTTGAGAGCTTATATAGATTAGGAGAAGACCTTGGTTTTTTGGATTGTTCTAGTCCCCTTAGGTTATCCTCTTATTCCACCCTTAAGAGATCATTCTTGATATCTTTATGTTTATAGCCTTCGACCCTTAAAGCTAAGAGTTCATTAATATATATTTTTCCCATAGTTAAGTCTTTAAGGACTGCCTCTTCAATGCACATATTAATAAGTTATTCAGTAAGCTTATCATAAAAATCATCCTTTTCATGCTCACTCTATCTAGATGAAAAGGAAGCTTTGCTACCTTGGGATGGAGCTTCCTCCTCCATAAAACTCAGAGGTATAACAAAATACCTTAATCTCATAGGATGGGAGATTAGAGAGCCTTCAGGAGCAACATCCAAATTATCATTATAGTTAATTTCCCAAAGACTCGTATCCTTAGCAATGTCCTCCTTCAGTAGCTTAGGGTTATTTGTTGACATATCTCCTATAGGTGAAGTTAATCCATCCAGAATAGTAAAGCCTCCTTGACCTAGATTAAGGGAAACATGAAGAGATGTATTGTGATCATTAATCTAAGGAGGGGTTGGAAAAATTGGAAGAAGAGGATGTGATTGTGTGTCCATAACATGTTTCACTTGGGATTGTTTGTGGAGGTTTCCAAAGGAGATGGATGCCCTACCTTATGCCAACACTGCTCAAAGAAGTTAATTATTTCCATATCTAAGATCAAGATTTCTGTCGATTGTTGCCATAGAAAACTTCCATGCAAAGACCCCTGAAAGATTATCAGGTTAAGGTAATATATGGATTGATTAGTTATACTTCAGGTGGGCTTCAAAGTGGTCTTGCCTATCTTTACATCAACTAAGACTTTGATGTTTGATGAAGAGGCAAAATCACTCAAACACCCCTGAAATCCACCTAGTGAATCTCCAATTTGTTTTAGGATTTTCACATTAAGGAGTTCCATAGGAGAAAAATTAAAGGATACCCATTTAGGAATGGTTTGATTGTTAATAGTTTCTAGATTGAAATTAGGTTTCCGTTCCATGAATTTAACATATTGACCCAGAAGGAAAAATGGTTTTCCAACTATTAATTTATCTTTAAATTCTAATGACTTACAATCTAGAAATAATGTATTAGTAAGAAGGTTAGTGATACTTACCTAATGCTTCAATATCAAAGCCATGCTTTCAAGGAAATAAGATGGGTTAGGGTTAGAGCCACACCATTTCACAAAGATGCCCCATAGATTACAAGTTTTCCATAATTCCTCTGAGTGTGGATTGATGATAATGATGGTTTGATACTCCTCCCTAGGGTTCTCCAGAGGGTTTTGATTAGATTTCTTGTGAGTGATTTTCCATCTGGTTTCATTAGGATTTTTTTCTTTTTTCCTCCAATTGGGGGCTAAGAGATTACTGCTCCCAAATCCTGATCCAAGAGGGGCCACATTAGCCCCTATAGCCACTGACAAAATTCGGGCCATTCCTTGAAATGTTATTATTTGATACCTTGGCATGATTGTGGAGAGGAGGGTTTTCACCCATCCATCTATGTTTGAATTGTCTTTGATCCTGCCATTGTGATATTCTTCATTTGGACATAGCTAAGGTTCCAGCCCTAAACCCACTCATTGAAGAAGAGTGGATCAATCTCAAAGCAGAGGATAAAAATTAATGGCCAACCAATGTCCTTTCAAAATACTTTTTAATCCATTTCTAGGTAGGAGCATCGAATCCATTCTGAGGATCCTAACGGGTTTAAGGGCAAAAGCAATAAGATCCCTACCCTATTGATTATGTTATCCATCAATCTGCATTTGATTGCATTTTCAATTTTTTCCTTAGTTATATATAAATAATTCATAAAAAATTTGAGGACTAATTGTTAGAAATAAGTTAAACATTTGCATGAAGACTTATCATAATATCATTATTTTATCTAATAAAAGAAAGTGGAACCAACATATGTTATACTTTTTAAGAAATATTCTTAAAGAAATTATGGAGTACAAATATTTTGGGATTGACTTCAACAACAACTTAAGTTAGGAGTAGAAAAATTAGAACTTTTATTTGCTCTTCAAATATGTGTATGTGTAAACACGTGTAGGGAGGGAGGGAGGTAGGAGGAAAAAATATGAATTAGAAATCATCTAAACTCTTTTTGGAACTTTTATACTTTTGGTATTACTCTAGGTGTGAATTTTCACCTAGCAATACATTAAACAAACAAAATGGAATGAAAAAATTAGAAATGCTACATCAAAAGCAAGTTAAAAATCAAAAGTTCAAGTCTCTAAAGATTGTGTTAAGTGGAGTATGGGGTGTTAGAAACAATAGTCCACCAAGATAACAGAGAGGGGTGGGGGATGAATCAGTTATCTAATAATTAAAACATTTATCCACCATAAATGATCTTAACCATTCAACGAAAGTAAACAAAAACCATACAAAGATGCACATACACAATTACACCATATATGTCAACTAGGGAAACCCTTGATCAGAGGGAAAACCTTGGTGGGAATGATGCTCATGAGATGATGTACTAATAGAAATATTCCTTGTCAGAGGATGGACCTTTTTAGGAGTCTATTATAACATTTAGTACATACGAGTCCCTATTAGGAGACTTTGAATCCTTATTACAAGATTCCAACCCTATTAGGAGTTGTAGAAGATAGAAGAACCCACTGTCCAAACAACTTTTGGGGCAAGATCACCAAACTCACTGTCTAACTAATCTCTCAACTATTCCTTGTAGAATAATGGTATTTTCTATCCTTTAACTTCTTTCTTCTGTCATGTCAACCGGACCAATCACTATCTAACCTTGTAGACCATATCACAAACCTTGGATCCAAGTATCCAACTTTGGATTAGACAATAAAACCTTAGCAACGAAGTTTCCTTCACCTTTTCTCTACTCTACTTATCTTCATATTCCACTCTTTGTGCTACTTCCAATCATTCACTTCCTTATTCCATGATAAAGGAAAATGTCCTTCCTTTGTATCAAATCCATAAAATAATTTCTTGAGTTGACTATTACACCTCAATTAATTATTATAGGACCATATTAAGAACACATTACACTTAGCAATAACATTAATCTTCTGCCTTGCATCTTGAATAAATTTCCATACACCTATCATTATGACAAGCGAGCTTAGCTTCATCATCTTCAAAATTTCTTCTTCACATCTTTAACTTTGGCTTCTTAGAATAACAAATCTGATAATAGAAATAACAATTTTACTAGAACATGCCTCTATAAACTCTATCTCAAAATAGTCTTCACCGAAACTTGCATAACTTCTTCCAATTGTGCTTCCGAGGTTAGATGCATATTCTAGACACTTAGTAGTATCTCCCTTTAACCTCGCTTAGTGAAAATGCTCGACTATCTATCCATACCAACTTGATCTTTTCGTTGTTCTTCTATCAAATACCACAGAAAAATGATATGTTGACATCAATGACAAACATAGTCATGATTGTAACATGTCATCATGATAATAATCTAATAATGTTTCTATAATACTCCCCCATAGGAATATCATTAGCATTCATGCTTCCAAAAATTTCCTCCTTTGGCATTGATGGCAACATAAATGAAAAACATCTAGTTCTAAGAATATCAACTGCAAAAGATTGTTAACCTTTCTTTTCAAATCCTCTTCATCAATCATTCTTCCATTTTGTACTTCTCCTGAACTATTTTCCATGCTAAATTGTCTTTCATGTTGTACTTCTCCTATTGTACTTTTCCTCAATTGTTTCTCTTCTACTAAACTATTTTTGAATTGTTTTACTATTTCTGAACTATTTTTCATGCTAAACTTCTCCCCCATTGACATCAATGTCAAAGGTTTCAACAACCAACAATCTCTGCAAAAACTGTCTCTGACCTGCTTAAGTGTCCAAAGACACTTTTAAAATAACATCCAACAAGAGTCCTAGATGACTTTGTTCATCACAGATACTCCCCCATATAGGAAGCATTAGCATTTAGTACAAACAAACAATAGTGCTCTATTACACTGGACTGATGTACTCTTGTATTATCTACTTTGATGTAGGAAGGGGCATAACCCCTAACATACCTTGCAAATACTTAAAATTCTCTTTGGGAAGAGGCTTAGTGAAAATATTTGCAATTTGCATTTTAGTACTTACATACTCCAATCTAATTTCCTTTTTTGTAACTTTTTTTCTCTCAACATGTGATAATTGATAGAAATATGCTTAGTCTTAGAATGCAACACTAGATTCTTAGACATGTTTATTGTGTTTGTGTTGTCACAATGTATGACAACAAGTTCATTGAATTCCATCCTTATATCCTTCAACATCTGCTTCATCCAAATAACTTGATTGCAATTGTTTATTGCTACAACATATTTTGCTTCTGCTATACTTTGTGAGGTACAATCCTACTTCTTGCTTAGCCAAGAGACCAATCTTCCTTTAAGAAAGAAGGCTCCACCACTAGTGGTCTTTTTGTCATCCATACTACCTACCCAACCAACATCATGTAATATCCTCCCCTGATTTGAACTTTGACTTGTAGAAATTTAACTTAAGGAATATTGTCAAACACTTTGTATGCAAACTCATAAAGCTGATTTCCTCAATAAATTGCTTTCCAATGAGTAGATTTACGAACAACTATGAAGTGACATTAAAATGCATAATACACATCATAACATTTTCACAAACACTTGGCACACATTCAACAATATATGAACAATCTGGAAACTCTTTCAATCTGCTGATAAAGGGTGATTTTTAAATGTAGATGTGCACTTACAGTTGCCTTAAAGGCTGCAACAACTATTCAGACTTGTATTCAACAATTATTATGCAAAGTATCAAAATTTGACAGAAGAAACCTGGAATTAGTTGTCGTAGTATTTTGCAGATGTAGTCGGCAACCTTCCAAACTTCTAATCAGCCGAAAAAACAAGTAAACTTGATACCAACACTATTCACGTCGTACTGTAGCAAAATACTGTTCATGCGGCACTATAGCAATAACTAACTTCAGATCTGCACCTCAAACCCTTGTAAATTTCTTTATCCGAACGCCCCAAATGAAACCCAGTGTGTTTCCTGAAGTGAAAACACCCTTGAGAGAGAACTGTTATGAATGCTATTTGGATTTGTTATTTTTTGGATTTGTTATTTGGATGAGTGTCAGGACATTATGCGATCCTTGAAGGAAAATTTGCAAAAGGCACAAAATCTCCTGATTACTTTGAATGGTCCATAGTAGCGTGGTTTCAATTTCTTTGCTCCACTCTTCTTGAGAGAGGGCTGTCTATACGGCTGTAACATGAGGTACACCATATCTCCCACCTCAAAAGACCTCTCAACCCTGTGCTGATAAGCATATTGCTTCTGCTGATTTTGTGCTTTTTGCAAATTTTCCTTTAGGGATCGCATAATGTCCTGACACTCCTGCAAAGTATCCTTGGCCTTAGGCACCCTGCTGTCCCCAAATAACAAATCCAAAAAATTAGGAGCATCATACCTGTACAGTGCCATAAAAGGGGACATTTGAATAGACATATGGAAAGAGGTATTATAGCAGTACTCCCCTAGATGTAGCCACTTCACCCAAGCCTTCTGCTCTCCTGAAATGTAGTTTCGAAGGTACCCCTCAACCCATTTGTTCACTATCTCTGTCTGCCCATCAGTTTGGGGGTGGTAGCTGGTACTCGGAGTGAGCTCTGTTCCACATAACCTGAACAACTCCTGCCAAAAGTGGCTCATAAATCTGTTGTCTCTGTCACTGACTATGCTCCGTGGTATCCCATGTAGTCTGAATACCTCTCAAAAAAATAGTTCTATTGTTTGTGTTGCTGAATATGTAGACAAAATTGCAAAGAAATGTGCAAATTTTGTCAATCTGTCTACCACAACAAAGATACAATCCCGACCCTATGCCTTGGGGAGGCCTGTGATAAAATCCATGGAAATGTTATCCCACTTCTTCTCTGGTATGGGTAGGGGCTGTAGTAAACCACTCGGAAAAGAATGTTCCTATTTGTTCTGCTGACACACAGGGCATTCCCTAACAAACTGAAGCACCTTTGATTTGAGTCCTTTCCAAGTGAAGCGCTCTCTCACCTGTTGATATGTCTTAAAGAATTTGGGATGTCCTTCCATTGGTGAATCATGAAACGCCCTCAAAATCTTCTGCTTCATGGCAGACCCGAGTACTAAATAAATCCTTTCCTTGTAGATGATCAGATCATTTACGACAGTGTATCGATTATCTTGAATAGCTCCCTCAATAATGCTAGATGCCCAACTATCCTTAGCATATTCTGCCAAGATCATCTCTCTCCAATCATCCATGACTATCCCAACAACAAGCAAATGAGACCTTCTAGATAAAGCATCTGCAACAATATTTTTCTTCCCTTTAACATAGGCTATGTCAAAATCATAGGCCTGTAATTTACTCACCCATTTCTGTTGCCTATTATTAACGTCCTTCTGTCCAAGGAAATGTTTCAAGCTATTATGATTTGTTTTTACTGTGAATCGACTTCCCACTAAGTACTGCCTGAACTTAGCTAGCGCGTGCATGATTGCTAGCATCTCTTTGTCATAGATGTTGTAGGTTCTCTCCACACCTCATAATTTTCTACTCTCATATGTGATGGGATGTTTGTCTTGCATGAGAACAGCTCCTATGCCCTCTCCCGAGGCATCACACTGCAGCTCAAAAGGCCTGGTGAAATCTGGAATGGCTAAAACAAGACATGTACTCATCAGCTCCTTAAACCTGTCAAAACAATCCTGAGCCCTCTTTGACCACTTGAAACTATCTTTCCGTGTCAAATCTGTAAGTGGTGTTGCTATCTGTGAAAATCCCTTCACAAATCTGCGGTAGAACCCACAAAGCTCGAGAAATCCCTTGAGTTGTGAAGTGTTCCTCGGTGGTGGCCAATCCAGAATGGCCCTGATCTTGTCTGGGTCAACCCGAACACTTCCTGCACTAATAATATGCCCTAGATAGAACAACTTTGTCATCCCAAACTCACATTTACTCATCTTGGCATATAATGACTCCCTCTCTAGAATACTGAGCACTGTATCAATATGCTTCAAATGTTCCTCCCAAGTACGGTTGTATATTAGTATATCATCAAAAAATATCAACACAAACTTCCTCAACTGATCTCTGAACACTCTATTCATACAGGACTGGAAAGTGGCAGGGGCATTTGTCAACCCAAAGGGCATGACTAAGAACTCAAAATGTCCATAGTGGCATCTAAAAGCTGTCTTCTCCACATCCACCTCTCTAACCCGTATCTGATGGTAGCCAAATCTAAAATCAATCTTGGAGAAGTAGCATGCACCATGCAATTCATCAATAAGCTCATCGATGCGCGGGATAGGGTATCAATTCTTGATTGTCTTCTTGCTTAGCTCCCTATAATCAATGCACATCCTCATTGTACCATCCTTCTTCTTCACCAATACTACTGAAGAAGCGAAAGGACTTTTGCTTGGTCGTATGTGCCCCATGTCAATCAACTCCTTCATTGCCTTTTCATCCTTATATCTCTTCGGATGGCGGTAAGGTGTGATGATAACTAGCTTAGCCCCTTCCTCTAATTCAATAACATGCTCGATTCCCCTATCCGGGGGTCTGCCTGGAGGTATCTCACCAAACACCTTAGTATGTTTGGTTATGATGCGAACATTATGCGATCCTTGAAGGATGGCAAGACTTATAGCTCTGATACCACTGTAATATCCTCCCCTGATTTGAACTTTGACTTGTAGAAATTTAACTTAAGGAATATTGTCAAACACTTTGTATGCAAACTCATAAAGCTGATTTCCTCAATAAATTGCTTTCCAATGAGTAGATTTACGAACAACTATGAAGTGACATTAAAATGCATAATACACATCATAACATTTTCACAAACACTTGGCACACATTCAACAATATATGAAAAATCTGGAAACTCTTTCAATCTGCTAATAAAGGGTGATTTTTAAATGTAGATGTGCACTTACAGCTGCCTTAAAGGCTGCAACAACTATTCAGACTTGTATTCAACAATTATTATGCAAAGTATCAAAATTTGACAGAAGAAACCTGGAATTAGTTGCCGTAGTATTTTGTAGATGTAGTCGGTAGCCTTCCAAACTTCTAATCAGCCAGAAAAACAAGTAAACTTGATACCAACACTGTTTACGCCGTACTGTAGCAAAATACTATTCATGCGGCACTATAGCAATAACTAACTTCAGATCTGCACCTCAAACCCTTGTAAATTTCTTTATGCGAACGCCCCAAATGAAACCCAGTGTGTTTCCTGAAGTGAAAACACCATTGATCCTCCTGACTGTGTCTCTGATACCACATGAAATATCCTCCCCTGATTTGAACTTTGACTTGCAGAAATTTAACTTAAGGAATATTGTCAAACACTTTATATGCAAACTCATAAAGCTGATTTCCTCAATAAATTGCTTTCCAATGAGTAGATTTACGAACAACTATGAAGTGACATTAAAATTCATAATACACATCATAACATTTTCACAAACACTTGGCACACATTCAATAGTATATGAAAAATCCGGAAACTCTTTCAATCTACTAATAAAGGGTGATTTATAAATGTAGATGTGCACTTACAGCTGCCTTAAAGGCTGCAACAACTATTCAGACTTGTATTCAACAATTATTATGTAAAATATCAAAATTTGACAGAAGAAACCTTGAATTAGTTGCCGTAGTATTTTGCAGATGTAGTGGGGCAGCCCTCCAAACTTCTAATCAGCCAGAAAAACAAGTAAACTTGATACCAATACTGTTCACGTCGTACTGTAGCAAAATACTATTCATGCCAACTGTAGCAAAATACTGTTCATGCGGCACTATAGCAATAACTAACTTCAGATCTGCACCTCAAACCCTTGTAAATTTCTTTATGCAAATGCCCCAAATGAAACCCAATGTGTTTCCTGAAGTGAAAACACCCTTGATCCTCCTGACTGTGTCTTCCAACAGTGAAGAGAATGCTAGCAAAGAGGGATTCTGTCCTCCAAGCCCGATAATCAGATATCTAGCAACATAACATTAATCTTCATCCAAGCATACAAAAAAAAAGCTCTTCCATTTCTTTTATAGTGTTCTCACAAGAGCTCAATCCTACGTTTTCTCAATGTGGGATAAAACATAACTCCCTTTATGTACCTTATGTCTCCAATGTGTTATAAAAATAAAGGGAACTCTTTTAATTTAAATATTTCCCACAAACTATAGTCTATGCATTAATAAAGTTAAATATTTAAATTTAACTTTATAAAATGGCTTTATCAATGCATAACAAATCTTATCAATGATAAATAAGTCTTCCTGTCGATTTTAAACAATTACCATCGACATACCACTGTGACTGAATGTCCAGCCATGTCCAAGATGACTTACTATAAATAGTAAGTATGCCCAAAGTTGCCTCAGAACCCCTCAGAAAGACCTGCAACTGAAACTGTCTAGGCCAAATGGCCTCTAAGCCCCTTTAATGTCCTAGTTAGCCTACGGGACTGAGGGAAAATAGGCTAACGACAACATCATGCTATGAATGCTAGAAAGGGGACATTACACATCAATATAAGCATATAGAGTGAAATTATTAGATCTATCATACCACAATCCGAACTCTAGTGTTCCTTTCAAATATCTAAATATCCTTTTCACTATTGCATAATGTGCATCTTTGGGGTCAGCTTGAAATCTTGCAACAATTCCAATTGCATTTTCTATATTCACCCTTGTGTGAGTTAGATATTGCAATCCTCTGATCATAGATTTGTACTTTTTATGTTCAACAATAGGTGTCTCATCCTTTGTAGGTAACTTGCGTCTAGTTACCATAGATGTTCCAATGGGTTTACATGTTTCCAAACCAAACCTTTTCAGTAATCTTCCAAATACTTAGTTTGAGAAATAAAGATTCCTTCTTTGTCCTACACAATTTATAATCGTAGAAAATATTTCATTTCTCCTATCATGCTCATTTCAAATTCCTTCTTCATTTCTTCTGCAGACTTGTCACTTTCATCATCATTTCCTCCAAATATGATATCATCAACAAATATTACCAAGATCATCAATCCATCATCAATTTCTTTTCAATATAGATTATTATATTGCATACCTTTGTTATATCCAAGCTTTTTCAAATGCTCGTCCAACCTTGCATACTAGGTTTTGGGTGCTTGCTTCAAGCCATACAATGCTTTCTTCAATTTGCATACTATGTCATTGTCATATGTCAAAGGACAACCTTTAGGTTATTCTATGTATACCTCTTCTTCAAGTTCTTCATTCACAAATGCTGACTTGACATCCATCTAATATACTTTGAATTTCCTATATGTTGCATATGCTAAGACTAGCCTTACTACTTCTATTCTTGCCACAAGAGCATAGGTCTCATCATAGTTTATTCCTTCTTACTATGAGTATCCTTTACATACCATTCTTGCTTTGTTTCTTACAACTTTGCCTTGTTCATTCATCTTGTTCTTGAATACCCATTTTGTTCCTATCACAATCTTGTCTACTAGTCTAGGGACCAATTCCTATTTCGTGTCCTTTACTATCTAATCCAATTCCTCTTTCATAGCTTGTTTGCAATAGTCGTCTTTACATGCTTCAACTACATTGTTTCGTTCAACTTGGGATATTAAACAAAGTTCTTCATTGATTATGCTTCTTGTCATCACATCTTTATCTCTACTTCTAATGATCTACTTAAGTGGATGATTCTTTGTTACACTCTTACCCGAAGTAGGAGTTTGTACACAATATAATTGCATATTCATGAAACTTTAATGTAAAACGTAGATAGACTGACAACAAGCTAGACTAAACCCAAGAAATCATTATCAAAATGTAAATTCTAAGAATGTCTCATGTTTCCCTAACTACAATCGCTAAGAAAGCTCTCAAACCAACATCCGAGTGATAGTTCTAGAATGGGAGTATGCTTAGAATGCAAATCTACAAGAATGCATGCAAGATCTATGACTATAATGCAGATTATATGAGGATAAAAACTCTTAGAATGCTATGAAAATGGACATACAATGAGCTAACATGTAATATTGATGCTAAATAACATAAAAACAATGCTAAAATGCTATGAATTTGTTAGAATGATAATGCTAAAATGATAACTTAGAGTGTGCCTACAGTGCAGATACCTAAAACTTTGGTCCTTTGGCTCTTGGATTTCCCTCCTATTTATAGGATTTTGGAAGGGGTTGGGGTAAGAATTAAAATTTTCACCTTTGACTGGTGGACGAAAGTGAAATTGAAAATATCTCATAAGAGACTAGGAGGAAGAATCCAATAGACTTGGTTTTGAGGATAAATGGAGATATTTCTAATTCTTTTAAATGAAAAAAGGAGATTTTCTCTTTTGTGAGGATAATGACTTTATTGAATAAATAAATGTCTTATTTATTTTTAACATTTTGTCCTTTACTTCCTCCCTTTTTGAATTTCATTTTATGAATTTGAATTATTTTTCTCCTCTTTTAAAGTTGATTTAGGTCTTGTCGATTTGATAGATAATTAATGACCTGATGTGATTTTGATTTGAAAGTTTGTTGTGTTCTTCTAATTTCCTCCTTAATTTGTATTGATTGATTGAAATTGTGTAATTCAAGTCTTGTCCAATTTTTGGGTGTCTACAAATGCCCCAGTTTGAGCTAATATGTGAAGCATATTAGTTCAAAGACTGTCTTGATTTTCTAATTTTAGGTCAAATTTTGATGATTGAATGATGTCTAATTGATGATGTTTTGATGTTTCAAGGTTGATATGATGTCTGACTGTTGATGACTTGATGTCTAATCGTCAATGGTTTGATGTCTTAATTGTCGTTGATTTTGTTGATTGATGTTGTGATGTTTTTACTTGGATACCCTGGTTTTGGTTAGTTTGATGTTTGACATTTTGGCTGGGGTAGAATGTTTTTTATTTTATTTTTATAGAAAATTTTGATTTCCTAGCTTGGATGCCCTGGTTTGATATGGATATATTGCCCCCTCAGAAATGGAATTGGAAAAAAAAATGAAAGTGTGAAAATTTAGGAGGTTCCAATTTTATTTCTAAAATGTTGGATAATTGACAGATAAAGATAGTCAAGTTGATTTAGTACAATACCCAATTCGCAAAAGTGAGGAAAAGATTCCAATATTGGGTGAACAAGGTGAAAAGTGATATAAATGCCCCTAAGGAGGGTTAAATAGGTCAAAAGGCCTTTTAACCTTGTCATTTTTACTCTCTCTTTTGACATTTGGCATTTTGGAGCTTTGAGCTAGTGAGGATGGTTGTCCCTTTACAAGAGCACAAATTCAAGAGGGGTCATCAGTACAAGCATCTAGCGGACTACAGTGCCCTGGTAAGTCATCGAGATCCTCCATTTTATGATTTTTTTACATTTGCACCTAGATTTTTGGTGAATTTCATGCAAATTTTGGTAGGAAATTGGCTTTTTATATGTTTTAGCGCATTTAGCATTTCTTTTAGTGCTTCTAATTTATTTTAGCGCATTTGATGAATTTGTTAGCACATATGTGGGGTAGAAGAGTGCTTTTAAAAACCTAGTTTTTAGGCAAATTAGTGCATATAGGGAAATTATAGCCCATTTAGAGGTTTTAGTAGCATATTTGCATGATTTAGCGCTTCCAATTAGTCCTAGAGTGCATATGTGTAATATTTAAATGCATTTGTTTCTAATGGCATTTTTGCCTGGTGGAATAGCGCATATAGGCATTATAATAGCGCTTAACCACGATTAAGCACATTGATGGATGAAATAGCGCTTTTGAATGGTTAAGTAGTGCATCTTTCTATTTTAACGCATTTGAGTGATTTGGTAGCGCGTATGTACTAGGAAATAGCACAAATGGTTACTAAAGAGTAAAAACTGAGTGTAGAGCCTTAGTTGAGCATAAGATAATGCAAAAGGCTAGATTCTAGGTCTGTCAGCTAGGGACTATCATGACGAGTGAACCATAGGGATTAGGTATTCACGAAAGGATGTTGTAGGATCAGTCTTGATGATAGATAGGTAAAGAGTGATGCCCCAACTCAAGATATAGAGTAGGGAAAATAAACTAGTCTGACTCAAGATAAAGAGGGACAAGTAACAGGTCCAAGATAGAACCAATAGCTGAGTAGCTAGATATAGATAGTAGACTGATGTATGATGATCACTTGGGATAAAAACTGGTGTTATTGTTTGTTTGATGAAGAACAAGTACGTGGGCGAAAGCTCATGGTACGAGGGTTATGTCCATGGCCCCTAGAGGAAATAAGTAGATTATCGACAAAGGAGCAGTAGGTGATTGATAAATGTGGATTTACTTATTTGCTATAGATGCCCCAGTTCCAAGTGAACAAGGGGCTATTGACAATTATGGCCAAGCAGTGGCACTCAAATCACAACACCTTTCATTTACCAATGGGGTAAATAACAATGATGCCTAAGGATGTATATCAGATATTTTGGATCTTGATAAAAGGGGATTTGGTATACTATGATCAGACTGCCGATGACATTGCTTTTTGAGATTTATTTAGGGATGACAGTATTGGGGATGACAACGTATCAAGGTTTCAGATGCTACAGTATGAGGCATTGCTAACAGTTTTGGCTGGATTGATAGGAGGATTTTTGTTGCCAAATCACCAAGGGTGAGGGTGTCCAGTTGGATGAGGCTAGTTGATATATGATATGATTGATCAACCACAAAAATTTGCATGGGACAACTGCATTTTGGCCCACTTATATCATGACTTACATCAGGTTGTGTATTCTAGAGCCTCGTCACTATTAGTAGGGGTGATTTTGGTACAACTATGGACATGGGAGCATTTTCCCATTACCCATGTAGGGATTTGTGTGTCACACTCTAGTGGGTTTACACTAATAAAGAAGATTCTTAGGATGGGCTATTTTTGGCCAACCATTGAAAAGGATTATATTGACTATGTCAAAACTTGCAAAAAATTCCAAATCCATGGTATCCTTGTTCATGCACTAGCACAAGAGCTCAACCCTTTGGCCACACCATGGCCTTTTTATCAATGGGGCTTTGATTTGATTGGAGCCATCCATCCACCTTCCTCCGGTGGACATAAATGAATTATCGCTGCCACATAATACTTTACAAAGTGGGTTGAAGCAGTGACACTTACTAACTCTATGAGAAAACAAATATCTTCCTTTATTCTAAAACATATCATTTGTTGGTTTGGCATACCCCATACCATTCTCATGCCTTGTACTTTAGAAATCAAATAATTGATGAACTATGTGAAAATTTTCACATTATACACAACTCCTCATCAATTTATTATCCCCAAGGAAATGGCCAAGCAGAGGCCACCAACAAAACCATTATCAACATCCTCAAAAGAATTGTTAATGATATTGGTAGAGATTGGCATTTACAGTTAAACCCTGCTCTTTGGGCCTACAGGACGAGTATAAGGACACCTACAGGTGCGACACCCTTCTCCTTGGTTTATGGTTGTGAAGTCATTCTTCCATTAGAAGTTGAGATCCCATCCTTGAGAGTTACTCTTCGGGACATCCTATCAGATGAGGATTATAGAGTGGCTCGTCTAGAGCAACTAGAGTTGTTAGAAGAACATCAACGCGCAACACATGAACATCTTAAAAAGTGTATCAGAATAGGTTATCAAGACATTACAACAAAAAGGTCAAACACTGTATTTTTCATATTGGTGACCTAGTGCTCTAAGAAAACCCTAAGAACTAAGCGGCTAGAGAAAAGAAAGGAAAGTGGGAAGCCAATTGGATTGGTCCTTACAATATCACAGAGTCCTTTGGGAGTAGTACTTACATAATTTCAGATTGTGATGGCACAGACCTAGCAGAACCCATCAATAGCATCCATCTCAAGAGATTTTATGTCTAGAGCCTTGAGAAACACATCAAAAATACCAAAAAAATAAAAAATTATCCAAAAAATTCAAAAAATTCCCCCCCCCAAAAAATGGTACAAAAGAAGCAAGAATGCCACCTTTGGTTTGAAAAGGAGCGAGAGTTAGCACCTTTGGAATTTCCTAAAAAACACAAGTCCTTCAATGTTGAAAAAAATCAAGACAGTACTCAACCAACTATCTCTATGACAAATTTTGCTTGTTTAAGGGCTATCTAGCACAATCAAGTTAATTTCATACATACCCAATTGAGAAACACTTGTGAGTTACAGTCCAATGGTTCTTTGGCCTTAGATGTAGTTCACTACAACAGAGATAGCCAATATAATAGCACCAAAGGGAAGAACAACAAAGTGGGAGAAATAGGGAGTTAGATTATGTATTGAGACACCATTGACATGAATTGTAGGAAAACAAATGCACGTCTCAGTTATACACCTTGATGAACGATCCCCCATTTTTTTTTAGCCCTTCGTCGACACCTTTGATGACCCAAACTCCTTTCATTGCCCCCCACATCCCAAATATAGCTATCCACGCCCACTTTTCACCTTTTTGCCCACTCTTGGTATCCTTGCCTCTTTAGGTGCCTCACACGGTCTTGATTACCCCCATATTCCAACAAATGACACTCACATCTCCTTTCGCTCCCAAAAATTAAAAAATTGTCCAAAATTATCAAAAAAAAAAATCATCAAAAATTATTTAAAAAATTTTAAAATTGTCCAAAATTATCAAAAAAATTTAGAAATCATAAAAAATTATCAAAAAAAAATATAAAATTATCAAAAAATTCAAAAAGAATAAAAAATTATTTAAAAAATTCAAAAATTGTCCAAAATTATCAAAAAATTCAAAAATTATCAAAAAAATTCAAAAATTGTCCAAAATTATCAAAAAATTCAAAAATCATCAAAAATTATAAAAAAAAATTCAAAAATTGTCCAAAATTATTAAAAAAATTCAAAAATCATCAAAACTTATCAAAAAAATAAAAATTTGTCCAAAATTATCAAAAAAGTTCAAAAATTACCAAAAAAATCCAAAAATTGTCAAAAATAATCAAAAAATTGTCAACAATTGCCAAAAACATTTAAAAGGGGGGTAATAATTGCCAAACATAGCTGTGAAAGCTCGAAAAATTAACAACACCTCAAAATTCTTGTCAAACGTAGCTCACTTTAGCTCAAATAGGCTATACAACAGGACATAAAATACTTGAATACAATGTACCTCGTTGGTATTAAGAAGTAGTGTAGTTATGTCCTGAAACATTTTGCTGGACTTTGGAAAATCTAGCACAACACAAATAGCACAAGAGGTGTCATCTTTTCCTTCCTCTTGTTAAGAACAACAATTCCCACCAGATCATTGGTCTTATTATGTTGCAGTGGCGACGATTAGTCTAGCTCCCTTCGACAAATATATCAATGCTATCCCAAAAGCCCAGATATCTGTCAGACTCTTTCATCCTCACTTAGTCAAGGGCATAGAAAAAGTAAGTGTAAGCATGAGAGCTTGGGCCCCCTACAACGTCTTTTCCAGCCCAAATACCTTTTTCAAGCCCCTCTAGCACCTTTTTAGGCCCCAAATGCCTTTTTTAGGCCCCTCAAGTGCCTTTTGTGGCCCAAATGCCTTTCTCAGTCCGCTCTAGTGCCTTCTTAGGCCCAAATGCCTTTTCTAGGCCCCTCAAGTGCCTTTTTAGACCCAAACACCTTTTTCAGGCCCTTTTAAGGCCCAAGCACCTTTCTCAGGCCCCTAGAACACCTTTTTGGGTCAAAGCACCTTTTTCAAGGCCCTATTTTGCCTTTCTTGGGGCCCAAATGTCCTTTTGGGTCCCCAAACACCTTTTCATAGGCCTTGAGAGTATCCGTCTCAGCACACACCTAGAGAAACATCCCAATGTTGGGCTTGTAATCATCTATAAAAGCTATTAATATACACAGAATTATGCTTTACATATTACGACTCTTGAAATGTTATGCAAATCTCTACTCATCCTTCATTACGAGCCCACACATACATTTAGTTCCCCATATATAAGTAAAGGTTTTCCTTCCTCTACAGATCGTATTGTTCCCACTTTTATGGAGATTAAAACCTTTCCAACATTTTTTTCAAAAATCACAAAAAACATTCAAATATCTATCAAAAATCCCAAAAACATTCACATATTCCTCAAAACACTAAAAACATCAAAATATATTCCAAAAATACCAAAAACAAACATGACAATATATTACAATCAACATCAGTTGTCCCTTTGCTTGCCACAACAACAAGCACAAACTTTTATTCTACTACAACAACATCGACAAGTTTACATTCAATAAACATCCGACAGATTATTTATTCTGGCCTCCCTGGAGAAGGTGGCAAGACAAGGTGTCCAACCAATGGTGTTTCTTTCAACCTAGCTCTAGAAGAGGAAGCTCTTGGCGTCA
The DNA here is from genome assembly GCA_028749045.1 of Cupressus sempervirens. Classification (NCBI taxonomy): domain Eukaryota; kingdom Viridiplantae; phylum Streptophyta; class Pinopsida; order Cupressales; family Cupressaceae; genus Cupressus; species Cupressus sempervirens. The sequence goes on along the minus strand of CM053793.1, from coordinate 54,898,801 downwards.
GTCCTCAACGTACCCACACTGCATCCATGGGAATTGGAAACCTCCCACGACGTAATATCGCATTTAACAGTTGTTAATTCCCTATCCACGAACTACGTCTCTCACCGGTCCTCATTCGAGAATGCCTAATGATAACATCCCATATAATAAGTGGCTTCTTAGTGTACCTTTTCCACCTGGTGCATTTCAATGAACACATTCTCCACCAACTTGTTTACTTCCAGTGTAGTGATCACTCGTTGGGCCACATCCCGCTCCTGCTGCATTTGATCAATCACCATTCACTAGCGCTCTATGTCTGCTTTTTCCTCGCCCAAACACTACTGCAACTGCCTAACCTTCCCATCACTTAATGCTAACTGCTCTTGTAGCTTCAATGATAAGGTGTTTTCTTTTACAATCGCCTCCCTAAATGACTTAGGCTATGACTGCAATAACACTAGCTTGTTATGAGCACTCTCTAAACTCACTTGCACCATCTTTAGAGATTCTTGCAACCTCTAAGCCCGCAACCACTCTACCCACATTCCTATGTCATTTCCCTCCATGCGTGATTGCTCCACACGTAGCTCCACTTCTAGTGATTACACCTGCATCTGCTCTACATCCACCACCATTTGCAATTGTCTTGCCTCTGTTTGTGCTCCATCTTCCTGCACCTTCTCCATCAATCCCAAAAAAAATGCAACTTCCTATTCCACATTCTTAGCTCAGACTCTTTCTGTGGCCAACATTCTCCATAATTTGTCCACATCACTTGATGCTTGATCTCCACCCCCCACTTCTAGCCCAAGCTCCTCCACATTAACACCACTCACTTCCCCTTTTGTTGACCCTTGTCCCAGAATTCCAAGGCTAAGCAACCCACATGATCCACTCCTCACTCCACTAATGCCTCCCACATCCTTCAGAGCTTCTCCCATGGACTTTTTAGGAGATTTTATCTCCCCCATCTCCTCCTCCACTCTTGACATACTCTTTGTCATCACAGGTAGACTATTTTCCACCTGTGTCATTGGCTTATCATCCAATACCACTTGCAATGCCTATTGTGCTATAGTCCCTAAAAACATCATTAACGCTAACAAGGGCATTTCTTCTGCCCTGCTCCCCACCTCTTTGGGTTGTGCTAACCCTTGTCTCGCATGACTTGCTTCACCTAGCTCTAGAATTAACACTTGTAGTTCTGACTGATACACCAATTCCTTAGAGGTTCACCAAATGCGCTTCGCTTTTTGCCCTTGCCTCATCCACCTTCCCTAGCTAGCATCACCCTCCTACTATGACTGATTTGGCGAGCCTGACATACTTCCACTTGCACACTTCCTACAACTTCTTAATATATCCACTAGTCACGTTCTACTCTCCACCTCACCTTGTTCCATTCCCATGATATTTGCTTACTTATAGCTACCACTCACCTGAGACTTGTTTTTCATTGGTCTTACCATGTATGCACTCTCTACATCCTGCCACATTGGTGCTAGGTACACTTGACCCTTAGCTCTGACACTCAGACACCCTAATTCCTGGTTACGCACATCGCCAGATAGAATCCGCTGCTAAATTACCACTGACACATCTCGCACTTTGTTATCTAACTAGTACAACAGTTGCTCCTAGGCAGAACTGAACAAACTTGACATTATTACCCATAATTGGTAGCACACTTTGTTTGCAAATAATGGTTTTTTGCACTATTATGTACTTCTAGTGCCTCGATGATGTGTTTGACTAGAGGTACTAGGAAGAAGTCATGATATTTTATTGGTTTTTCATCTGACATGTGACTATTTGTGTGCCTATTTTTATTCTTCTACAGATATAACTTTGTTTTCTAATAATTGTCATATTTTTCATGTACATTGTTCATGTTTATTGGTACTCCTCAATGTGACATATTATTCATATCACCATAGCTAAGCTAGTGGTGATTTTACTTAATCACTTTTTTATTAAACACTCTATGATGAAAATTAATTTTGCATCTCTTTACAAAGTGACAGTTAGTTGCATTGATTTAGTTTGCATTTTCATCTTGTGTTCTTTAAAAAACAAACAGTTGGCACATAAATCAGGATTACACAAGGAGGCCTTCACGACATCATTCAACAAGTTCACGATTGGTTATCCAATAACAGACAAAAACATCAATATCAAGGTGATATTTTAGCACTCAACTATCATCAACTTTGTCTCCTCACAATATCACCACCATGCTATCACATTTCACCACATCATCTATTGCATTACATAGCTTTTGAATCTCAAACAATTCTAGTCACTATCACATTTCATTGCATCACCTACTGCATTACGTGGCTTTTGAATCTCAAACAATTTCATTTCGTCACATCCCATTTCAGTTATCATAATTCACTATATCACACATCATTCCTCCCCTTTTCATTTCCTTACATCTCGTAGTTCGTTACATTTTATCATATTTCACTTTCCCTATTTTTTCTACATTTGTGACTTGCATTTGTGTTCTTCATCACATTACCTTTAATTCATGCATTTCATGGCTTTTGAATCTCAAAAGTTGACATCCCATCCCATAGATTTCTTATCTCAAACCATTTCATTTCCTTCCATTTTTCACTTTCTTTCACATTCCATTTGTCACATTACATTTTATCACATTTTATTGTATTATGTTCCCCTTATATGTCATCACATTACATTTTGTCACATTATCATTTATCATTTCATGTCATCACATTCCATCTTCACATTTTCTTTTCTTTTATTCTCATTTTATCATATTTCCTTCCATGACACTTTGTGATGCATCCATTCATTTACATTTTTCTTTTTCATTCATACATCTTTTTCATTTCGCATCACAACAAATCCATTTCACTACATATCACACATCATTGCATTACATTACGTTGCATTACATTAAATTTTATTCTATTACGTTTAATCCTATTTCGTCATACCTTGCATTTCATTTCATTTTATCTATTTTCATTCCATTACATTGCATTATCATAGAATTTGTTCCATTACGTTTCATTTTTCACAATCCATTTTTCACAGTTTGTTTCCTTACATCACATTACATTTACTACATCACATCACATCTCATATCATTACATTATACCCATTGTTATTTCATTATTTTTCATTTATCACATTGCATTACATCCAATTTAATTTTTACCACATTTCATTACATTCACACCATCACATCACATTTTCATCCATTATATTATTATTTCTATTTCATTTATTTTCATTAATTATCCCTATGTCATGCTACACTAATCATGCACACATGCGGGCGTGCACACACACTCCTATCATATCCATCAAATCAAATCATCACATGCATCCATGAGTCCATGATATAACAAATACACGCGTCTAAAAATCAACCAGCTTGGATATCTCATAAAGCAAAAGATTGAACAATACATCAAGAGGACAAAACCAATATAGATATAAGATAGACTGCATCAACAAGAATATCCATATGATCAAATAACGCGAACATCAATAGATCACAATGTCTATCCACGTGAACATCCAAAGATCAACCAAGTACATCAAATTGAATATCAAAATGAACATCAAAAGAATAATCATACATAATGAGAAGTAATGCCATAACACATAATGTATACTCATCCTTACATAGGTGGCTGACCTGAAGGTCCCCGGTCACTGGGGGCACTCATATCCACCTGTGGTGCCTGCTCCATCTCATTTGTTGTCCATGCAACCTGTCCAACTATGGCCATCTGACCAGTCGACACCCCATCTATCCTCAGTGGTGGTGGTGGCCCTTATATCATCTCAGCTATAAATGCATGTAGGGTACTCATCAAATCACCCACTTGAACCTCCACAACACTCATCCAAGCCTCCAAATCAATGGATCTCCCTAGCCTCTCTAGTGGTGGTTATGCATCTGGTGGCACCTATTGTTGTACCTATGGCTGTACGTCTTGTGGATCTCTGGTAGGACCCTCTACCCACAGCCTCTATTGCTAGATAAACTATACATTCTCAAGTTACCTAGTCCTCACCTTCTCTGCCCTACCTTGCTCAACACCTTTGTCCCTTTGCCCAACTCCCACCCCACCAACCATCCCTCCCCTTACCCTCACACCACCATGGCCTCGGATCCCTCTATCCCTCCCTGCACCTACTAGTCCCTACACTGGACCTCATGCCACACCCCTCTGTGGTTGCACCATGACTACTCGGCCTCTCCCCCCCCATGCTCTAACCACACCTCTCACCCTAAATCTTGCCTATTGTCTCCCTCTACCTCTTCCTAGACTACCCTCATCATCCTCATCCTCTCCCCCACTCGATGGCTCATCAATCCTAGGAATAGGCTCTACTAGATCTATATATCTCACAAAGGGATGCTCTTGAAACCATCATGCATAATCCACCTCCATCCCTACATCTGCCACTCCATCCCATAATGCCCATGGCTTTGGTGTGTCTATCATCTACAAAAAAGCATCTAGGCAAGCCTCGTACTCCAAAGTCAGCCCCCACATTGCTCTCTTTGACTGCACCCGGGCATAATGTGATAATCCTTGTGGCATGCCCTACTGCCAACCAAACTGTCTCACCACCCACTTGAAACAAAACCTCTCTATCACTACAAGTACCCGACCAAGAAAATACATCAGACCAAAGAAATATACCATCTCATCACTGTCCTTGGCCTATGGCTCTATAAACTTGTAAGGTCTCCACACAACCTCATCAATGTTGTCCAATATGTGCCACCAATACTCTGTCTTTCCCAAATGGGGTTGCATGATCACACCAGAATAAGTATACATGTAAGGCATACCCTACAATCACTGCCACACACACACTGAAAAAGTAATGGGCAAATGCTCCCATGTCCATAGCTATACCAAAATCACCCCTGCTGATAGCGACGAGGCTCCAAAATACACAACCTGATGTAAGTCATAATATAAGTGGGCCAAAATGCAACTACCCCATGCAAATCTTTTTGGTTGATCAATCATCCTGTATTAACTAGTCCCATCCAACTGGACACCCTCACCCTCGGTGATTTAGCAACAAAAATCATCCTATCAATCTAGCCAAAACTACCGGCAATGCCTCATGCTGTAGCATCTGAAACCATGATGCGCTGTCATCCTCAATAAAGTCATCTCTGAAAAAATCTTAGAAAGGGGTGTTGTTGGTAGTCTGATCACAGTATACCAAATCCCCTACTATCAGGATCTAAAATATCCAATAGACATGCTCTAGAGTCACTGTCATCTCCCCCATTGGCACATGAAAAGTGTTGTGGTCTGAGTGCCACCGCTCAACCATAGCTATCAATAGCCCCCTATTCACTTGGAACCGGGGCATCTATAGAAAATAAGTAAATCTGCATCTATCAATCACCTATTGCTCCTCTACTGATAATGTACCTACTACCTCTAGGGGCCATGGATATAACCCTCGTACCATGAGATTTCACCCACATAGCTATTTTTTATCAAACAAACAATAATGCCATTTTTCATCTCAAGTGATCAGCATACATCAGTCTACTATCTATATCTAACTACTCAGCCATTGATTCTATCTTGGACCTGTTACTCATCCCTCTTTATCCTAAGTTAGACCAATTTATTTTCCTACTCTATATTCTGAGCTGAGGCATCACTCTTTACCTATCTATCATCAAGACTAATCCTACAACATCACTTCACGAATACCTGATCCCTATGGTTCACTTGTCATGACGGTCCTTGGCTGACAAACCTAGAATCTAGCCTTTTGCATTATCTTACACTCAACTGAGGCCCTACACTCAATTTTTGCTCTTCAGTAACCATTTGCACTATTTTCTAGGACATACGCACTACCAAATCACTCAAATGCATTAAAACAGGAAGATGCACTACTTAACCATTCAAAAGCACTTTTTCATCCATTGATGTGCTTAACCATGGCTAAGCACTATTATAATGCCTATATGCATTATTCCATAGGGCAAAAGCACCATTAGAAACAAATATGTTTAAATATTACACGTGAAGCACTAAATCATGCCAATACACTACTAAAACCACTAAATGTACTATAATTTCCCTATATGCACAAATTTTCCTAAAAACTAGGTTTTTAAAGGCATTATTCCACCCCATGTATGCATTAATAGATTTATCAAATGTGCTAAAATAAATTAGAAGCACTAAAAGAAATGCTAAATGTGCTAAAACATATAAAAAGCCAATTTCCTACCAAAATTCACACGAAAATCCCCAAAAATCCAAGTACAAATGCAAAAAATCATAAAATGGAGGATCTTGATGACTTACCAGGGCACCATAGTCCACTAGACGCTTGTACCAATGACCCCTCTCAAATCTGTGTTGTCATAAAGGGACAACCATCCTCGCTAGCTCAAAGCTCCAAAATACCAAATGTCAAAAGAGAGTGAAAATGACAAGGGTAAAAGACCTTTTGACCTATTTAACCCTCCTTAGGTGCATTTATATCACTTTTCACCCTATTCACCCAGCATTGGAATCTTTTTCTCACTTTCGCGAATTGGGTATTGCACTAAATCAACTTGACTATCTTTATTCGTCAATTATCCAACATTTCAAAAATAAAATTAATGGTATTCTAAATTGTAGTCAACTATTATTTTGTGTATCCTAAGTTTCTCATCAACTCTTACATTTATACTTTCCATAATAGTCTTAGTTCTTAGATTATAACATCTATAAGCCTTGATTTTCAATGAATAACCAAGAAACATACGTTCATCACTTCTAGCATCAAACTTACCAATATAATCATCTCTTTTGATATAGCACTTAATACCAAAAATTCTAAAATACTTGAATATAGGTGAGTGACCAAACCATAGTTCATAAGGGGTCTTGTTTGTGTCTTTCCTAACTTGCACTCTGTTCATAGTGTAGATTGTTGTATTCACAACTTCTCTCCAAAACATCTTGGATACATCATTCTTAGCTAACATAGCTCTTGATGCTTCTGTTACTAATTTGTTTCTTCTCTTTGCAATGCCATTTTGATTAGGGGTTCTCAAAGCTGATAACTGCCTTTTGATTCCATTAGCTTCACAAATGATGTTAAACTCATTTGAAGTAAATTCTACTCCTCTATCTGATCTTAAACATTTAATCTTCATAACTGATTCCTCCTCAACTCTATTCTTGAATATCTTGAACTTATCAAATGCCTCATATTTTTCTTTAAGAAATGCAACCCACATCATTCTAGAAAAGTCATCAACTAAAATCATGAAATATCTTTCACTATAGAATCCTTTAGTCTTCGTAGGACCACTAAGATCTATATTTATAATCTCCAATTTTTTTGTAGTAGTAAACTTCTTGCTAGGAAAAGAAATTTTGTTATGCTTTTCCAACACACATTCCTTGCAAATTGTGTTAGTTGACTTTACAATCTTAGGCAAATCTCTAACTGTAAACATACTACTAGTCTTCATAATGCTATCAAAGTTTATATGACCAAATTTCTTATACCATAACCAATTGTCATCTACCTTTGCAACCAAACATGTCATTTTAGTAGGATTGAACTAAAATATATTACCTCTAGATCTAGTTCCTATTCCAACTACCTTTTCATCTTTGTCTCTAATCATGCATGTCTCCTCTGTGAACTACAATCGATAACCTTTATCCACTAGTTATCCAACATTCAAAAGATTGTGCTTCAAACTATCAACAAAATATACATCCTCAGTGTTAGTGTTACCATCAAGAGTTATAGATCCAATACCTTTAACTTGGCATGTTGCATTGTTTCCAACTCTGACAATGCCTCCATCATGACTTTTGAAGTTAACAAATTTGTTCATATCACCAGTCATATGATGTGAACAACCGCTATCAATTATCCAATTAGAATTCTTTTCAATCTATGATACCAAAGCCATTTTCTTTGGACTTTCTTCTTTAATAGCTACAAATCCAATTTCATCATCACTAGCGCTTACTGCTTGTTCATCAAAATCATCTTCTTCATTTGCATACAAATATTCTCTATATCTTCTAGGTTTGGAATTTCCTCTATACTTTTTTCTCTCTTTTAGGACACTTAGATGCATAATGACCAAATTCATTACAAGTCCAACATTTAAATATTTTTCTTACCATTATTTTCTCTTCTTACTAGAAGGGTTACTCCTTCTATCTTTCTGTCCTCATCAGATTTGCTACTACTAGAAAAGTCTCCTCTAGCACTTGTGCTTCTTGATAAACTAGGTTGAATATTCAAGGAACTAAAAGTTGTTTCTATTCCAGTCAATTCTCCAAATTGTCTAAGCTCATTCTCAACTACTTCAAGTCTTTCAAGTAATGTTTCCTTTGTGAAATCTTTGCTATAAGAGATCACCAACTATATCATTTGAACTGCTGGCTTAAATGGTAGTGTTAAGCTCTTCAATATCTTCCATATCACCTAATCATCTTCTTTGGTTCCTCATTGAGATCTAATACCTGTAGTAACTTCTAATATCCTGCCTGCATATCTCCTTATATATTCATCTTCCATCATTTTAACATCTTGAAATGCACAAATCTAGCTCTGTAACCTCAATTTCTTAGAATGTTAACCACCTTCAAAACTATTTTCCAAATCTTTCCAAATCATGTGAGAAGTAATAAGTGACTTTACCTAGTTGTACTTAATTTCAAGAAGTGTAGACAATACTGCTTCTCTAGCTCTCATGTCGCACATGAAGAGTTCACTTTCTTCCTCGGTACAAGTTTCCAAATCTTTTTCAACAATGACTGCCTTTTCTAATTTTGTGTAAATCCAATATCCTGGACCCATACACAATATATGTGTCTTCATGTTTTCCTTCCAACTATCATAATTTGTTCCATCAAACTTTGAATTATCCTTTTTGAACACGTTCACAACGGATCTCCCAAAGTTGTTAAACTTTACCTTCAAGGACCTGATGCTTTGATACCAATTGTTAGAAACATTAGTCCACCAAGATAATTGAGAGGGGGGGGTGGGGGGTGGTTGAATCAGTTATCCAATAATTAAAACATTTATCCACCTTAAATAATCTTAACCATTCAACCAAAGTAAACAACAAACATACTAAGATGCACATATATAATTACACCAAATATGTTAACTAGGGAAACCCCTTGATCAGAGGGAAAACCCTGGTGGGAATGATGCCCACAAAATGATGTATTAATATAAACATTCCTTGTTAGAGGATTGACCCTGTTAGGAGTTTATTACAACATTTAGTACATATGAGTCCCTGTTAAGAGACTTTGAATCCTTATAAGAAGATTCCAACCCTATTAGGAGTTGTAGAAGACAGAAGGACCCATTATCCAAACAGCTTCTAGGGCAAGATCACGGAGCCTACTGTCTAACTAATCTCTCAACTATTCCTTGTAGAATAATTGTATGTACTATACTTTAAATTCTTTCCTCTGCCCTATCAACCAAACCAATCATTCTTTGACCTTGTAGACCAGGTCATGAATCTTAGATCCAAGTATCCAACTTTGGATCACACAATAAAACCTTGGAAATGAAGTTTCCTTTGCCTTCACTTTTCTCTACTTATTTTTGCATTTTGCTCTTTGTGTTGTTTCCAATCATTCACTTCCTCATTCTATGATAAAGGAAAATGTCCTTCCTTTATACCAAATCAATAAAACAATTCCCTCTATTGGCTATTACACCTTCTCAATTAATTATTATAGGATTAGATTAAGAACATGTTACAATTAGCGATAACATTAATCTTCTACCTTGTAACTTGAATAACTTTTCGTAACTTTGAATAACTATTCTGCTAAGAGATATAACAAGTTTACCAAAACATGCCTCTATAAACTCTATCTCTGAACAATCTTCACTGAAACTTGCATAACTTCTTCTAGACTTAATATCTTGTGCTTTTGAGGTTAGCTGCATATACTATACACTTACTAGTATCTCCCTTTAACCTCACTTAGTGAAAATGCTCAACTATCTATTCGTACCAACTTGATCTTTTCACTGTTCTTCTGTCAAATACCACATAAAACTGTTATGTTGACATCAATGACAAACACAATCATGAATGTAACATGTCATCATGATAATGATCTAATCATGTTTCTACAATACTCCCCCATAGGAATATCATCAAAATTCATGCTTCCAACATGGGGTGCTTCTATTGAAGTCAATCACTATGGTGGGTCTCTAAAGTCAATTGAAAATAGATAAACAAATTGAAGAAGGTGGATGAGCCATACTTTTTACAATGACATCTTAAGCAAAAGAAACAAGACCTAGATGAAGCAAGATAGAATCTAGATGAGTAAATGGCATTTATATTTGAATGCATATCATACAAATTATTTACCTAGGTTGTTTCTAATTTTTCTAGCATCATTCCTTTGAGTTGGCTCATTATTCTTGCAAAATTTATGCCATGTTTTGGATATCATGTTTTGCCTATTTTTTAGTACACACCTCTTTCAAATCCTTTGCAGTAGATATTTATCATATTCTTGCATAGACTTATGTGTTCTTCGTGTTCGACGATTATGTTGGAGTTTTATGAAATGTGAAGAAATTTTGTGATTTGTGAAGATTTACAAAACACCATTCAATGTATGTGGGTTCATGGTCAACCTTCAATTCGGTGTATACTTCATTTCATGATGTGTTGGTATATATCTTTTTGTTTTAGGTCATTACCTATATTTGCATGTTATGTTTTCTTATTTTTGGAAAATGTGATATTTATTGGTTGACAAGTTTCCTATGAAACATCTATATATTGAGGTAATTGATCATTTTTGGAGTTATTTCTGAATGAATTATATCTTGAAGGTTAGCATGTAAGGAATATAAGGGTTTTTAGAGTAAATAGTTATTTTCCATTTCACTCTTCTATTCATTTTACTTAGGTGAACTCATAAATTAGGAGGAATTATATATTTTGTATATTATTATTAGGAGGATATTGTTGAGTCATCATTTTTAGTCCAACTACTCCTAATATGTCACATGTGGTTTATTCCAATCTGGACACCACCCTTCTAGATTATAGGTGGATGGTAGGTGGTTGATTCCATCAGGACTCTACTTACTCCAAGTTGAGAGACTTGTCTCAATCATGTCTAAGTTTCCTCCCAGCTCATGCCTATAAAAATGCTAGCATTTTGTATCTAATATCTCATATATATATATATCAAATATATCATACAACACATTAGGAAATATTGATTCTATTATGCCTAAACATTTACATCATAAATTGGTCTCATATAATTATTATGTCAATTTTATTTCCTATTGTTTAATCTAACTCTTTCAATAGATTATGGATTTATATTTGTTTTCATAATTTCTAACATGGTATCAAAGAAGTTATTGAAAGATTAGTTTTTTTTGTAGTCTTGGAAAATCTTGTATGCTCTTCTCTTGCATTTCAACACTTCGAAGGATTTAGATCTTGAGGAAAATATTCAGATAGAGTTTTTTTTATGTCAGTGGAGCCCACCTATTTATGGTTTCCTACATCAAGTGGGCCCACACCAAGAAAGGTTCACCTCTAGTAGGTCCCACTACTAGCGGGGCTTGCGCCAAGTGGAGTCCACATTCAGCAGGGCCTACCTCAAGCAATACCTATCTTCTTGTGGGGCCCACCTCTAGTGGGGTTCTCTTACAGTTCTCAATGATAGTCCTTGTACAATCCTTGACTTTGCAACTTTTAAGGCATCATTCAAGCTGTTGTGATGTGGAGCCTAATTAGACTTAGAGGTTTACCTGGTGCGATTTCCCTCTAGATTATTTTTACAAGGGTTTTGGGGTAGCACCCCCAAGATGAGGTCAAGGGGCAACACCCTTTTGGGGTCTTGGGGTAGTGCCCCAGGTGTGCTCCCTATCACAGTATAGGGTGGGGTCAAGGGGCAACGCCCCCACGGGTTTTTGAGGGGTAGCGCCCCTGAAGCCAAAAATGCCCTTATATTGTAAAAGGCATTAGCTACTATTTTTCTATTATTCTAGCCGTAATTTTGTAAGCAACAAAAGCTTGTATAAAAAGGCTTAGGGTTAGGGATTTTCATAATGTGTGATGCAAAAATTGGTTCTTGCAGCGGTATTGAGCTGTAAGGGATTATAGATTGTAATAAGGTTGTAATCACTGGATTGTAAAAATATTGGACTTGTGGTTGGTGACATAGCCTAGGGATTTGGTGAACCACTTCAATTCTTGGTGTCTTGTGTTTTCTTTTATGCAATCTACTATTTTTTGGTATTGGTTATATTTGGATGTAACTATTATTTCTATCTAAGGTTAATCCTAACACGAGCTCATAAGGACACCTTTTCAGGTGCTATTTTTTTTTTAAGTGCATGATTTTTTTCTACTTCTCAATTTTGGCATAAAATCTTTGATATTATGAGTAGACATGGTACTTTAAGAATTTGGTCAAAATTGGCCTAATATAGCACTTGTACTCTATTAGATCCTTGTTATATGAGTATCTTATTGCTTCATATTTAAAGTTGTAAATGATCAAAATTAGAAGTCCATTGTTTCCCATTTTGGCAAGTAGCAATTGTACATGCACTAAGTTATACAGTGTCAAATCATTACATCTTGGGGGGTGATTTATGATCTAGTTAATTTGGTAAGGTGATCTTGTGTTGTTTTGGTTTCATCTATTCTTGCTTGTAGTACAAATAAAAAAATCATAAATTGAACTCCTAGCTCCATATAATTATGAATCATGGAAAAAATCAATATGCAATTATCTAAGGGAAAAAGGCTACACATGATATTGTTATTAGGACAAACCATGATGCATAATTTGTTAATATAGATAATAAGACATAAAAATATTTAAAAATAAATAAAAACAAATTAAAAGTTAAAATAAATAAATAAATAAAAATAATTTCAAAATAACATTTATAATAATAATGATTAAAAAATATAAAAAACAAAATAAATAAACATATAAATTAATAAATCTAGATATTCCTTACACAAATCTCATACCACCAATTTGTGTTATGGTATATAAGTTGGGTAATTATACATTTAAAAATGAATAAGGCTATATCTAATATCGATTTGCATATTATATCACCTTCAATTTTGGTATATACACAAAGTCTTAAGTCCTTCCTATCATTGGCCTAGCTAGATTAAGATTTCCTTTTGTCTTCCAGCTTAGATCATGTAAATTCGCTCCATTAACCAACTTTAGGATTTTGGAAAGTTATCATAGCCAGGTCACGTATTGAGAAATTTATCATATGCTATCTTAGTACAATGAGTTAAGGCACCGAAGCATGTGAGCTGTCATCAATAGTTGACATGAGTGTTTGAGATTACCGCTGCTTTGAAGCATTCATTATAATTTATGGGCTACACAAGCCTCGATCGAACTATGATGGGATACAATTGGTGACTGGTAGTGAAGTATTTGGAGGTTTTCTTGGGATGCAAGGTTTAAGATTTTCTTTCACAGTGTTATTTTCCTTTAGCACCAATGGAGTCAAATGTTTATGTTTATCATGCGATAGAGAATAGGACTATGGCCTTTCTAGGGAAAGTTAAACCTGAAAGGTGGAGTCACCTGCTTAGATCTGTAGATGATATGACTCATTTTGCTATTAGTAGGTTGATAGGGGAAGATGTATTCGACTATAAGGCAACCTGGAGAACAAATAACTCCATAATTGTCTCTTTCATAAGTGTCATGGTTAGGGCAAAAATTGAAAGGGAAGACATAGTCAGGCTTTGTTTGGATATCTTCAACCCTGTGTGGAGGCGTGGGTTAGAAAAAGAAGTCTTCAACATTGATGAAAAATTTAGAATCCCATTCTCGAAGAAATATATGGGCCTTCCTTTAGGTGCGGCAAAATTATAGATTGCTCCTCGTCGTCAGTCCCTCATTGTTAGGGACAATCTAGCCTTTTATAAGGAATGGCCACACATGGAAGCCATCATTAACTTCCTTCTACACTGGCGAAGGATTAGGGTGGATGTTAATATGGAATGGGTTGTCAATTATCTTACCATGTTCAAGGCATATGTGCAGCCGAGTGTAGATTTCAACGACCTCAACGCTTTGGATTTCAGCATCCTCAACTCGAAAAAGAAGAGCAGAGCCAAAGTGTATTTTGAATTTCCTCCCAACATTGCCATGGACGATACAGATAATGTCCCAAAGGTGATAATGGTCACTTTGAAAAAATAGTGTAGGACTTTGATTACATTTTTGTATCTAGTAACAAGAAATAACAGATATGTATCTAAATGCACAGGTTAGTATGTAGTAGGTTACTAGGTGTGTCTATGGTCTGTTATATAGTATAGTATAATGGTGTGGTGAAATTTCTAACAGTATAGACTCAGATTTTTATAATGTTAATATATTAAATATATTTCAAAATCTGTTGGGTGCTTTTAAGGGACCAGATTCTTCAAGCCCTACATGTATTTAGCATAATAGCGCGATTAATTTTGATTCTCAGGAAATGAAGCATATGGATAAAGTTTTTTGCTCAAGAATTTGACATTATCTATCAATGGAGTTTTAAATCTGTATGGGCTGATGATAGCATGAGATTCATTTTTGTTATTAATAAGTGGGTGTTTAACATTTAACTTATGTTTGTTAAAATAGACTGCATACCAAAACTTGGAATGTTCCTAGATTAGTATGATTGAGGGTTGGATACAAAGAACCTCAATTCATTTCTTTAATTTACTCCTTGAAATTAGATTTCGTAGTAGGTTCTTCTTATTTCAAGATTGGTGGGTTTTAATAACATTCTGCGGAAAATTTCATGAGCATGTAGTGGTTAATTCTCAAATAATTGGGAGGAGCTTATGAAGTCTAAATAGGGTATGAAGAGTTTTGCATAATTGATTTGAGGGTTTTTAACTTTGAAGAATTTTAATCCATATGGCTAGCTGGATGCATAATTTTGGTTTGTAGTTTGCAATTAGTGTAAGTATCTGGCTACTTCCCTATGGTATATAGTTTTTATTATCGGATCTCTGATCAGTATGATTTAGGGCTCCATATAGGGCTCCTCAACTATAATTTTCAATTTATAACTTGGAACAGGGGATATCACAATAGGAATTTCTTTATTCAAACGCTGGATGTTTCTTTATTTTTTAAGTCTGTAAATCTCGTGAGTAAGGATTGTAAGCACACAAAGTGATTGGAATTTGATTACAATAGTAGCTTTTTAGATTTGAGGGATTCACATATCCTCTATTTCTTACATAAAGCTCTGAATGTAAAAAATGGAAATTTCTATTTTGAAGTTCTGTAAAGAAGGAATTGATGCCTGAGCATCAATCTATTCAGGGACTAGTGGTTTCATTCCTAAGATAGTTTGGCGGTTTTAGATAACTCTTTGAGTTATGTAACCTTAAATTTCAATCTAGTCATAGTATTAGGATAATAGGATTAACTAATATGTCATTGGTTAACTAGGAGTTTAATATTTAATATTGCCCCCTTACAAGATAAGGTAATGTAATTATATTTTATTAATGGTTTTCCTTGTTTAATTTTGTGAATTGGATTAACTAACCCAACTAATGATTCAAGTTATTTTGGAGATAGATGCTTTTAGACAGGTATATTGATGAAATTAGGCATTTGACATTATTGTTTATGTAAGAAATGATAAGATTGAGCAAGGAACGAGAAACAATCCAAGTAAGTTAAGTGTGAAACAATGTTACAATAAGATAAGCAAAATCCAAGAGCATACACCAAGATGGTTCAACAATGGAGACAAGGATTTATAAGGGGAAAGCAAAGAAAACCCCTTGTGAGTATTATGAATGAAAGCAAATGCCTAAAGAAGAGAGAGAGAGAGAGAGAGAGAGAGAGAGAGAGAGAGAGAGAGAGTGTGTGTGTGTTGGAGCAAAATAGCTCAATACAATAACATCAAAGTGATAAGAGTGTTGAAGAAAGAAGGAGGAGCATCTCTTATATAGAGATGAGAGAAGAGTTGCATGTGTAACTCCCATTTCTATGAATGCCACATTCATAATAGGTGTGTGCAAAGTGTCACAATTCTCTTAAGGAGGATAAACTAAATAAAGGAATAAAAAAGAGTTGTCCTTACATGTGGAATAAAGGACAAACAATGACATGTCCTCCACATGTGTACAATAGGACAAACTACATTTAGGGATCCTTGGAATATCCCAATTAATACATCCAAGGAAAGATTAACCTTTCTAACACCCCCCCTTAATCTTTACTTGGGGAGTTTACATCAACGGGTTGTAAACCCAAATTTTTACAATGGAACTTAAATCTCTCTTTAGAAAATGGTTTGGTTAAAATATCAGCCACTTGATCTTCTCCTTTACAATAAAGAAGAGCAATTTGCTTGTCTTCAACTTGTTCTTGAATGAAGTGATGTTGAAGTGAAATATGTTTGGTTCGTGCATGAAAAATTGGATTCTTTGCCAAGGCAATAGCACTTTTATTTTCACAATGTATAGGGGTAGGTAATTGTTGAGGTAGACCCAAATCGTCAAGAAGTCTTCTAATCCACAAAGCTTCCTTAGCTGCATTGGTACAACCTTTGTATTTAGCTTCAGTTGAGCGAAGGGAAATAGAGTGTTCTTTTTTGCTTTTCCAAGAAATTGCACTTGAACCAACAAAGAAACAATAACCACAAGTGGATTTCCCATCATTGGGATCTCCACCTAGATCGGAATCAGTATAGCCATGTAAAATAAATTCAGAATTTGCATCATAAAATAATCCCATATTAATAGTTCCTTTAATGTACCTTAAGATTCGTTTAGCAACTTTAAAATGAGTTTGTTGAGGTTTAGACATAAATCGAGAAACTAAACCAACACTATAAGCAATATCAGGTCTAGTAAGAGTTAATTAATTTAAACTTCCTACCAACTGTCTATACAAACTTTCATCAACAAAAGGAGTATTCATATTAGTCATTAATTTAGTTCCTAATTCACATGGAATTGAAACATGGTTAGAGTCATTCATCTTAAATTTTTCTAAAAGATCATAAGCATACTTGCTTTGAGAAAGAAAGATACCCTTAGGAGTTTGGCAAATTTGCATACCTAAGAAGTAATGTAATCTACCTAAATCAGTCATTTGAAATTTCTATTTAAGTTGGAACTTGATATCAGAAATCAAAGAGTCTGAACTAGAAGTGAGAATTAGATCATCTACACAAACAATAACAATGATAATATCATCATTAGTATGTTTAATATACAAATTAGGATCATTCTTACTTCTAGCAAAACCTTGAGAAATAAAGAAAGAATTAATTTTAGAATACCATTCTCTAGGTGATTGTTTAAGACCATAAATAGATTTGTTCAATTTGCAAACCAAATTTTCACTACCTTTCTTAACAAATCCAGGAGGTTGAGCCATATAGATTTCTTCATGTAAATCACCATTTAAGAAGGCACTTTTAACATCCATTTGATGAATGGGCCAATTCATTTTAGATGCTAAAGCAAGAACTAATTTGATAGTAGGCATTTTAGCAACAGGAGCAAAAGTTTCATTATAGTCTAATCCTTCAATTTGTGAAAATCCTCTAGCAACTAGTCTAGCCTTAAATTTACTAATTTCATTATTAGTATTCAATTTTGTTTTGTATAACCATTTACATGAAACTATATTCTTGCCATGAGGTAACTTGACTAAGTCCCAAGTTTGATTAGCAATTAAAGAATCATATTCCTCTTGCATGGCTTTCCGCCAATGAGGTTGAGAGTTAGCTTGATCAAAAGATTGAGGATCGTTAGAATTCATAATAGTAGTCATCAAAGCATAATTACAATAATTAATCCTTCTATGTTTAATTCCACCAAATCTAGAAATGTAGTCATCACCTTCATTGATTAAGTTTTGAGCCCATTTAGGTTTACGTTTAGTTGCAATGGAATTATCACTAGAGGAAGAATCATTAGCAATAAAAGCATCATTAGTAGCTACTTGAATATCATGAGTTGTAGGAGCAGAAATAATAGGTGGTACTTGAGTTGAAGGGTTAAGAGGAGGAGTAGAGTTAAGAGAAGAAGGTTGGTCCTCCACCAGCACAATTTTAGTGCCACTGAATTCTACATCATGTGTAGTAGAACAGTCATGGACTCCATTTTCTGCAATACAAACATCTCTAGCAACTTGAACTTTGTTAGTAGTGGAATCATAAACACGATAACCCTTAGTATTTTCATCATAACCAACAAACATATAAGGAGATGACTTAGCATCTAATTTATGCCTTTTCTGTTTAGGAGTATGAACATAAGCAATAGATCCAAAAATTCGCAAATGATGTAAATTAGGTTTCCTACCAGACCAAGCCTCTTCTGGAGTAATAACCTTGAGAGCTTTGGTAGGAGTCCTATTAAGAATATAAGTTGCACAAAACATGGCTTCAGCTCAAAATTTATAATGCAGATTCTTAGCATGCAACATGCTTCTAGCCATTTCAACAATGGTTCGATGCTTTCTTTCCGCCACACCATTTTGTTGTGGTGTATAAGGAATAGTAAGCTCGTGTTTAATTCCACATGATTCCAAATAAGAGTGAAAAGAATTATTCACATATTCCTTTCCATTATCAGTTCTAAGAATTTTAAGTTTAAAACCAGATTGCCTCTCAACATATAACTGAAATTCAATGAATATATCAAGAACTTGATCCTTGCTATGCAAAAAATAGATCCAAGTTCGTCTAGAAAAATCATCAACAAAGGTAAGTGCATACCGAGAACCTTGGATGGAGTTATTCTCCATGGGGCCCAATAGGTCACTATGGACAAGATGCAACTTATGAGTTGCCCGCCATGATTTTCCACTTGGAAAGGGCTCCCTATGCATCTTACCACTCATACAACCTGTACAGGCAATCTTAGAAGGAATAATGTGAGGCAAGCCATCAACCATATTGTGCTTTTGCATGAAAGTAATATAATCTAAATTTAACTGGCCAAGTCTTTCATGCCATATATTGAAATCAATAGAAGAATGTAACAAATATCGTGAACTAGAAAATTCATGGAATTTAAACAAATTGTCATTATCCATTTTAGCATGAGCAATCACTTTTTGAGTTTGAGGATCTATGACATAACATGTATCTTTGTAGAATTCAACTTTATAGTCCTGACATAACTGTGAAACAAAAAGAAAATTAGTTTTCAAATCAGGGACATATAATACAGCATGCAATTTACCATTAGGAATAGTTACATCACCTAAACCTTCAACTTTACAAGTCTGATTATTAGCTAACTGAATAGGAATGTTAGCAATATCAGGTTGTAGAGAATCAAAAATTTCTTTATGAGAAGTTACATGTTGTGATGCACCACTGTCAACAATCCATTCTAAAGGTCTACAAAGATTAAAGCTACAAGTAAAAGCATGACGAGAATTAGAACCAGTAGAGTTACCTTTTTTATGATTTGATTTTTGATTATTGTTACTATTGTTCATAGGTCTTTTATCATTTTGCTTTTTAAAACAGTTATTGACAATATGACCATCTTTGCCACAATAAGAACAATGAGGTTTAGAATTGGAATGATTCCTTTGATTATTAGTAGTACGATTGTTATTATGATGATTGTTATTATTGTTATATTTCGCATGAAATTTATTGTTGGAATTATTTGAATTAGTATTATATTGTTTGTTGTTATTATTATTATTATTGGAACGAAAATTATTATTTGAATTTCTAGACACAAATGCATGTTCAGTTGATTTAAGGGTACCAAACTGAATTAGCTTAGCTTCTTCCTGTCTTAGTAAAGTTTGAAAAATAACATAAGTTAACTGAGAAGTTAAAGTAGGAATAGCAAGCTGTGCATGAATATTAGTTATAAACTGTTGAAACTGTCTAGGAAGACACTTTTTAAGAATAAGATGAATTAAACGAATGTCCTCTAATTGAACACCTAAGGAAATAATTTGGCTTTTAAGAGAATCAAATTTTAACAGAAATTCATCCATACCCTTAAAATATGCATACCTAAGATCTTCAAGTTGATCTTACAACTGCATTTTGCGGTATTCATCTCCACTGTCATACTTGGTTTGCAAGATTGACCAGGCATCATGAGCTTTAGAACAGTGAGCAATTAACACATATAAATCTGGAATAATGGAAATACCAATTAAACCTAAAGCTTCTTCATTTTTAGATTTCCAAGTATCTTTTTCGTCTTGGGTAGCCGCTGATCCAGGCTCAAGAGAAGGATCAGTGGCTATTTCGAAGAGGTGTTTAAAACGAAAAATGAATGAGATATGAGTTTTCCAGGAATGATAATTAGAATAACTAAGTTTTATTTCTGGAATTAAGGTTGACATTTTTAGGAATAAAAATGCCCCCCCCCCTAATAGAAATATGACTTATACGTTAATTTGAATAAAAAAACGTGATGACGGAGCTGAACAACAAAAAATAATTCTGCAACAAAATGTTAGTACAAGGATAACCCTGAAAAAGAATCCTACAGAAGCGTTATGAGGATGATAATAGCCTAAAAAAGACAACAAATCTAATTCTCTATATTTAGGATGCCTATATTAATGATATGCCAAATAAAAACAATGATTGAATGCAACACAATTGCATGCAAGAAGGAAACGAAATTTCAAACCCTTCTAATGATAACGTAAAAGGCTATTTGATAAAAATAGCACCCAAAACGTTTAAGATGCAACACTTGAAACAAACAAACAAAGTAACGGCTCAGAAGGTGACGACAAAAACAAACAAAGTACTTGGGCTAAATATAGCACAAAATCGATTCCAAAAAAAAAGAAAGGACACAGAATCTAAATATTGCTCACATTTGTTGTGAATCCGCAGCCTTCAAATAATTTGCTACCCTTCTTGTGACACCCACAATCAAACAAACATAATGCTAACAATAGACATCATGTCATACACCCCACCCCACCCCTATTTGCTTTCTTTAACAATGGCTTCTTCAAACTTATTGTTCTCTCAGATCGCTACAGATTTTATATTTCTGCTTGATTCAAGCTTTCCTCCGATTACACGGCCCAAACGGGAGGTCCTGATACGGCAACGCCCTGAGGCGTCCTACCCGCGAGTCAACGACCAACGCCCTCCATAACGCGAGGAACATAGAATTCCCTAGTCTGAGAATTCATTGAGTAGCAGGTCGCCTACAACTCGGAGGAGAGTTTGAGAGCTTAGTTTCCGGTGGGTTTCATTTCTTTTTTCGGTCGGGTGCTGTTCTCAGCATCTTTGAAAGGCGTGCAAGAAAAAAAAACATGCAATAATATCTAATCCTTTCTAATTAGAGTTTCTTTTAAAAGTAAAAAGAATGAGATTTTTTAGAAACAACAATCAATCTATAGATATAATATGGACAGATACTAAAACAAACTGAATGAAGGTAAGGAAAGAATGGGAATATATTTTTAAAAATCTCATAGATTTTCTTTTTAAAAGAGATAAATTTTTAGAATAAATTTTTAAATTTTAAAGGAGATATATGCTAAATTTCAAAAGAGATAATGATTAAAATATAAATCAAATTTTAAAAGAACTATAAAGGGGTTTAATGAACCTTTTGTATGAAGGATTAAAAAGTAACACTTAGGATATTTAAGAATTCCCTACAATAATAATAGTAGAGAAATAATTTTTTTTAAAAGGAAATGCACAACTTTATAATAAATGAGTAATATGAAATAATATTTCTTGTTTTGGCAGCTCGCCTTCCAAAAAAAGAAAAAAAAATTGAAATTTTTATAGGAAAACCCTTTGGCGGCAAGCCTTCCAAAGAGGGTTAGTAAGAAATGATAAAAAAAATGATACACTAAAATCTGCACACAAAGGATGTTAGAGTAAGCAGAAAATTGCAACACAAACTTCTTCTCTCAATGACATCTCCAAATAAGGTGTGCTCCAATGAATGGCAACCTTCAACACAAAACTTAAAACAAGGATTAGATAGCCAAGCTCTGATACCATGTAAGAAATGGTAAGATTGAGCAAGGAACGAGAAACAATCCAAGTAAGTTAAGTGTGAAACAATGTTACCATAAGATAAGCAAAATCCAAGAGCATACACCAAGATGGTTCAACAATGGAGACAAGGATTTATAAGGGGAAAGCAAAGAAAACCCCTTGTGAGTATTATGAATGAAGGAAAATGCATAAAGAAGAGAGAGAGAGAGTGTGTGTGTTGGAGCAAAATAGCTCAATACAATAACATCAAAGTGATAAGAGTGTTGAAGAAAGAAGGAGGAGCATCTCTTATATAGAGATGAGAGAGGAGTTGCATGTGTAACTCCCATTTCTATGAATGCCACATTCATAATAGGTGTGTGCAAAGTGTCACAATCCTCTTAAGGAGGATAAACTAAATAAAGGAATAAAAAAGAGTTGTCCTTACATGTGGAATAAAGGACAAACAATGACATGTCCTCCACATGTGTATAATAAGACAAACTACATTTAGGGATCCTTGGAATATCCCAATTAATACATCCAAGGAAAGATTAACCTTTCTAACAGTTTATAAGATGGAAGGATTCTTTAGCTAGACAATTTTTCCATGGGAATGCCCATGTGTAGTTTTTTGTAATTTACAGGATTTGGGGTATGCCTCTATAAAAATGTAATAATATAGGACGTAAGTCCTAGACAAGACTGGAGGTTTTCTTCTCCATTATTTCCTACCAGTGCCCGTTTGAATGGAGTAACGCTATGTATCTTTAATTTACTTTTAATAAAATGATCCAAGGTCGTGGCCATTTATTGATAAAAAATAAAATAAAATAAAAAAATGAGACCATTACTGCACCTATTGATGTTAATGCTCATCAAGCATGGGAGATCAATCATGAGAAAGATCTTGTCTATATTTGTTAATTAGTCTCTTTTGATTTATAATTTTATTTGAAATCATTCAAGACACCTAAAGAGTCTTGGGACTTTCATGAAACTTTGTTTGCTAAAACTAACAAGGTTAAGGGTTACCAAATTGATAATGATTTGATGAATCTTGATCGAAAAAGTTTCAACAACATCCAAGACTACATCTCCAAGATTAAGTGATTACGAACATAACTAAAGGAATACAAGATAGTTAAGGAAGATATACAATAGATTCTCAATGTGTTATCCAAGCTTGGTATTGAATATTCTGTATTTGTTTCTACCTTTCATACCAATCAAGTTTCTATGAGAGTTGCATATGTCGATCCTACTTTTGATGCATTTTCAAATCATTTATTCCAAGAGGAAGTAAAACTAATTCAAATGGGTATCATCAAGACATCTGAGTCACAAGCATGAATTGCTAGTGAGCCTAAGGTACAAAAAGAAGAAGGGAATCCTAAACAAAAACAAAAGAATAAACATAACAAGTCACATAGAAAGTTTGAATCTTCTTCCTCAAATAAGGAATCAATTAGAAAGGAAAAGCCTACTTTTTCATATTACAAGAAGAATGGACATGAAGAATATGATTGCTACAAGGAGGAAATTGTTGAACTCAAGAATATTCTTAATAAAAACCAAATAAATCTACCTTCAAGAATGACTACTTCATCCTATTCTTCTCATTCTAATGTTGCTAAAGGAAAAGATAACAAGGAAAAAGGTCAAGCCTTAATTGCTACTTCAAGTCATGATTCAGGGAGATGGCTTTTAGATTCAGGAGCTTCTCATCATATTGAACATAGTCTTTGTATTCTTCATTTGAGCCTTGTAATGCACCACCTATTTTGATGGGAAATCACACTTACATGAATGTGATTGGGAAATGAATAATTGATAAGGGAGAGGTAACATTCAAAGATGTGTTGTGCATTCCCCATCTAACTTGTAATTTCCTTTCCATTTACCAACTTACTAATGGACCAACAAGGAGAACTATGGAATTCACTCCAAAATCAGTTTTGATCAGAGATTTTGAGTGTAGAGAGATCATTGTGTAGTGCCTGCCCCTAGTTTACATTTTCGAGCTACATTTCTGATATCATTGCCAAACTCTTTTAGGCCAATTTATGTTTGAAGATTAGTATTATTATTTTAGAGATTATCAGATGATGTTTACACTCAGTTTATTATATGATGAGATTACTTGGTACTCTATATTTCATGCATTATGATGATTATTCAATGGTTTCAGATATCGATGATGATTAGTTAGATGGTTTATTATTCCATGTGCTTCTTATGGATCCTTATCCCATATTGCATGTGTATGGTTTGTGTGTTGTTTTATTTATGTATGGTGTTTTTGATATGGTTAAGGAAGGGAGTCGTAGTCACCTGCTAGTCGGGATCTACACGATGCACCACTTCCTGCCATTGTCTGTTTAGCTTAGAATATTGTGTTTGTACATGCGTGGATTTTATGCAGGTTGCAGGTACTGGGTATCGACTTCCCTGAGTTGTCAGGATGAGCGTACCCTATCGCACTATCTCAATGGTAAGAGAGGGGAGATAAACTCTTAAGTTCAAATCCTAAACCCTTTAGCCAATTGTCCTAATTGATAATTAGGACAAGTATCTGAGTTAAGTACCCTCCAAATGCATCAAATGATGTAATTTCGTGATTATAACCCTTTTTGTTTGATTTGGTATGTATTTTTCTATGATGGGTTTTCGTATGTTGCCTTATGAGTCCTTGTTGTATTTTCTATTAATTAAGTCTAATTAAAAAGATTAATTAATGATTTAATTTAATAGAGAATTATTATGATATCTTTATATTTAATTAATTAATTAATTAAATAAAAGAATTAAATTTGGAGATTAAAAATTCAAAAATGAATTTAGAACAGAGTAATATTTATTTAATTTAATAATAATATATTTGGAGTTCATTTTTAAATAAATGCTAAATATTATTGTTATTTAAATTAATTAAATATGTTATCAATTAAGTTCTAAAATAAATTAAAAGTTGAAAGATATTAAATTATTAAGAATTCTAGATCGCATGATCTAAGCATGAGTTTAAATATGAGAAATAAATTAAAAGATTAAATTATAGAAATTAATAATGTTATTTTAATTTCTTAAAAGTGCACATAAGATTAAAGTAATAAATTAATTAAGAATAGAAGTCAAGTGGAATATTAAATAAAGTTATTTAATAATTCAACTTAATGTGCATGAAAGTTGAATGAAAAAGAATAAGAAAAGATAATAAAGGTTAATTTGGAGTTAACTGAGTTGTGCAAAGAGTCTTTTCGGGTAAACGCACAATTAATGCCCCGAATTGAGGAGAAATTGCTTATCACAACTTTGGGGGTTCATTTTTGAGAGATACGAAGTTGGACGGGAATTTTTGGGGGAGCGACAACTTTTGGAAGCGATTTTTTAGAAAGCGAATACCAAAAGAAAGATTTTGGGAAGAAGGTTATTGAGAGGAGCGAATTCTCTTACAGTTCCTGAGGATTTCATAATAGCATCAGGATCAGGTAGGGTCTTGTGTTTTTTATTATCGATTAAGTACGCAAATTATCCTTTCCTGTCTTCTTCGTGTCTGGGGTTTGTAAATCTGAATTCTCTATGATGAACGTTTAAACATTACGATATTAGATTTTATCAGATGCTTGCCTATGAACTTCTGTATACAAAATTTAAATGAGAAGGGTTGTATCTTAGACTGAAATTTTAAATTTAAATGTTCCGATGATTGACTATATTTTCTATATCAATATAAAGAAAGAATCAATTTTTCAATACATATATTTATATATATATATATATATATAATAAAGAAATTATTTTAATATCTTTATAAATTTATATATATATATATATATATATATATATATATATATATATATATATATATATATATATATATATATATATATATATATAATTAAATTGGTTTATCAATAAAAATTTTATTATAAACAAATTGTATTAAAAAAAAATTAATTAAATGGGGAGGGGTCTTACCTTTTTTCCCCCCCCAGATATATATATATATCTATAATTAAATTGGTTTATCAATAAAAATTTTATTATAAACAAATTGTATTAAAAAAAAATTAATTAAATGGGGAGGGGTCTTACCTTTTTTCCCCCCCCAGCATTGTGAATCGCCGGCGGCAACCTGCATCAACAGGGGACTGCGCGGCTTTTTAAAAGCCGGCAGTACCCTGTGACAGGGCCGCATGGCTCTCAATAGCCGGCGGTACCCTGTGACAGGGCCGCACGGCTCTCAATAGCTGACGGTACCCTGTGACAGGGCTGCACGGCTCTCAATAGCCGGCGGTACCCTGTGACAGGGCCGCACGACTCTTCTTTGGGGGATTTTTTTTATAAATGTTTATTTTTATTTTATTTTCAACAATGTTTAATAATTTAAATTTTTAATAGATATTAATAATAAAAGTTGTTTTAATTAATTCTTTTTAATTATATATATATATATATATTTATTTATTTATTAATAATTTTTATTTTTATTTTTATTTTTAAAAAAATCTTTACATTAAAAAAAAATGTTCGTTGAAACTCAAACTAAGAATTTCAAACTTAAAACCTTAGGGTGTATTATGGAAACAAACCCGAACTATGAACTAAATCATATTATATTGTTTTGTTATACTATTCGTGTTTTGGGATGTTCTAGTATTAACCAGTTTAGGTTGTTACCAGAGGCCCGGGTTTGTGAATGTGATGTTATGATGATTTCTTCTCGATCTTTTCAAACCAACCAAGATAATGTGATTGTATGCTCTATGATGGATGTATTTGCTGTTTGTTATTGCCTTTCGGTTTCCTTGTGTGAAGTTGAGGTGTATGTGTTTGAGATACCTAACTTAACCATTTTTGAGTCTCGATCAGTTATATTTGATAAGCATTTTTGAGTCTCGATCAGTTATACTTGGATTGCTTTTTGGTCGCTTGAAAGGATTGAAGAGTTTGTTATGTTCTTGATGATGTCGTGTGTTGACTTGACCATGTTTGGAGTCTTCGATCAGTATTGTAATTTACTATTGGGATACTTTCTAGTTGCTCATTGGAGAACCATTAGATTTTGTGACTTATCATTGATGCCTTCAGTTGCTGATAGAGAACTGTCGTGATCATATGATTACTAATTGATATTATCTGTTGCTCATGAAGAACTGATGTAATTTTTGTGGATTATCTTTTATGATGTTTTTCAGTTGCTTGTATAGGACTGAGGTGGTTTTATTATGATTCTTTGATTTATGATTTCATGAGCCTAGGGTAGGTTATCTATGTGTAGAGTCGGGAAGTGGCTTGCAATGGGGGTCGGAGCCCTAAAAGGCTGCCTTGAGAAACCCATTGTAAGTCATTTTTAATAAGTGAAAACATTTACACTAAATGAGAGAAAATGAACCTAACAAGATAATTGTATGTTCTCTCCCATACCTTGAGTGCTAGTACAGACTAGGATGGGGTAGAGAGAATGCTTGGTTACGACCTTGCATTCCATAGTAGGCCTCGTCAGTACGAGAGGATACTAGTGGCCGCAGGATCAGTAGGGACTCGGGATTCCTAAAGGATTGCTCGGGTAACTTCTACGTGACTTTTGCGATGACACTTTCCTGCTTGCATATTAGGTTTCCTACATGTCTTGTGGTACCTCTGGGATTTAGATGTCGATCTTTTTAGGAACCCTTGAGTTAGCATACTTATAGGATTTCCTGGACTTAGAGAGTACTTATGATTATAGGTTTTGTTATCCTATTTGGGACTTGAGACTATCTCCTCAGCGCGGTGGGAGTGGACCATTTAGGTTCCACGCGGTCGGGTGGTAGTGCTTTTACTCTTACCATTGAGATCCGTTCCGTGGTCACCGTGGCTGAAGTTTTCGTGATTGGCATTTACGTTCACTATGTTCTTGGATTATTATGATGGATGGTTGGATTTTATGATAGATGTTTTATCATTATGGATGTATGGATGTATCATGTATGGTGAATAGTTTTATATATTTTTACTGTACTTTGTATCATGGATTTGAGGATATTGTATCTTGATCTTTACATATGTATATTCTTTTAAGCCTTTCATACCCTGTGACTTGTACAGTGGATGATTGAGCATTCTGAATTAATTTGCCGAGAGGCATTCAGAACAAATGTATATTATGGACATTGGAGTTTCTGAATATTCTTTCATATGTATGTGATATTTGTTAGACTTAGAATTGATTAAATTTAAATGTGACTCAACGTCTTGGGATCTTTAAGAAATGTAACTTGCAATGTATGTTGTCGATGATTACATGTTGTTGCTTCCGCTACTATGTGTTGATGTGTATGTTATACATTCTTACTTTAAAAAAAAAAAAAATGTTTAGCAAACTTAGTGAAAATTTAGGTTAATTCTTTTGGATCCCTTGGTGGGGCGTTACACATTGCTACACAATTGGTTGATCATGGATCTCGGATATACTACTTTGAAGACTTTTCTCTTGATGATGATAGTGATTCTTCAACACATTCTGATCACACTTCTAGTGTTGATTCACATATTGAGGATAACTTTGGCTAGTTGAACTTGGGTATTCTCACATGTGATAAAGTTCCTCAGTCATCCATTCTTTCTCCTTCTATTGATATTGTATCTACTAGTATTCTTGATGATGTTTGCATTCACAGAACCATGGGTTCACATGAATCAATAAAAAAAATTAGAGGAACTCACTTTATATTCATGTGACTCAGTACAACAATTGGAGATCACTTTATCTATAGAGAACACCTTTGATTCTTTTAAATTCATCCTCAGTTGATATTGATTTGTCTTTTTTAGCAAAGTGCCTAAGGAGACATCCTAACATGGATTAATTATCATTGGCTCCTTGTGTGTCACCTTCTTCTATTGGTCTTGATCCTGATTGGTTCATGACATATTCTTTCAACCTTAACATGGGAACACTTGAGCACATTCCAATGATTCCATACTTTATGAATTTTCTTCCTTCATATTGGTGAGGCTTCATTGATGTGCCTTTGGTTTTCTTTATTCCTAAAGGGAGGAATGTTGTTATTCAGTCATGGTGTAGTTTCTACATCGGACCTGGAGCATCTACCACTATTCAACATTCTACATTGAAGAAGGGATATTATGTCTCTCTTATACTTATTGATAGTATATGCATGATGTATGTCATAATGAGGGGGTCTTGATTATACCTTCTATTCATGTTTCTTTTTCTTTTTCTTTTTCTTTTTCTTTTGGGGGAGGGTTTTTCCCATGTGGTTTTCCCTCATTCTTCTTTTTATGAGAGATTGCATATTTTTAGTTGTACACGGGTACCTAACATGGCTTTTTTGCTAGGACCCATTAGCTACTATTGGAATTATAAATAAGAAACATATACTTCTCAGGGGACGGGGCGGGGGGGGGGGGGGGTTGTGAATCAGAAGATCAAACTTTAGCACTTAAAAATCTTCTACCATTCATTAGATGCATATAATAAACTGAAATGAAATGTAAAGAAAATGCATCAAAACATATAAACATACACACACTTGACACCTAATATGATTACCTAGAAACCCTCCAAATGAGAAGGTAAAACTATGGGGATGACACCCACAATTCTTCACTACTGCAACAATAAAGTGTCACTTGTTAGGGTTACATATTTTGACCATTTTCATGATCTACCCTATGAAAGGCCTGCCTTGTTAAAGGCTTACAAAGGATTGTTGGATCCTACCCTATTAAAGGATTTTGAACACATTGTTAGAAGTGTGCCTAGTTAAAGGGCTTTTAGAACATTCACTCGGAATGTCACCCTATTAAAGGATTTTAAAATGACTATTAAGTCAACTTTAGTCCAAAGGATTTCACCCTATTGATACAATTGTTAGAAAGTAATAGTAGAATGTTTGATCTGATATCTTACAACTTTGCCTTGTTGATTACAAATCACAATTCTATCCAGCTTGATCCTCTTAATCTATTATAACAATGCTATATCACTTCTCCTATGTTCTACAAACTGATTATGTAATTCTTTCACACTTCTAAGTCACCTTGAATGCTTTCAAATCAATTCACCCATTCTCTCCCTTCTATTCTTTGCTTGCATCACTTCTTCATACATACTGAATTATGGGGCTTCATCTTCCTTAAAAAGACTTTGGTGGCTTAGGGTTAGGTATGAATCTATGACTAAGATTCATTCATATTTCTACTTAATCCCTTCCAATTTTTTGACTAGTTGCATGTTAATTGTATATGGAATCCAAATAGATTCATCCTTATCTTCAAAGCTTTGAGATCTATCCATAAGTTGGCATAAAAATGGTTTACATAGTTGTTTGTGCCATCACAAACAACTAGGTCCATTCTATGTTACTTGGCACTTGATAATACTCATGCTCAACACTCATTGTAATTTTGTTTGGCTCGACACTTGAACTTGCTCAGTATCAATTGTATGCTCGAAACTCATTGCAACTCATCATCTATCCATATTATATTCGGCATGTATTACTAGCTCAGCATGAACTTGATAAATATCTTAAGTGCATTGACACTCAATTGTCAAAACCAAAGTAAGATCAACAATCTCCCCCTTTGACATGAGTGTCAAAAACACTTAATTGTATATAACAAATCTAATCTCCTTAAGTATAATATATACACAATTTAGCATATATACAAAACTTCAAAATTTCAAAATTCTGGAGTAGACTTATATACCTCAAAATTTTGTAACCCCCCCAGTTAATGTGCCTCTTCTATATCCAAAACCTCTTCTCTTCTCTGAGTAGATTTGCTTCATGCTGATACTCTTTGTCTTCAAAAATACTGACACTCTTTTTCTATCTGATATACTCTGTTTCTACTCTTTTGTTGTTAGCTCTCCCCCTTTTAGGTTATCTCCCTCTTTCTTGTTGTTTCCCCCTTTCATATGTAACTCCCTTTGTATATTGGTACTCTTTATCTCTCCCCTTGCATACTTATCTCCCCCTTTTTTGACACTAATGTCAAAGGATCTATACATTGATCGTGTAATTTTCCAAAAAGTTCTTATGAACTTCCATTATAATTTGTAGAGCAGCATCCCAATTGTCTAATGCAACATCTAAGGACTTTATTTGGATAGTTGTCTTTGCTGCAAGGTGAACTAGTCCATCCAAAGTTGAAATATTAGGATCTTTTTTTTAACATTGTTTCTACATAAGCTAGTTCCTTTTGGAGTATTCCCATATGAGGGGTAAGGGAGGCTTGTATATTAATCAACTTGGCTCTTATGTTAGCCTCTTTTGCTACTAACACAACTAGTTGATTTTGTGTTTGAATTACTAAATGAAAATGCTTCTCACTCTAAGCTAGGTTCTTAGGTAATTACATACCTAAGAGTTTTAAATTGGTCTCTAGGCTCAAAATCCTATGGCTCATTTCTTGTGTGAAGAGTGTGGGATCACACAATTTTGTGTACAATGAGAATATGTTCTCAAGTACCTTCTTCACTTTCTCAATTTTGGTAGCCAATTCAACTTGTGATAGTGCTACTTCAATAGATATTTTCTCATTAACTTTCCCTTGAAACTTCCTCTTAGACCATTCCATAAGTTTAGTATTAGTATCTCGGTCTTCATTAGTTACCTGTTCCACAATTTTTGATAGTTTTTCTAATATGGGCCTAGATTCTTCAGGTGTTTCCAAGCTAAAGGCATCCAAAAAGATGTCCTTAATCTCTTGTAATGCTGGCCTTTGTTTATACTTTTTTCTAAGTATTTCTTGAGTTTTCTTTCTCTCCAAGGCTTCTTACATTATACTTATCTACTCTAATGTCATGGTTGCATAGTCATATATAGGTATCACTATCATTTCATCTAAAATTGCATCACCATAGTGAAATACCTTGGCAACCTTAGATGAGCTGGAGCTTGGTACTGAAATCTGTAGTGGTATTGCATCAATGCTTAGCCTTTGAAGGACTTTTGTTGGAGTACCAGATGTTGGTAAATTTACCAGTGTTTGTATAGCTTCTTGCTCCTTCTCCTTTGGTGTGTCCTTTTCTTCATTCTTGTCTTGATCAAGTATTAATACTTGACCTACTTCTTGTGTTTGTGTATCAGGTACAAATACCTCTATCTATCTTGTTTGTGCTTCTAAAGTTTTCTCCTCTTGAGTGATCTGTGTTTATTGTTCAACCATGACAACTTTTACAGTAGTATTAACCTCTGTAGATGTATCATCTAATGTTTGCACTAAAGGTTGAGCAATGGTAGCTGAAAGGATGATAGAAGGTGGTTCTTGTGCATTCACCTTGTCCCATTTTATATCAACTACCACTTTTTGAAGTTCATCCACACTGACCAACACATGGTTCTCACATAATCTAGCTTGTAGTGTGGTTTGGTCAAGGATCTTCTTTAGATTCTCTATAGTTAATGGATTGATGTTTTGAGGTGAACTATCAGGAACATCCTTTACTTTTATAGTTTCTACAGGTGTGTTTGTGTCATGTAGAGGGCTCATGGCTAGCATTTGTGTGTCTTGCACACTTTTTTCTGTTTGCTACTCTTCAGTTGTTGCCATTTCATCTGACTTCTTTGGTATCTCCTCCATAGTGATGCTTCCCTTTTCTTTTTCTATCTCTTCTTCCTTGTCCTCACCTTCCTCATTATTTCTACCCTCAAAGAAATCTTCTTCTCCTACTTTAATTGTAGTCAATCCATATATCAATCTCCACATTTGTGTGGATTTCTTGACAACATCCTCAATTTTGTTCTGCAGAATGCTAAAAGCTCTATATTTGGGTGCAAATTGATTTCCATAATTTTTCCCCTTGATGCATTACTTGTGCTAATGTTGATTCCCTTATTTTTTTCTCCATGTTTAGGTAGTAATGCCACTTATTCTCTATAATTGTTTACAACTCCTTTGGCATTGTATTATCCAATTCAAGAGGAGTGTTCTTGAATTTTTCCATCATGGCATACACTAACTCTTCTATCATATTTTGGTCTTCTTTACCAAAATTTTCAAAATCAATACCTTTTAATCTTGTTAAGCCTACATTCTCTAATATTATCACAAATATTCTCAAGATTAGATTTAAGTGTATGACTTACCACTCTAAACTTACTTATATCCTCAAACTCTATCTTCTCATCATCTGTCTCTAGTTATGCTATGCATTTTCTTCTTGGTTTCTTCTACACTGGACCCTTCTATTCAGTAGCCTTTGTTTTCTCTTTTGCTTGCTCCTTGGGTTTTTGAGTAGTTGCCCTTGTACTAGCTCTTGTTGCTGGAGTTGTAGGCTTTGTTGCACTTGGTTTGGCAACCCTTTTTGCTTTTGGCTTGGTTGCAGGATGTGCCTTAGCTTTCCTCTTCTTTGGTTCAGGCTTTGCTGATGCTTCCTTGGATTCTTCTCCCTCGGCACCTTCTTCTTCTTGATCTTCACCCATGCCTTGGGTTAAAGCAAGATGTTCTTCACCCTACACATCTTCTTCCTTTTCATCTTCTTCATCATTATCTCCTGCACCTTCTCCAAACTTAGCCTTCAGTTTCCTCACCATTTCGTCCTTCTTTTTCAAAGTTGAGGTTGTCTTCAATTCCATCTCAACCTTTGACTTCAAAACATCATAATTACCAAAAATTTTGGCACTTTTGTCAATTTATTTTGCAAGGAGCGCAGTGACATTAATTTCAAATCCTAGGGGCCTTAGCCATCTAACTCTAGGTACAACAACCTGGATGAAAGTATAGTCAATGCCTACAAGGAAATAAATATCATTGTAGTGTTGCTCGACTAAGGAAACAAGAATCCTTAACCTCTGTTTCATAGACTTATTAAAGTCTTCAAAATAACTTGTCATTATTGATTCAAATTTTTCTCCCATTTTCAATATACTCATTAATTTGAACTGCAACTGACCTATTGGCCTTTTATCTTATTTTTCCAAAAGATGGGAGCTCATTTTGTACATAGAAAAATATACATACCAGTATTGAACCAAATTTACATTGAGAACTTTTTGACTTGCTTATTGCTCCTAGGTTCTCCATTATCTGCTACATTTGGAGTTCTGGAAGATCATAGGTATGATCTTTCTTGACAATATTATAAACTACATCAACTCCTATGCAGGGAACACTATTTAGTTTGCTTAACTGATAGAATTTATGTGATATGACCCTAATGGTGAAGTCAAGAAGTGGATCTGTAATAGTGTCAATAGTCATTTTACACTTGTTCCACTTAGCCCCTATGTTTTTCTAAATTACCTCTTTAGAGTCACTCCTCAATGTCTTGGGCTGATCTAAGGTTGGGTATCGAGTAACCCTATGTATAATTCTCTTTAAAATTTCAATAGGTCCACCCTCTATCCATAGACATCCATTATGTATTCTGCTCAGAACTATTTTGATCCACTTGGCTTTGAAAACTGTTGGGAAATCTAGGGCATGGGTTAAGTCCTTTCTCTCTACAATCTTGAATTCCTCCTTCAATACACCATTTTCACACAATTTTTCATATTCTTGTCTGATTTCCATCTCTCCAATGCCTCCTACCTTGTAATTATAGCATTTTCTTACGTCTTTTACCATTACAACCTTAGGCAGAATCATAGATAATGCTCCTGTTGGGTCATTTTAATAGGCAACTTCTGGTATAGCCTTGAAATTTGGTTGTTTAACCTCATTGCTGGCTAATTGAACATTGAATGCCTCTTTCTCTTTCATAGTTCTTGAACTAGATGCCATTTTGACAATCTAGGGTTTA
The DNA here is from genome assembly GCA_028749045.1 of Cupressus sempervirens. Classification (NCBI taxonomy): domain Eukaryota; kingdom Viridiplantae; phylum Streptophyta; class Pinopsida; order Cupressales; family Cupressaceae; genus Cupressus; species Cupressus sempervirens. The sequence continues at coordinate 54,864,012 of CM053793.1, read as the reverse complement.
ACAAATATGAAACTGCATAGCTTGGTAGATGAAGAATACCTTTAAAATTGATGAGCTGATGCTTGATCTTCACTATGATTTGTGCAAATGCTTTGATCTCGCTTGTGAATTGCTTCTTCACTCTTCTCGCTCTTGCTCTAAATTTGTGATGATGAAAAATATGTGAAATTCATCCTTATACCTTTCAAAATATTGCATTTATTGCATGATGCATGTACAACTGTAAACTTGGCTTCAATACAATTTCTGTTTCATTCGACATTCATTGATTTTACCATCACTCAAGAGCTATTGGAATTACCTTTACTCAACACCAATAGAAATTTTCCTCACTTAGCAACTACTATTGACTCACCTCCAACTAACTTTGGCTGACAACTCAACACATACTAGTATTTTTACTCAGTATCTGAAGAGGATTTTTCACACTCAGTAGTAATGTGAAAACTTGAAAATTTGGCCTTGGAATTTCCTCATTATCTTGCATATTTCTTCATGCTAATATATCTTTTTTAGTACTAACTTTTTTTGGAACTGATGTATGATAAAAAATTTTAAATATCAGTCCCACATACCTCCTTTTAGCTTAATTTGATGGGGTGTGACCACTTGACCTATTAGGTGAAGTGATCCCTTTATTTGATGTGCTACATCCATCTTTCTTCTTCCATGTTTTGTTCATCTCTCCTCTGGTGTGGTCAACATCTACCTTGCCTTTTCCTTTGTTGAACTTTGAATTAGGTGCCTTTTACCTTGTTGGGCAATGCTTGCTGATATGACCAGTCTTCAAACAACTAAAGCATGTAGTTTGACTCAACCATCTGTTGTAGTTACCACTAAAGTGTGTTCTTATGCAATTCTCAGGGATGTGTCCATACTCTTGACAATAATGATAGCTATATCTTGTATTGTAATCCTAGTTAAAGGAGTTTTCATATCTTCTTACCTTTGTTGTCTTGCTTGATGAACATGTGGACTTGGATCTGCATTCAAAGGGTCTGTGTCCAAACTTTTGACAATTGTAGCAGTGTGCTTCAATATTTGGTGCATGCATGGTTCTGGGTCTACATTCATGTGCCTGATGACCTCATTTGTTGCACTTGTGATAATGAGTCATGTTCTTTGGCATAGCATTCTTACTCCTACAAACATAATTTGTATGTCCTTTCTTACCACAATGATGAAAAGTAGGTTTAGAGTTCTTACCTTTATTGTTCCTTTCCTCAGTAGCTTTGGATGATTCTCATTCTTCAGTGCTTATGTAGCCCAATCCTGATGTATCTTTACTAGATCTAGGGGATTTCAATAGTTTCTCAAAGTACTTGATGGCTTCATTTGGCTTGTTGAAACTTTCAGTGAATTCCTTTTCTCTTTTCAGGTCATTCTACAGTTGTTCACTCTACAACTTCAATGTAGTTATCTCAATGTCCTTGACATTCAACTCATGATGAGAATTCACCATTTGGCTTAAGGTGTCCAATTGCATGTTTGAGATCCTGGATAGCTATGTTGACTTTTCCTCCAATATGTTTGCCAAAATTCTTTTGTCTTCTTCAATAATGGACTTGTCTTCTATAACTTTCTTCTTTTGTTTAGTCACCTCACACAACAGTATAGCTTGTGATTCTTGTTCCATCTTGAGATTTTTGATCTCTTCAGCTTGTGCTCTATTCTTTTCACTAGATCTACAATTTTTATATTTAATTTACTAGAGTTACCATCTGCAAATAACTTTGTGGTGTCAATCTCTTTGTATTTTGTGTCATTTTCTATTATAGGGAACTATTCAAAGCATCTCTAGCTTCATTTAGATGTTGTAGTATGAGATGTATCTCAATCTCCTAGTTTTCAATGGTCTTTCCCAACTTGTAAACTTCCATTTCAAGATCTTTTCTCCAAGCTGTAAAGCTTCTCCTCCTGAGAACTCGACTCGAATACCAATTGTTGGAATTACAAATGGGAAACATATACTTCTAAGAGGGTGTGAATCAAAAGTTCCTCCAAATGAGAAGGTAAAAGTAGGGTGGGGATGAAACCCATAATTCTTCACTACTATAGCAATAAAATGTCACCTGTTAGGGTTACATAGTTTGACTATTTTCATGATTTGCCTTGTGAGAGGCTTACAAAAGATTGTTGGATCCTACCCTGTTAAAAGATTTTGAACACCTTGTTAGAGGTGTGCCTGGTTAAAGGAATTTCAAAACATTCACTTGGAATGTCACCCTGTTAAAGGATTTTACAATGGCTATTAAGTTAACCTTAGTCCAAAGGATTTCACCCTACTGATATAGTTGTTAGAAAGTAACAGTAGAATGTTTGATCTGATAACTTACAAGTTTTCCTTGCTGATTTCAGATCACAATTCTATCCATCTTGATCCTCTTGATCTGTTATAACAATGTTGTATCACTTCTCCTCTGTTCTACAAATTGATTCTACAATTCTTTCACACTTCTAAGTCACCTTGAATGCTTTCAAATCAATTCACCCCTTCTCTTCCTTCTATTCTTCACTTGCATCACTTCTTCATACATACTAAATTATGGGGCTTCATCTTCCTTAAAAAGACATTGGTGGCTTAGGGTTAGTTATGAATCTACGACTGAGATTCATTCATTTTTCCACTTAATCTCTTCCAATTTTTTTATTGGTTGCATGTTAATTATATAGGGAATCCAAATAGATTCGTCCTTATCTTCAAAGCTTCAAGATCTATCCATAAGTTGGCATAAAAATGGTTTACATAGTTGTTTGTGCCATCACAAACAACTAGGTCCATTCTCTGTTACTCACCACTTGATAATACTGATGCTCAAAACTCATTGCAATTCTGTCTGGCTCAACACCTGAACTTTCTCATCATCAACTGCATGCTAAACATGTGTTACTAGCTTGGCATGAACTTAGTAAATATCTTCAGTGTGTTGACACTCAATTGTCAAAACCAAACTAAGATCAACATCTATATATTGCATTAACGTACTCCCTAAGTTACACATAAAGGGGGGTGTTGGAGTAAATGGTTATTTTCTATTTCACTCTTCTATTAAGTTTACTTAGGTGAACTCATAATTTAGGAGGAATTATGTATTATTAATATTATTATTAGGAGGATATTGTTGAGTCATCATTTTGACTCCAACTACACCTAAAATGTCACATGTGGTTTATTCAAATTTGGAAACCACCCTTCTAGATTGTAGGTAGATGGTAGATGGTTGATTCCATCAAGACTCTACTTTCCCGAAGTTGAGACACTTGTCTCAATCTTGTCCAAGTTTCTAAAGGATTTGAGAAATAAAAATGAGCCCAAAGAATACCTACATGCAAGAACCTATCATAGACAAAAAAAAAAGTAAAGAAAAGGCAAGGGTTTTGCTCTGAGAATATGCAAATTATATTATTAGTTTGAAAGAATGTGAGATATTTACAAAAGATCAATCCTTATAGAAAGAGATTGAAAAACCTAAAAAGGGAATCCTAAGAGGTAAATTCCATTTAATAATTACTCATCACCGAGACCCCCCAAGGATAGCTCCTTTCACCCTAAGAATAGAATGTAGCTAAAGATACCGTGAGGATGCAAAAGGTTTAGTGAAGATGTCTGCAACCTACTCAGCAATGGGAATGTACTCCAAGCTTAGAGCACCATCCTAAATCAAATGCTGGATGAAGTGCATGTGAAGCTCAATGTGCTTGGTCTATTGGTGCTCAACTTGGTTGCATGAAATGTGTATAGCACTTTGATTGTCACATCACAAAAAGGTAGGACTATCAGGAGGAGATCCAAACTTTGTCATCAACTGTCAAAGCCATAAAACCTCCTAACTTGATAGCATAGTAGCCTTGTACTCTACCTATTAGTAGATGATAATACATGAGCATGCTATTTCTTACAAGACCATGTGATAGGAATATAACCAAGATAGAAGACAAATCCAGACGTAGACTTGTGATCATCAATATCACCATCCCAATCTGAGTATGTGTAACCAATAATGTGAGGATCCCCTGATGTGTAATGAATGTCATAACATGTAGTACCCTGAATGCACCTCAAGATATATTTGGAAGCTTGCCAATGACTCTCATGTAGATCATGGGAGAATCAAGAGACAAGTCCAACCACAAAGGAAATATCAGGACATCTGTGTATTAGGTACAACAAACTATCCACAAGTTGTCTATATAAAGTGAAATCTAGTATAGGAGTAGTGCAAGTGGTGGATAAAACAAAACTTGATTGAAAAGGTATGGAAGTAGGCTTGCAATCAAGCATGTTGAATCTTTGAAGCATATCGAGATCATACTTATGCTGGAGTAAGGCTATCTCATCCAAAGATTGAAAAACCTGTAGGCCCAAACAATAGTGCAAAAGTTTAAGGTCTGTCATCTCAAATTGTTCTCTCAAGGCTCATTGAACACTCTGTATCATGGAGAGTGAGCTACCTATAATGATGAGATCGTCTAGATAAAGCACAAGTATCAATAAGTTAATCTCATGATGTTGAATGTAAACTATAGGATCTGAATGACACCAAGTAAATTGTGACATGAGCAAGAAGGAATCCATCTTCTCATACTAAGCCCGAGAGCCCTGTTTGAGACCATATAAAGAACTCCAAAGCTTGCATACCAATGAAGATTCCTACAAAAAACTATGAGGCTACTCCATATAGATCTCCTCATGAATGTCTCCATGCAAAAAGGCACTCTTCACATCCATATGAAAAATTGTACATCCCTAGAAAGCTGCAAGAGAGAGTAAAAGGTGAATAGAATTCATCTTGGCAATAGGAGCAAAGGTCTCAAAGTAGTCAATACCCTCAACTTGTAAAAATCCCTCTACAATAAGTCGTGCCTTTTACTTATCAATATAACACAACATACTTGGTACTGTACACCCACCGACACATACCCAACTTTATTACTTTTAGAAGAGGACAAAGATCTCATGTGTGGTTCTTCATGAAAGAAGAGTACTCCTCATCCATAGCCCTATCCCACTCTAAGTGTCCTATCACTTGTGAAAAAATTGGTGGATCACCTAAAATGGCATGACTCAAGATTCTAGTACCAAAAGTCTGAGCATGAGTACAACAAGAATCTGTAGGATCACCTACCATAGGTCTTGTTGCATCAATAGTAGCATGAACCCACTTGGGCACTTGCTAAGCAATTGGTGGAAGTGGTGAAGGGGGATCAACATCAAAATTTTCCTTAGAGGATCCATAAACATGTGGAGGAGTAGAAGTAATGGGTAGTGACGGAGAAGCTGGTGATGGTGGCTCCATCTAAGGATAACACTCATCAAATTGAACATCTCACTACAATAAGACATCTCTGGAATCAAGATCAAACAACCTATATGCCTTCACATCCTCATAGTAGCCAAAAAAGATAAGTGGTTAACTCTTATTCTCCATGGCTTTCTATTGAGTATTTGGAACAAATGCCCAAGCCTCATGACAAAAAATGTGGAAAGTAGAAATATTTGGCTTGACATGAGTCCAAGCATCCTCAAGAGCAATGTTTCATAATGCCTTGTGAGGCATTTGATTTTGAATATAATTGGAACAATTCATAGCCTCATCCCAAAATGAAGAACTCATAGCTCAAGACTGTATTATACAATTGGCCATCTTTCATAATGTCCTATTATTTCTCTCTACAACCCCATACTACAGAGGGGTATGGGGAACAATGAACTAATGTTTTAAGCCATGCTCAATGCAAAAATATTTGAGAGATCAATTCACATATTCCCCCCATTTATAGTGCATATACACCTGATAGAAAGACCATATTACTTCTCCACAAATATCTTAATGATTTGAAATGAATCAAAAACATTAGACTTGTACTTCAAAAAGTACACCCATGTGCATCTAGAGAAATCATCTATGAAGGTAAGCACATATCGAGTACCTAAAAAAGATGGAGTGGTGAATAACATAAGATCACTTTGTATCAACTCAAATGGTGCCTTAGCACGTGCGAATCTACCAAACAAAAATGGATCTTTATGATGTTTTCCAAGTGCACAATCTTGACAAACACCATCAATACAAGAGATCTAAGGTAGCCCAATCACTAGCTCCTATGTACTCATATATTGTAGATATCTATAGTTGACATGGCCAAAATGCTCATGGCAAAGCTTTCTCACTATTTCTGCATGAGCAATGAGAGAAACACCTATAAAATTGGATCTCTCAAAGTCATCAAACTGATGTAAGTGAGGCTGAATATCAACACTCCCAATAGCAACAAACAAGTCAAGATCATGGAGGCCTTCAATAACCATATCATGTGAAGAGAACTCAACTATCTTACCAGATCTAGAATAAAAAAATTGAAAGATAGACAAGAGGTTTATAAAAATGGCCGAAACCAAGAGAATATCCTATAGTGAACCACCCTCTAAAGAGATAGTTCCTAAACCTGTGACTCAAAGCTATGTAGAATCACCAATTTCAATCTGTGTAGTAACACTTTGAGCAAGTGAGGTAACCAAAATAGGTGAATGTGTCATATGATGTGAAGTGCCTGAATTAAGAATCCAAGTAGCTATAGAAGACAATGCTCATGTAGAAAGAGCAAATACTTTACCTAAAGGAGGAGGTGGTGGCTTTAGAGAAGGAATACTGTGTTGTTGCATGGCCTCCTCTAAAGCCTCAAGATGTTTCCAACACTTGGAAACTAGATGTCCTTCCTTCCCACAAAAATTGCAAGGATCACCCATGTACTTCTTAGTCTTGGAGGAGGACTCGCTAGACTTAGAAGATTTACCCTTTAGAGATGGTTTCTGAGCATCTAATTTAGGAGTAGACTTGGAGGAACTCTCACTAGATGTTGAATATGCCATGGGCTTTAGATTTTTCTTTGGCTTCCTTGTAGATGCTTGAGCAACCAATGTCCATGTCTTTGAACTGGTGATAGTATTCAACTATTTAAGCTTGTATTGCTCTCTAGTCAAGTGATCACAAAAGACGTCAAAAGTGGGCATGACAAATCTGGGACCCAAGGCATCCATAGTGGAATGGAAGGTAGAAGAGAAAATTTGAAAGTTTCCTATAAGATTTGATAGAATCACATAGATGCACTCCTTATCTACCTTCTCTTTCCCACATCCCTATAACAAAGTTCTTTGTTTTTTCAACCTCATAGGAAAGTCTTTAATAGAGGCGAAAGAATTGGGTACAAGAGAAGTAAGCTTTGCCTCAATTTGAAGTTCCCTAAGCTCATTGATTGTGCCAAAAAAGTCATTGAACTTACCCCACATTTCTTGAGGAATTGAACACTCACCAAGATGAAATTGTAAGTTGTCTAAAACACTCAAATAAATTAGACCCATGGCTTCATCCATCTTATTCCAATGACACAAAGTCTGATATTGACTCTAAAATACTACATGCACTATATCTAAACAAGACCACAAACCCTTTGAATGAAGAAGCCACTCCATATGAGATTTTCATGTGTGATAGTTGTATTGGTTTAGAATTACTAGAAAAGAAGAGGTCTTAGCCATTATTCTAAGAAGGGATTTTAAAGCTTTTTGATATGTTGATATTATAACAGAAAGATAATGAAAAAATACCCCCACAATGCAAAAAACTAAACCCTAGCTTGCAGAAGGAATGCATATACAAGAATAGAGAAAAAAAAACTCCAGTTGTGTATCACAAATATTTGGTACAAAATACTAGTGAAATGATAGAGAATCTAGAAAGTCCTCGAGTAGAGCTTTTCAACACTTTTTCTAGATCAAAAAATGGAGCTATAACGAGCAAGTTATGCCCTCGAGAAGATTGAAAACATCATCTAACTTTAACTGAAAAAGGTACCAAACTAGAAAAAATCCAAAAAATACCTACACCATTGTCTCCATCTCTGAATTAGCTTTCTAACACTTCTTTTGGATTGAAAAAACCCTCGTATACTCAAGTTAGAGCGAAAAGACTGCTAGGGCCTCTAGAAGGCAAGAAAAAAACAAAAAAAAAAACATTAAGTGATGCTCGAGCGGCAAGGCCTAGTAGCACTAGCTTTAGAGTGACACTCTGGCTAAGCATGGGTGGAGCAATTGCAAGGTGGTGGGTTGTTGTAGTGGGATGAGGATTGACGATCGCTGTGGTTTTTTGTGACTGCTAGTGATTTGGTAATTGCTGCGACTTTTTTAAACTGCCAGCAGTAAAAAAATATGGTTTTTCTTTTAAATAAGACTATTATTTTTTATCTTTTTTCCACCTCAAAGTGCATGTAGAGTTCATACGACCATATTATGCAAAAACAAATTGCTTCCAGAATTAACATTGTCTAAAATCAACAAATTTAATATGAAAATGGGGGTTTTAACACCTTATGAAACTAATCATGAGGTCTATTTGGCCTCATAGTGCTCCCCTTGCCCCCCGGCCCAATTTTCACAGAAAATACTCAAAAAATGTCAAATCTATTCTGCCAAACCCTCGTTCTTCTTTTTCTCCAAATACTGAACAAGCTACAACAAATCTAGCTCTGATACCATGAAGGATTTGAGCAATACAAATCCATAAAGCCCAAAGAATACCTGCATGCAAGAACCTGTCATAGAGAAGAAAAAGAAATGAAGAAGTAAAGGTTTGTCTTTTAGAATATGCAAATTATATTATCAGACTGAAAGAATAGAGATATTTACAAAAGATCAATTCTTATAGAAGGAGATTAGAAAACCTAAAAAGGGAAACCCTAAGAGTTAAATGACATTTAATAATTACTAATTAATTATTAAATAGAAATGCAAAGTGCATAAAGTGAAATTTTAAGAAGGGAGTAAAGGTAATTTAATAAATTAAATTAAATTAATACTTCACTTTAACAATTTTCTCCTAACTCATGCCTATATAAAAAGACTAGCTCTTTGTATTTCATATCTCAAATATATATCAAATATATCATACAACACATTAGGAAGTATTGATGCTATTATGCCTCTAAGCATTTACATCATAAATTGGTCTCATATGATTAATATGTTTATTTTATTTCTTGTTGTTTAATCTAACTCTTTCAATAGATTCTAGATTTATATTTGTTTTCACAAATTCTAACAAGAGTTTGTATTTAAATTGTACATGTTTACTTAGAATGTAAGTGTGTATGTTGTTGGCCAATTTTATGTAAATTTGTGATTCTATGATAATATGAAGATATTATATTTCATGTTTCGAGTACTTATTATTTCTAATTGTCTGTTATTCCCATTGCTTAACTTGATCTACACAATTTGGATCAATCTTTTAAAGTTTATCTTATGGTGGTTGTATTATGTGGTATCGGAGTGACTTTTGTTCCTATGATGGAAAATCTTTGTTCCTATGATAGAAAATCCTTGTTCCTAAGCTTGTGAAGCCTTACATGTGTTTGTCATATGGTCACAAAGTGTGCAGATAGCCTACAATTATAGAAGATGTGTGCGAGATGGATTAGAAAGGGAATGTGGATAATTGTAAACCTTGAATGTTTTTTTGAGGCATCTCGTTGGTGATAAGTTATTGAGTGGAGTCAAGTTATAATATGTGTTCAATAAATCATCGAGCAATAAGCAATTGGAACTTTGTGGTCAATTTTTCAAGCTAGGGCTATTGCACCTAGATAAGGAAGAGATGACAACATGAATAATGAATCCTATAAGGGTAGAGAAAATGATGGGAAACTTTAGAGATGAGATATGGAATGAGATCAAGAATGCACTAATGGGTTTGAGAGGGAATCCAACAAAAGAGGATGAATGTGAAGAGGTTGCTAAAGAACTTGAGATTGAAGGAACTAAAGCACCTGTCGATGAAAGAGAAGAGAGATTTCCAAGGGAAATATATCAAATAATTAAAATTCATAGGATGGAGATATCTAACTTTAGTGGCTCATTGCATCTAAAGGATTTGATAAACTAGAGAGGAGAGTAAGAAGACTACTTTAAGATTGATGATATTAGGGATCTATAGAGGGTTAGGTTAGTACAAGATAAGTTGAAGGAACATGTTGCCTTATGGTGGAAAGAGTTACAAAGGGAGAATGGTGAATGAAAATCACTATATAGAGGCATGTGGTTGCAAGATTGAAGGATAAATAATTTCCAAAATATTATGAATTGGAAATGTTCAAGAAGATGGAGAACTTGAAGTAGAGGGATATGATTGTGAAGGATAATATTAAGGAGTTTTACAAGATAAAAATCAAATCTTGACATTAAGAGATGACTAGGGGGAAGGTGGTTAGATGTATTAATGGTCTTAGATTTAATATTCAACATGAGAAGAGTATGTTGAGAATTTCTACAGTAAAGGATGCTTATCAATATCCCCTTAAGGTAAAAGATAAGGTAAAAAAAAGACAAAAAAATAACCCTAGAGGGTAAGAAAGGAAAGTGAGTACTATCCAGGAGAAGTAGACAATTAAAGCTGAGCCCATGTCTAAGTGGAGTAAAGAACCTAGTCAGAGGATACAAAGTGGGGGAAGTGGTAGAAAGGAATTCTTGGGAAAATGTTTGAAGTGTGGATAATTGGTTATAGAGCTTTTGAATTTTATGAGGCTCTATTAGAAGCATTAAAAAAAAAAAATTAGGGTACATGAGAGTAGGTAAATGGAGCATCATATGAGAGTATGGTATAAATTTATATGGGAGAGTCCCTTATGCTTGGGATAGTTTTTTGGATCAAAGCATAAAGGAGATTGAAACTTTCCAAAGGAAGAATATTTTAAGAGTTGTATGCAAATTAAGGAGAAAGTGTTGTAAGGTCATTGTAGATAGTGGAAGTATTGATAATTTGACATCTAAGTAAATGGTAAATAAGACTAGATTGAAGAGGATTAAATGTCCTTGTCCTTATGGGATGAGCTAGTTACAAGATGATCAAGTAGTATAGGTAAATGAGTAGTTCTTGGTGAGTTTCAACACTGGCCCTTTCAAAGATGTAAGTCTTATATGATGTCTTTGATAGACTTATATAATGTCTTTGATATGGATACTTGTCATTTTTTGTTGGGTAGACCCTATCACTTTGGTGGAAGAGATATCTATGACCATTGAAGGACCTTGGTTGCTATAGAAAAGGATGGGAAGAAATTTACTTTGGCTTCCTTTAAGGATAAAGATAAGGGAGTGAGGAACTTGATTTATGTGAAGAATTTTTGTAATTAGAAGATAGAGGTTAAACTAGAAAATGACATGGATTTGTAGAATGATCTTAAGGGTAGATCTAGAAATAATGTTATACCAAATGGTAATAGAGATAGAGTTATGCAATATAAGACTTTGGTTGTAGATAAGGTTGGTTCATGTTGTGGCAATTTAGATGTACATAAGAAGGAAAGTGGTGGTAAATATCTCTTACTAAGAAATGTAGATACAAGGAAAGGAAAAGAAGGTGAAGATAATGAGAAGTTAAAGGTTTTGGCAAAAGAAAGAAAAAAATAAGGAGGAAGAATGTTAAAAATGTGGAAGACATTTGGATCTAGATTGATCATAGGATTTATAACCCAAGCCCTATCACATCTTTATGAATTCCTCTGATAGAACATCTTTTATTACATGGGGTGTCTAATGTAGGAGCTTCCTTGGGTTGTGTTTACACCTGAAATCACCCTTAAGCACAACGACCTTCATAGGAAGTTCAGTGGTCATGAGACCTTGCATGTTTTACATTGAACAACCTTTGGAGTTTTAGGATTTGATTCTTCATTTTGTGAGGAGAGAAAGGGGAGGAATTTTTCCCAAGGTACTGAGGCCAAATTCCTACATTTTAAATACCTTGAAGTGTAGAGGATACCTCAAGAGGTGAAAATGTGTCATCTTAAAATGTGTACACTCACTTTTTAATACCTTTTTTCCCTTTTTATTGTGGTTTAGTACATTAGGACCTCCTATTGCATTAATAACATACATCAAGGTCCTTTTCTTCTTTTGGTCTTGCTCAAAACTCTAAGTTAGCATCAATTTCTATATTGTTAAAAGTAAAGTCCACCAACACAACTTGGGGAGGGGGTGAATCAGTTGTGTGCTTAAATAACTTAAATAAACTTTATCAAATTTGAAACATATAACCCATAGAGCAACAACCATACGATGATAACCATGCATAGTGACATAAGATTTGTTAACTAGGGAAGCCCTTAATCAAAAGGAAAACCCCAGTAGGAATGATGCCCACAAGATGATGTATTAATATAAAAGTTCCTTGTGAAAGGGTAAGACTCTATTAGGAGCTAGTCACATGCAAACAATACATGTAGTCCCTAGTAGGAGACTTTGAATTCCAGCTAGAATATTCCAACCTTGTTAGGAGATGATTCAACCCAGTTAGAAGCTAATAGGAAGTCAACTAAATCCACTATTCAAATTACTTTTCAACTATCTTGACTAAACAATTCTCAAGATAACATATTCAAGGGTGAAATGACTGATACAATAACATATCTTGCCAATATAGTTCCTTTGAAGTTCTCTACACACCATCAACATTATCTACTACTCTGATCTCATCAAATTCACATCAAAAGATTGCATGCTTTCATAATTACACAATGAGACTTCCTGTCACTTATAACTATGGAAAACATCTTTCCTCTATACCAAGTCCTAAAATAACTAATTGAGTTGAACTTGACACTTCCCCAATGTACAATGAATAACATGGGACCTCAATAAGATATTATATTACATGTTACATCATCACAAATATAACTTTCCAAAATGATATAACCAAAATTCAACTTCCAGGGAATAACCCACATGTTATACTTTACAAATATTTATAGAAACATTAAAAAAAATTGCTACCTCAAATATATCACCACAAACATATCTTCAACCAAAATCCAAGCCCACTAAAGAAGCTTCAATCTTTCCAAATATATATAATTCAATTACTAGTACTATGTTTCTTACACATTAGTCGACAACTAGTCCTCCCTAAAACTTCCATAACTCACTCAAACATTCACATTACTTTTTGTGAACATATATACATTATAAAGAAATATCCACAATCATGATTCTAACCCTGCATTACATTATACTTCAACTAATGATTGCACTAACCAAAAATCTCTATACAACTCTTATTTTTCTTATCAAAAAGCCTATATATTGACATCAATGACAAATCTAGTCATGAATGTAACCCATAAGCACTCAATCGGGTCTCTAAATATGCCAACAAACTCCCCAAAAGGAATAATCTCAACATTGATGCTAACGATCTCCCTCTTTGGCATTGTAGACAATATATGATGCATGGGGCATCTGAGCTTCTTAAGGACTTTGGTATTTTTAGTGGAAGAATAGAGATTCCTAGTTGGAAGTTGTGTTGCTTCATTGACAAACTCGATGATTGGGTGTGTGGTTTCCTTGATTGAACGAGATAAATGGAAGATCTTGGTGTTTAGTTTTTGCTAAATGATACTTGGTAGAACTCAAGCTTGGTGGTTGTTTATGTAGACACCTAAATTTGTCCAAAACCCATTTCCTGACCAATTAAATAAATATTCATTATTTATTTAATTCCCCTACCTTAATTAAGTAAATTTGCATTTATTTAATTACATTTTCCTTGCCCTAATCGAAATAAACTAAGGTTTATTTAAATCCCAACCCATCCCCTTTAATTAAGTACTTTTTTTACTTAATTAATTTCTTGCCTAATCCCTTGGAATTAAATATTAAATTTAATCCTATTTGAGCACATGGCTCCTATATTTAACCTCACCTAACCTCACTAGCCTAACTAACCCATCTTGCTAAACCTACCCACTTCCTAATCATGTTTTCTTTTCCTAATCATCCTAGCTAATCTCCTCTTAATCCTAAGTGTGTTCTCACACATGTGTGAGGAATCCTCACACATGTGTGAGAGATGTTCACACTTTCCTTATCCCTCATATCTTGCATGTCTCTCGCACACTTGTCCTCTTGCATGAGAGTCAAGGTGTCTCACACATGTGTGATAAGCCATGCCTTTTGACACCTCTTGCACACTTGTCCTCTTGTGTGAGAATCAAGTTGTCTCACACATGTGTGAGAAGCCATGCCTTCTCACACCTCTTGCACACTTGTCCTCTTGCATGAGAGTCAATTTGTCTCACACATGTGTGAGAAGCCATTCTTCTCACACCTCATTGATCATGTCACCATCAGAGGTTGCCCCCTTTGAATGATCAAAACCCTAATCCACGTGGAGTCTACTTGTCCTCCACCTCATTAACACCTCATCAATCCTAATAAATCCTAGTCCTCCATCTTGCATTCAATCTCAACCATCCATTGCATCCATTTTCCTATAAATGAAGAGCTTTCTCCTCATTTTCATAAGCACTATCTACCTCATTGTTATGCTGCAGGAATAGTGAGCATATTGCCCCCTTTGAATGGTCAAAACCCTCTGCTCAGACATGTGTGAGCATATTGCCCCCTTTGAATGGTCAAAACCCTAATCCATGTGGAGTCTACTTTTCCTCCACCTCATTAACACCTCATCAATCCTGAGAAATCCTAGCCCTCCATCTTGCATTCAATCTCAACCATCTGTTGCATCCATTTTCTTATAAATGAAGAGCCCTCTCCTCATTTTCATAAGCAATATCTACCTCATTGTTATGCTGCAGGAATAGTGAGCAACCACATTCCATGAGCATGGAAATAATCTACACTTGATGGTTTCATGAGGTTTGCATAGTGGTATTTTGATAGTTTATACTCTTTTTTTTTTCATGTTGTTCATTTACATGTCTTCTTTCATATTTTGAGGTTTTGCATGATCATGTAGGAATAGATATTAGTTGCTTGATGTTTATTCCCTTAGTTACATTTTTATACAACACAGTTTAACCAGGTTGATACTATGCTTAGTTGATGTGTTCTAGTTGGTTTATGTTTTCTTTTTTTTAGTGTCTCAATGACTGTTTGTGATTCTTATTTGATTGTTGTTGTTGCTCTATGATTGGTTCATCAATAGGTGTATTTTGGTATATTTGGCTAGCCAAGCTATGCATTTAATTTGTGTTGCATAGATCATGATGTGGATCAATTGTGGGATGTTTGAGGGCCTATTTGTGGTATTGGTTATTTCTCATATGTGAATTTAATAATTGGTGTAGGCTGAATAATTACAATAGGCTGACTTGTAGCCATGCAAGTATAAATGAAGGATTTTGGATAGTGTTGTAGGTAGTCAAGGAAGAGAAGAGATTCAAGAAAGGAATTTAGACTTGTGAACTTGAGAGAAGAACTAGTACCTGAGTGTGGCTTAGGAAATAGAGAGATTTCTTGGTGCCTTGTGAGCATAAATTTAGATTTTTCTTGGAGTTTCTACTAGATTATTGTGTTGTTATAGATTTGGGCTAGCTAGGAGTTATTTGGATCTTGAGAGATCTTGAAAAACTATTAGTGTAATTGCTTTTTATTTGGCCATAATTGGGAAGGCCTTGTATCCTAATACACTGAATGTAATCAATTGTATATGAATAAAGAGTTGGATCCTTTATTAGAGATTGGAGCCTAGGGCGAATGTATATCTCTATGATGTGGTGGAGGTGAAGGTTATAGAGGTATTTGAATGGGTAGATGTTGGTTTGTCCAAAAAGAAGAATGTTATGTATTATGAGAGTTGGATTCTACCAATTAGAAGGAGAGTTGTTGGGTTATTTTAAATACTTGTTTGAGAAAGAAGGGGGCATGACAAGGTTGAGGTGAAGGTAAAAGAGGTATGTGTGGTTGCTTTTGTTGATTAGTTTGTAGAGTCTGATACTAAACCTAAAGATAAATTTGTGGTTGTTGCTAAGATACCTGAGCTTACCAAAGAGGTTCCTAACCTTGTTAAGAGTGGAAAGGAGATATTTTTCATGATCACTTGGTTGTATCTGACATAAATTGCAAAGTACCTAGTCATGGATAATCAAGTCGATGTGGCAAATGATTTACATTTTGCAAAGCATCTTATTAGGAGCAATGAGATTGTTGATGTTATGATTTTGGCATGTGTTGGCAAGGGATTATATATTTCTACTGATGTGGTTGGAGATTTGCATGTTATTGTGGATGTTTCTACAAATATGGATTTAGATACACTTATTGTTGATATTGGTTGGGGTGATAAGTTGTAAACCCTATTTCTTGGTTACTATATTGTTTAGTTTATTCCTATGAGTGATTATGATGATTGGTTGGTTGAAAAATTATTAAGGAGAAATTGGTTGATTGACTTGTTCATATTATTAGCTTTCTAGTTTGGCAATCCTTTTGGTGAGGATGAAGTGAAAGTCTGGTTTTCTTGAAGCAACAATGTGTGGGACATACTATTTACTTTGAGTGTCTAATGCAGGGACATCTAAGGTCCATAAGGACTTTGGAATTCTTAGTGGAAGAATGAATATTCTCGATTACTTTGGGGGTGGTTAGAAGTTGGAAGTTGTATTGCTTCACTAACAAACTTGGTGACTGGGTGTGTGGTTTGCTTAACCAAATGAGATTAGTAGAGGATCTTGGCCTTCAATTGCTACTCGATGATGCTTGGTGAAACTTGAGGCTAATGATTTTTGTGGTTCTCAGTTAGTATACAACTAGGTGGACATTCATCTTGGTTGATAATGTGCTCGGTGGATGTGTTTGGGTACTCTTTTGCTGAGAGGCTTGGTGAGTATTGGTGATGCTTAATTGATTGAGGGTATTGCTCAGTGGTTTAGGTCCTCAACAAGTGGAGTTTTGGTAGATTTGGTTGGTCAACCTATGCATTTAATTTATATTGCATAGATCATGGTGTGGATTAATTATGGGATGTGTAATGACCTATTTGTGGTCTTGGTTATTTGTCCTACATGCATTTAATAATTGTTGTAGGCCAACTAAGGCATTTTGTATATTTTTGGGTTCTAGAGTGTTCTAATTGCAATAGGCCAACTTGTGGCCATGCAAGTATTAAAGGAAGGGTTTGGATAGTGTTGTAGGTAGTCATGTAAGAGTAGAGATTAAAGAAAGAAATTTGGAGTTGCAAACTTGAGAGCAGAGCTAGTAGCTAAGTGTAGGCTTAGGAAACAAGGAGATTGCTTGGTGGTTTGTGATCACAAGTTTAGATCTTGCTTGGAGTTTCTACCAAATTGTTGTGTTATTACAGATATGGGCTAGCTATGAGTTATTTGGTATTGGAAATATAAGGTAGGCTAGGTTACTAAGAGGGGAGGGGTGAATCAAGAACTAATAAAACTTCAAAATTACTTCACTAATTAACCCTTCATATATTATTTTGATCTAATTGCATGCATAAAATAATGAAAGCAATAAAAAATTCATAGCACTTTGACACAAGATATGGTAACCCAGAAACCTTTCAAATAGAAAGTAAAATTGGGGTGTAGATGATACCTACAAGCTTTAGTACTACAATATAAAGTTGGCTAGTTAAGGCTTACAATTGACCACTTTTGGTGAGCTCACCTATTAGGAGAAATAAGGACTATTAGGTCCACCTTGTTAAAGTATTTACAAACATATAGTGAAGTATGCACTCTATTAGGAGATTTTTAAAAAGACCTTTAAGTCCACTTGGTTAAAAGATTTGACTAATGCACCTCTTAGGATGAATTTATGGCTAATCTCTGATCTACAACTTTGATTTGTTGAATGAGATACCTTGAATTGCAACGATCACCTGACTATGATAGATAAGTCTTTGCTATACCATATACTACTTGTAGCCTTTTTTAATTCACACTCATCTACTTCTTACTTCTTCACATTCATATTTCTTAATTATATTTGGATATGATACAATACATTACATATATACCAATCCACTTGATTACTTTCTAGAGTCAGCTACAACACTAGATTCATCATAATTCATAAAGTCGATCCATTGCTGTAACTCAAGTTTTGAAGGCAAACTCGGTGATGTTCTAATACTCGACAAACATTGTCAACACTCGACAAACTCTGGCACTCAGTTGAAATTGAAGCTCTGTCCATACTGATCACTTTGAGTAGTAGGAACTTAGTAGATACTGAAATGCTCAGTTGAAACTGCAATGCTCACTCAACACTAAATTCTCTTCATTAACATTGCGACCTCAATAGACACTATAGAGCTTGGTTAACACTACATAGCTCTGGTAACACCGTGCTTTTCCTCTAAAGCTTGGTAGACATTATAGAACTTGGCAAGCACTGTAATCTGTCTCAAATGCTCGGTAAACACTATGAAGTTTGACATTAACTACAATCTAACTATTTAGCTTGATAGCAACTAAAACACTTGGTTAACACTGCAAGAAGAGTGATAAGCATGGTAGAAATTGTAGAGCTTGGTAGTAAAGCGACCAACTGACTAAGTGTTAAGTCACTAATAGACAAATTGACCTTAATGTCAACAAACTCCCACTTTGGTACTAGTGACAAAAACACTTATCATACCAAAAATCTAAATTCTCAAAATTACAAGTCAAAAATTCCTTATCAACAATCTGGATCTTCAACTTGGTTTTGACTGTTGTCTACAATTGTAGCTCGGTAACCTCTTACTCAATTTTACTCTTTTTTTTTTTCAAAATTATTTTTGTAAACATATTTTTTGCTATATGTACACGTGTCTTCATATTACTACTCCCCCATACATATATTTCTCCCTCATATATATGGAGTATGATAATATTCTCCCCCTTTTTGACATAAATGCTAAAGGTGTAAAATATTTTAAAAATGTGACAAGAAATCACTATGTACCTTCAAAATGATTGTCAATGTATTGTCCCAATTCTCTTGCAATACCTTAGATGCATGCAAGGATATCTATACCTCTACTGAAAATTCCATCATATGGTCAGCTATGAAGAAGTTATCATCATGGACTAATACTTTTGCATGTGCAATATGTTTTTGCATTGCATCCATGTTTGGGAGAATCATGCCTTGAATTTATGCAAGTGTTGCCCTAATTATGGATTCTTCCCTTAACAATTATACCTGGAGATCTGTCAAGTACCTAATCTTTATGAAATGTGCAAAACTACAACTAGGATCAAGTGACAATTGATGTGCACTTGCCTTCATATCTTTGTCTATCTTTTGACACATCTTCTTCTTCACCATCCTTTTCATCTATTTGCACAACATTATCACTAGGATTATTCAACCCATAGATGTTTTCCCATGCAATATTATTAGATTTCACCATAGATTCAATGTCCTTTGATAGGATAAAAAAATGTATTGAACTTATTGGTAAGCTTCTTCTCATTTTCCTTTAATGATTTCTTCACCTCTTTGTCACTGAGACTCAACATGAGTTATCTCAAGGTCCATTCTCTAATGTCTTTAACAACATTTGTTGCATTTTCCCATACTGGTGCAACTACTTTGAGAATTGCATTAGGAACTTGTTTGACTAGTTCATAAGAGGAATACTTCCACTTTGTCATCTATGCCACTAGAGCTTCTTCAATCTATTTCTTCTCTAATGTACTCCTAGTGTCATACTTGAGAGTTTTGAAGGATGCCATGCCTCCTTTTTTTTTCATTTCAGTCTCTCTTCGAAGGTAGGGGTAGTCTTCTAAAATATTATTTGTTCAGGTTCATTCTCTTCAACACACAACTTTAGTTTCCTCTTTGATTTGGTGGATCTCCTTGTGAACACAACCAAGGAAGACTTTGTCACTTTAGTTATTATGAGCTTCCCTATCTTCTTGGGAGGATCCTCTTCCTCAGGGTCTACTTCCTCTACATTCTCCTCTTCATCTTCATCTTTAGCTATGTCATCTCCCTTGCCTTCAGTAAGCATGAGATGAGAGCTTGATTACTTGGTGTTTTTCATGATTTTCTCTATCCTTTTTCTTCCTTTGTTCACTACTTGAGGTAACTTGATCTCAAGTTCAATCTTGGCCTTTGCCTCCTCATATGTTCCAAAGTAGGTAGCCTCGAGATCCACAAGATCATTAAGGAGAGCCTCAATAATATCTTTGGTGTCATGAATATTCACCTCATAGTCCAAAGGTTTTACCCATGCCACTCTTGGCCTAACTACTTGAATGTAAACTTTATCATAGTCTACCAGAAAACAGATATCCTACTCATAATATTCTACTAACTTCTTAGGAATCCTGTATCTACTTTGCATCTTCTCTTTGAATGTTTCAAAGTAGGCATCCATTATACTTTCAAAGTTTTCTCCCATTTCAGATATGAATTTATTTATTTGATATACAACAGGTATGTCTTTCCTCCATACCACAGTTCCTTTAGAAGGGAAAAAAATTTGAACATAGAATAATAAACAGGTTAAAAGAAAACCAAACTAACATTGTTTTTTCTTGGAGACTCAAATACTCTCAATATTTTTTCCCAATTGACTCAATAGTAGCTCGGCAAGGTCAAAAGACAAATTATTTTTCAGCATCTTCAACCCTAGGTCAATTACTTTATAGGGAATGTTATTTTGCCTACTCGAGCTATATATCTTGCGATAAATCACATGTATCCCATACTTTATTTCCATGTCTATTACTCAACTAAGATCCATTCCTTAGCCATCCCACTAGACGAGAGATCTCTTCATCAATTCAACCCAACCTAGGATTTTTGTGGTCTTAGCTCTATTCAACATTGGAAATCTGGTAATCATGCTTACCATCTTCTTTGTGATCTAAATAGGATGATCCAACTACAAATGCATCTTGTGAACTCTACTTAAGATATATCTTATCCATTTCCCTTGGAAATCTTGTGGCATATGAATAATGCGTGTCAAACCCTTTGTCTCCAAATGTATATGCTCAGATTTTAAAACACCGTCCACATAAAGCTCACTGAATGCTTGGTTCGTTCCAAGGGTTCCAAGCTCTTGAATTGAACAATGATAAAATGACCTAATATCATGTATTAGAAGTACCTTTAGAGGGATTTGTGACTGCACTCCGATTGGGTCAAGTGCCTCTACTATTGTTGGTGTCAATGCGAGATCCTTGCAACGTACTCCATGAATCAACATCTCCAAACCCTTTTTTGCTTTTTTGCTTGAAGATTTCATTCACTCAGTAAATCTTGAACATGATAATAATCTTCACCAAATACAACTTCAAAACACTCAGGGGGTCGAAATCACTCTTCACTATTAGCTCCAAAAATTTATGGTGAAATGATTCAATGAATTTGTTCCTTTTAACAAAATTTTGTCTTTACAATGGTCATAATGCTTTGTACAAATGTTCACTTGGTGATAGGATATCCTCCACTTGGTTTAGTCTTTGTGGCTTGGAAGACACCTTCAAATTGGTAAGAACTTCAACATGATATGAACCTCAAACTCTGAAGGGTTACCATCGCTCAGTCTACTTAGTAGAGTCACCAACTCGACATCTACATCCAAAACAAGATACATAGACATTGCTTGATAAGGTCTTGAACTTCCATCATTACTCGGTGATCCTTGTGCATCTTAAATGCTTATATGGATCTTTCTACTTGTTGGCTGGAACTAGTTTTAGATGACTTCTTCTGAATCATAGTTCTAGTGATCTCCATAAGGAACTAAGTCAAAGTGATTGTGCACCCAACTCATTAACTTGGGTGTCAACAACTTTAGGACTTTCGCTTATATTCTCTAGAGATTTATGCAACCATTATTACCTTATTTTTTTTCTGATGTTGTTAGCCTCGGCTTTCTTTTCATCTTCAACTCTTCCTCTGTTCATATAGTTCTTGGCAAGATGTCCAAGTTTTGTACAAACAGAATATCTCTTTGTAGTGTCTCTCTTATCCATGTGATGTTTGACACAATTTTCTCCAATGTGCCCAAACTCACCACAATATTGACATCTACACCATGTGTTGTAATCCCAACCAAATATTGCTTTCACAATTTGCTCTGTTGGGTTCCACTTCTTCACCTTTGACTCTAAATATTTGTGTCCTTGTTTGCAATTGTGACACTTTCCTTCAAACTTAGGTTTATTTGTGCATTCACTTGCTCTATGCCCATGCTTATTGCAATTGTAACACTTTGCATTAAATTTTGCTTTACCATTACTCCAACACTTATTTGATGTATGATCTATCTTACCACAATGATTGCAAGTACCTCTTTTATTCTTTTAAGCTCCTTGCTGAGATGATTCACCTTCATTTGTATATCCTAATCCAACTTTTCCTTTCTATCTATATTGATTTTTCTCATTCAATTGATTCATGATTTCTTGAGATTTCATCATTCTCTCATTGGTTTGCTTCTATATGCTAAGATCATTCTGTAGTCTTTCATTCTATATTCTTAGATTAATAAGCTCTTAACTTGCATCATTGAATTGATCAATAAAGTTTTTTTGCTGAAGGGATAGTTGTTAAAGTTCATTGTCCTTTTTTTCTATCTATTCATTGGTTTTGTCCTTTTGTTCCATGACTTTACATAATCTGACTCATTGCACTTCTTCTTCTCTTTTCAACTTTTTGACTTCTTCTTGAAGATTGAGATTTCTCTCAAGTAGGTCTTTGATTGTTGCATCAACTTCATCTAAATTATGGCATAAGTATTCAATTATTTCTTCGATGTAGATATTGTCATTCATTTGTGCTATAAGATCTTCCCTTCTTTGCAAGGATTCAGAGAGTTACTTAGTTACTTTCTTGAGTTGTCCAATAGCCAATTCCAGATCCAACTTTTCACTCTCAATAGCTTTTTCTAGTCTGTATACTTCCATTGCCTCTGATCTTTTCTCAAGTTGTTAAACTTCTAAGTTGAGAACTAGAAGTTCTAATACCAATTGTTGGAAATATAAAAAGTATGCTAGGTTAGTGAGAGGGGAGGGGTGAATCAGGAACCAATAAAACTTTAAACTTACTTCACCAATTAATCCTTCATATATTATTCTAATCTAATTGCATGCATGAAATAATAAAAGAAATAAAACATTAATAACACTTTGACACAAGATATGGTGACCCAAAAACCTTCCAAATAGAAAGTAAAACTGGGGTGGGGATGATACCCACAAGCTAGTACTACAGTATAAAGTTAGTTGATTAAGGCTTACAATTGACCACTTATGATGATTTGCCCTATTAGGAGCAATAAACATTGATAGGTCCACCTTGTTAAAGGATTTATAAACATACAATGAAGTATGCACTCTATTAGGAGATTTAGCAAAAAATTGTCAAATCCACCTGGTTAAAAGATTTGATTCATGCACCTATTAGGATGAATCAATGGCTGATCTTTGATATGCAACTTTGATTTGATGAATGATATTCCTTGAATTATAATGATCACCTAACTATGATGGATAAGTATTTGCTATACCATATACTACTTGTAGCCTTCTTTAGTCCACACTCATCTTCTTCTTACTTCTTCACATTCATATTTCTTAATTACTTATGGATATGATATAATACATTAAATATATACCAATGCACTTGATTAATTATTGAATTTGGCTACAATATCAGATTCATCATAATTTACAAAGTCGACTCATTATTGTAACTCATGTTCTAAAGACAAACTCAGTCACGTTTTGATACTCAAAAAATATTGTCAACACTTAGCAAACTCTGGCACTCGGTTGACATTGAAGCTCGGTCCATACTGATTATTTCAAGTAGCAAGAACTCAATCAATACTATATGACTTAGTGAATACTAAGAAACTTAGTAGATACAAAAATGCTCAGTTGACAGTACAATGCTCGGTTAACACTGCAAGCTCGATAGACACTGTAGAGCTTGGTTAACACTATAGAGCTTGATTAACACTGTTATTTTCCTCTAAAGCTCAGTAGATGTTGTAGAACTTGGCAAGCATTGCAATCTATCTTAGATGCTCAGTAGACACTATGAATCTTGACATGAATTGTAATATGACTATTTAGCTTGGTAGGAACTGAAACACTTGGTTAACACTACTAGAAGAATGATAAGCTCAGTAGCAACTGTAGAGCTAGGTAACAATGTAACCAAATGACTAAGTGTTAAGTCACTAATAGACAAATTGACCTTGATGTCAACAATTTGGATCTTGCAAGGTCTTGTAAAACTATTATTGGAATTGCTTTGCATTTGGTTGTAACTTTGAAGACCTTACAATACGACATGTTGCATGCAATCACTTGTTTGTGAATAAAGAGTTGGATTCTATATCATATCTTATATCTAGTGTTGTGTTTCTTTTGTGTGGTTAATTTTTGGGGTCTTCGTCCTCTCCTTTGGGGATTCACTCGGCCTTGCAATGCATTAATATATGATGAAAAACTATAAGTGCCAAAAATACCAAATTTCCTATTGACAACAATAGAAACTAAATATTCCTCAACCTCAAAATACTCGCTCCCCCATATATCAACATACATTACTCCCCCTTATCCAACAATTTTACTCTCCCCCATAGGTGTATAAGATTTTTCATGTATTACGTTACCCATGGACATTAACAATAAAGGTGTCATTATGCTAATTATTGAAGTTCAATAATCTCCAAAACAATATGAAAAAGTTTCATAGTGCCAAAAGATAGTGTTATAAAACACATTAGTGAAGATTTCTCAATGATTCTATCTAAAATGACTACTCCCTCAAAGGAATCATCACCAAAAATGGAGTCCATGTGTAAGAATAAGCTTTGAATATACTAAGTTGATGCAATCCTACATCAATTATTCTAAAGAAGTTTGGGGCATAAGCCCAAGCATGCCTCTAAGATACTCAAAAGTGTCCTTAGACAAGGGTTTAGTAAATATGTTTTCAATTTGTGTCTTTTTGTTAACATACTCCAATTTGGTTTCCTTTTCTACTACTTTCTCTCTCAAAAAGTGATACTTTATTGCAATGAGCTTAGTCTTTGAATGTAACAATGGATTATTTGATATACTCACTATAGTTGTGTTATCAAAATGAATGATAATAGGTTCTAGAAATTAAATACCTACTTCTTGCATCTATTTCATCCAAATAATCTGATTATAGTTATTTGTTGTTGTAATATACTTTTCTTATGTTGTAGATTGTGATATGCTATCTTGTTTCTTACTTAGCCATGAAACCAATCTTTCTCCCAAAAAGATTGTTGTGCCACTTGTACACTTTCTATCATCGATATTCCCTACCTAATATGCATCATCCTATGCACATAATTTAAAATCATGTGATATGTCATACCATATTCCATATTATGATATTACCTTCAAATATATGAATATCCTCTTTACTATTGCTAAGTGTGTGTCTTTAGGATCTAGTTGGAATCTTTCCATAATTCCAACTACATTAGCTATATTTGGTATTGTATGTTTCATATATTGCAATCCTCCTATCATCAATGAAAATAATAAAATACCTTTCACTATAGAATTCTCTTATTCTTGTAGGACGACATAAATAAGTATGCTCTAGGTTTTTTTTTCTAGATTCTTCTCTTGGTTCTTCTACCTATAAGTCATTGTTTGTTTCATAAAATAGTTCTTGCTCAACATTATGATTATTAGGCCTCTACATTGTATCCTTATCTAAATTATATTCAAGTATCATTTTCTGAATTATAAATTTCTCATTGACTTTTGCATTTGCACTTTCAACAATAGTTTTTAACCTTTGATTAAAACATCTATTAGGGATTTTTTTTAAGAATATCCAAGAAGCATACCATCATCACTTTTAGGATCAAAATTTTCAATATCATCTTCTCTTTTGATATAACATTTACTTCTAGAGATTCTAAAGTATTTTAGAGTAGGCGTATGTCCAAACCAAAGTTCATAAGGTGTCTTATCGGTACCTCATCTGGTATATACTCCATTCATTATATATATCGTGGTGTTCATTGCATCCCTCCAAAATATATTCAAGAAACATTTCCTTCAAGCATCATAGCTCTAGTTGCCTCACTAACTGATATGTTACTCCTTTTTTCTATCCCATTTTATTATGGTCTGTTAGGAGCTAAAATTTGTCTCTTAATTATATTTCCTTTACAAAAGACATTAAACTCATTTAAAATGAAATCTCCTCCTCTACCAAATCTTAAGCATTTTATGTTTAATTCTAATTCATTCTCAACTCTACTTTTGAATAGCTTGAATTTATCAAAAAGATTCAAATTTCTCTCTAATAAATGTTACCCACATCATTCTTATAAAATCATCAATGAATATAATAAAATACCTTTCATTATAGAATTATATTATTATTGTAGGACCACATAAATTAGTATGCTCTAGGTTCTTCCCTCAGTTCTTCTACCCACAAGTCATTGTCAATTTCATAAAATAGTTCTTGCTCAATATTCTGATTATTAGGACTCTACTTTGTATCCTCATTTGAATTATAATCAAGTATCCTTCTTTGAATTTTGAATTTCTCATTGTGTTTCACATTTTTCTTTCAACAATAGTTTTTAATATTTAATTAAAACATCTATTGGACTTGCTTTTCAAAGAATATCCAAGAAGCATACCTTCATCACTTCTAGGATCAAACTTACCCATATCATCTTCTCTTTTTTTATAACATTTACTTCTAAATATTCTAAAGTATTTCATAGTAGGTGTATGTCCAAACCAAATTTCACAAGGTGTCTTACCAATACCTCATATGGTATGTACTCTATTCATTGTATATACTGCAATGTTCACTGCGTCTCTTCAAAATAAATGAGATACATTTCCTTCAGTCATCATAGCTCTAGATGCCTCACTAACTGATATGTTCCTCTTTTATGTTGTCCCATTCTATGTGGTGATTTAGAAGTTAAATTTTGTCTCTTAATTCTATTATCTTCACAAAAGATGTTAAATTGATTTGAAATAAATTCTTCTCCTCTATCAAATCTTAAGCACTTTATATTTAATCCTAATTCATTCTCAACTTTACTTTTGAATAGCTTAAATTTCTCAAAAAGCTTCAAATTTCTCTCTAATAAATGTTACCCAGATCATTCTTGTATACTCATCAACGAAAAGAATAAAATACATTTCACTATAGAATTCTCTTATTCTTGTAGGACCATATAAATCAGTATGCATAATTTCCAATTTTGTTGTAGTAAATATCTTTCTTGAAAAAGAGTTATTCTATTTCGCCATTATGTATTCTTTGCAAATCATATAAGAAGGTTTCACGATCTTAGGTAGATCTCTCACTGTATTTATTGTATTGATCTTCATAATGTTATCATAGTTGGTGTGATAAAATCCCTTATGCAATAACCAACTGTCATCTACTTTTGTAACCAAACATGTCATCTCAGTAGGATTTAATTGAAAAACATTACCACTAGTCCTTGTACATGTTCCAATCAATTACCATATTTGTCTTTGATTATACAACTCCTCTCTATGAATTGTAACTGATGTCCCTTATCACCAAGTTGTCCAACACTCATAAGATTATGTTTCAATCCATTAACAAAATATGCACCCTCAATGTTAGTTTTCCCATCAAGAGTAATAGATTATTTTCCTTTAATAGGAAATGGTGCACTATTTTTGACTCTAACTACTCCTCATCACAACTCTTAAAATAAAAAAATTTACTCCTATCTCATGTCATATGATGAGAAAATCCACTATCTATAAACTAATCAGATGTTTTCTTTTCTACATGTGAAACTAAATCTTCCTCTTCTTTTACTTCTTTTTTAAGACTTTCTTCTTTAATAGAAAAAAATTGAATTTCATAATATTCATCATTACTTTCTACAAAATTGATCATCTTAAAATGAAATTCATCATCTTCATCAACTAAGAAGCTTGTAATCTTTGACTTATAGAGCTTCTTAGGTTTTCTCTTTTCTCTCTCTCTTGGGACATTGAAATGAAAAATGACCAGGTTCTTTACAATTCTAACATTCAAAAGCTTTCTTACCTTTAGGTTCTCTTCTCATAAGCAATTCAAGTCCTTCATCAATCTAATTCTCTTATTCTTGCCTAGTTTCCCATTCTCTAGCATAATCTCCATTTGTGCTTGCACTACTAGTTAATGTAGCTTTGTCTTTATGTACAATAAAAGTAGTCTCTATCTTGGTTACTTTTTTTTTCTACTTCAATCTTTGTTCAAATGCTTGACACTTCCCAAGTAGTGTCTCTTTGGTAAAGTTAGGTGTGATAGGAATAATCTCCTCAATAATCTATACTTTGTTGTCATAAGGAAGTGGAAAAGATTTCAAAATCTTCCATAAAAAATCATCTTCAGCAACAATTCCATCACAATTCTTTATTCTTGCAACAATCTCATATATCCTAGAAAAATATTTGCTTACTGATTCATCTTCCTACATCTTAGCACTATCAAACATATCTTTCCAGTTCTAAAGTTTAGATTTTTTTCCAAATATATCACCTTCAAATAGACCTTGTAACTTAATCCAAATTGCATGTGCAAGTTGTAACCATTTTATGTCAACATATTATGATTCTAGAAGAGCTAACAAAAATGCTTCTTTCATAGACATGTTGTACATAAATAGATCTTTCTCCTCTTGTGTACATGAATCTAATTTTTTTTCATTTATCACTACCTTTCTTTCCCGTGTGATCACCCAGTAATCTACTCCCATGCATAGAAAATGAGTCTTTATTTTCTGCTTCCAACTGTCATAATTCTCTCCTAAAATCTTGGACTTTCTTTCCTGAATTTAGCCATGGATCTCCTTAAGTTGTTAAACTTTCTCTTCAATGATCTGATGCTCTAGTACTACTTGTTAGACATTAAAGTCCACCAACACAATTGAGGGAGGGAGGGGATGAATCAATTGTATTCTTAAACAACTTAAATCAAATTTATTAAATCTAAAACATATAACCAATAGATGCAACAACCATAATATGATAACTATGCACAATAACACAAGTTTTTTTAACTACAAAAACCATTGATCAAAGGGAAAACCTTAGTGGGAATGATGCCCACAAGATGATGTAATAATATAAAAGTTCCTTGTGAAATGGTAAGACTATGTTAGGAGGCAATCACATATAATTAGAACATGTAGTCCTTCTTAGGAGACTCTAAATCCCTGGTAGAAGATTCCAATCCTATTAGAAGATTCTTCAACCCGATTAAGAGATGAGAAGAAGTCAACTGAACCCACTATCTAAATTGCTTCAGAATTGTCTTCACTAAACAATTCTTAGGATAACATATCCAAGGATGAATTGGTTGATATAATAAATTATCTTGCCAATATAGTTTCTTTAAAGTTCTCAATGCATCACCAACATTTTCCACTACTCTGATCTTATCAAATTTGCACCAAAGCTTGCATACTTTCATAATTAGACAATGAGACTTCTAGTCACTTACAACCAAGTAAAACTTATTTTGTTTATACTAAGTCCTAAAATAACTAAATTAGTTGGCCTTAAGGCTTCCCCAATGTTTAATGAATAACATAAGACCTCAATAAAATATTACATTACATGTTACATCACAACTATAATTTCCTAATATTATATAACCAAAAGTTGGCCTCCAGGGAATAACCCACATGTTATCCTTCACATATCTTTACAAAATGATCAACAAATTATATTGCCTCAAACATATATTAAACCAAAATCCAATCATGTTAAACAAGCTTCAACCTCATTGAATAGATACAATTTAATTACTAGTACTTTATTTCTTGCACATTGATATGCAACCAAACTTTCATAAAAATTTCATTTCTCACTCAAATCTTTACATTACTTTCCATGAACATAGATACATAATAAATACATATCAACAACCATGTGTTCATCCTTGTAGAATATAACACTACAACTACTGATCATGTTGAATAAAAATCGCATTGCATCTCTGAGCACTCCAACCAAAAAGCATATATGTTGACATCAATGAAAAACCAAGTCATGAATGTAACACATAAGCACTCAATCATCTCCCCAAATATACCATCAGACTCCCCCAAATGAATACTCTCACCATTCATGCTAATATATGCATGAATTCCTATTTATTCCACTAATCACATAAATCATGCTTTAAATGTACTTTTGGTCATGTTTCTCGCATATGTCATCATTTCTCCCCTAACCTTGAAACATATCTCAAAATTAGAGCATGTGTCTAGGAATTTACTCCTCTAGGTAAGGATAAAGTTTGTCCCCTACCTAGGGTAAGGGATGATTCCATTCTTACCTAGGTGGTAAACTTTCATGAAAACCTAGGCCCGATGTTAAATATTGTTTTTCCCTCCTTGTATGGTTTTCCCTTTCAATTATGGTGCCCAAAATTGGTATAAAAGGAGGACTTCCCACTTTATTTCCACACACAAGTTCTATATGCAATTTGTGCCCAAGAAAAAATAATGTTATTGTTAGTATCTCTAACTATTGTTGTATATTAGTTTCAAACACTTACTCATATACTAGGCACGGTCAAATGATAATCATTGGAACCAAGCTACTCTATATAGGTTGAGTCATATAAGCACTTGTAAATAAACATGTATATACAAAGCTCTATAGGAGTTGAGAAAGCTTTTGGTTGCCAAGTGTTTTTAGTTCAAGTTGAGCCTAATGAATGTTGATCCATTCAAACATATTAAAGTTGAGTTACATAGAAGGTGTCGAGCTTAGTAGAGACCAAAAAACAACTTGTATAGTGAATGCCAAGTATCAAAGATAGTAAGTACCGAGCAACACAGAATTGACATGATGGAAACTTTGAGGTAAACCATTTTAGGATGACATTGACACAATATTCAATATCTGCAGAGGCTATTATGTATTTTATGATGTGGATCACAAATCCCTATGGTCTGTGATCAACCAATCAAATGAAGTGGTGAAATAAGGAAGAATCTAGAAAACTCTTTATGAAATCTTTAAATAAAGAAGATCAAAATCTATTTTGATATATGTTGATGAAGGTGAGAAGGAGTGAGCAAGCTATTTGTGTGATCACAAAGAAGATCAAGTGTCAAACTACGAACATTGCAAAAAAGGCAAAAGAGTTCATAACAGAGGAAGCGACTTTAGCAAGTAGTGAAGGACGGTAAAGCTATATTAGATAAGAGATTAGATCATATTGAAGAGAGGAGATCCAAAACTATCTTTTTAGAGTAGACTGAGGATCAACTACTAAATCAGTTCTAACATATTAAGTTAGGGATAATCTATTAACATAGTGGTTTTAACAAACCTTTGTAAATATCTTAACCAAATCCTTACTTTGTTGTAAGTTTAAAATCCTCTCACGGGGTGAGACCTAATAGTTGCAAATGTCATTACTAGGGAAAACCCCTCATAGGGTAGATTATCAAATATGGTGAAATATTGTATTCCTCATAGGTTAACTTTATTATTGTAGTAGTAAAGATTTGTGGGTGTCATACCCACCCCAAATTTATCTTCACCTTGGAGGGTTCCTAGGTAACCAAATCTTTGTGTTATGTGATTACATTTCATGCATGTGATTGATAGATTAGATTAGCATACTATAATTTGATTTTGCAAGTTATGCTATGCATGCATTAGATATTGGATATGAGATGGTAAATGTGGTGAATGCACTAAAGTATTATTAAAAGTAAACAATGTTATAGACCATGATTCACCCCCCCCCCGCTCTCAATATCTTAGTTTCCAAATTAAGACTTCCAAAAATTGGTATGTGAAGGTTCTCCTAAGAAAGTATAATAGCTTGGGAGCTTAGATCTTGGAGATGGAGGCTTATAAATTAGGAAAAGTTATTGATAATAAGGTGATTGACATCCAACTCATACTACAAAAACTTGAAGTAGCAAGATAGGAACTAAGGAAATCCCTAAAAAGGAGAAAGGAGTTGGCCACTCAACTAAATGAGTTGAATTATGAAGAGGTTAATACTCAAGGACTATTTGAAACTAGAAATTCAAGTGAGAGTGATGCAACAATTGTAGATCTACTAGAAAGAACAATATCCTAAATGAAGAAGTCAGAGGACTAAAAAGGGAACATGAGACCCATTCAAAAATTCTATGTGAAGTGACCAAAAAAAAGAAGAAAAATGAGGAAGACAAAAGGAAAATGACAATCAAACTTTTAAAAAAGGTCAACTAATGTGCAAAAGCTTGCAAACGCTCAACTAGATACAATGAATCAATTGATGCTTGCAAATCAGGAGCTAAATAGAAAGGATGTGGAGATAGAAAATCAGAGATCACAAAATGAATCATCAAGGAATGAAATCAAGGCTAAGAAAGAACTTGTGGAAATATTGAACAAGCCTAATGAAGCAATGAAACACTTTGAATAACTTATGAGATCACCTAAGTCATTTGGGAGCACTTCTGAATTAATTCATGCAAAGCAACATTTATCTACCAAGCAAGGAGAATCATCCAAGAGTGGAGAACTAAGAAATGCAAAGACAAAAGGCAAACCAACATGTTATCATTATGCAAAACTTTGTCATACTGAAAACATCTACAGAAGCAAGAATGGTATACAAAACCCTAAACCTAAGTTTATTAATTATTATTTTTACTATAAGAAGCAAGGACATCAAATACATGAATGTAGATCAAGGATGAACAACATATCTACTAGACCTAGATTTTAAGGTTGTTTTTATAATTGTCAAAAGTATGGACATAGAGCATATGAATGCAGATCACAAACAAGGCCCTCTTGGACTAACAAAAGGCAGAATTATGCACCTAACAATGTATGTTCCAAATGTCACAAGTTTGGACATTCAAGTAAAAACTACAGAAACCAAGTACCATCATCAATTCCTAATCAAACCAAGGGTAAAGGCAAAGTGGACATTGAACAAACAAGGAAATAGATTAATCAAACTTGGAAGAAGAAAGTTAAAGATGGAAACAATGGAATGAATGGAGTTAAGATCACCTAGTCCAATGGAGAAAGTGATCACAACATCTCATACTAATCAAGAGAGGTATGTAAGGAACTATATACTTAATAATATATCTTACATCATTTTCTATCATAAAAATATGCTAAAGTTCATATCTACATAATAAAAGGTGTAATAGAATAGGTCTATGAAAAGACAAGTGCAAAAGAATTATTTACATAGTTAGTGCCAAACATCAATAAAATTGTCTATATTAATAGAGCATTGGAATATGGATTGAGCACTTTAGCTACAAAACTAGTTTATAGGCTAAGTTAGATGGAAGAGACCGAGATGTATAGTGGAAATTGAGTTCAATTAATATCGACCAAGACAGTTAGCTTCCACCAACTAGAGTACACAACATTAATGGAGACCCTAATTTGATCAAAAGAAAGTATATAGTAAAAAAATGAAAACATTTTTTGCACCTCGCATACATAATTTGAGAGCACAGAGCGATTTGAAGCGATTAAGAGATTTTAAGGAGATTTGGAGTGAATTTGAGATAGAAGTTTGATCGAGTAAAGATTTGAATCTTGCCGAGTTACTTAGAAGAAAGAAGTTTTCAAACCCTATAAAATAAATATGGCAGCTTCATCATCAATAGGAAATAGCCAAGGAATAGAGGTAAGCAACATTCAACTAGTGAAGAGTGACATTTGTCCTCCACCTAAAGTTTGTGCTATTCCAGAATCATAATGAAGGGTGACTCAATGGGTGTGATATCCTTGATACCACCTAAAGTTATCATGATCCATGATGTACGAAGTTGTTACATGTATAAAATTGGAGAATTTGGTGACTATGAGATTTGAGAGGCATATGAAAAATTGTGTGACAGAGGAGTTTTGAAGGAAGAATTTAAGATTGTCGAGAGAAAAGGGTTAACTCCTTCCTTGGATTTTCTAAGGAATTTTAAGATGGAATGGATCAAGGCAATGTTAAGCAGGATTCATGACATGAAACTATGGCTAGACAATGGACCTATAAAGATAGAAAATAAGATAATTCACAGGGTCACAGGGTATCCAACCTTAGATAGGAAGAAGACTATATGGTGTCTAAGTCGTGAAGAAATGAGTGGAATGGATGAGGGTTTTCCATCTCTAACATCGTTGATCCATTAATTGAATTTGTAGTGAGAGTAATCTCTGATAAGTTCTACCAATCAAGCAGATTAAAAAGTGTGTTGTGTATGGCAATTGACCAAGCATGGTAAATTATTGTGAAAGATCATGAATATGATCTTGTCGAGTTGCAAAAATTTCAATTCGTACAAAACCTAATATTCATCAGGAAGATGAAGAATTCTACATGTAAGTTTGGATCACTTATCATGTAAATTTTCTTTTATGTTCATAAATATTTTCCTGGTATTAGCATTATTGTTTGGGAGCAAGGCAAACTAGTGACAAGGAAAATTAGTGAATACATAACTCATGGAGAGATTTTTTTTGAAAATACCATGAACACATATTTTAAAGAATTCAAATAGAGATTAAAGATGAGGATAAGGATACCCAAAGAACTGGTAATGAAATATTATAATGATGTATGCTTTTTAGTGGAAATATATAACACATTTGTTCAGGCAGTGAAACCAAGGAAGGTATGGCTAAAAGCATTTGCTTATGAAATTGATATGACATTGTGAGTGCATATATTGTTGCATTACTAAAACAAGAGATTGATATTGAAGTAGAACATTTTGGAAAATATGAAGAAGCTAAGGCAAGAATTACTATTGACATCAAAATAGCTTCTAAGGAGAAGAAAGAAAGAATATGATTGAAGACCTAGAAGAAAAATTAGGCATACAAGGCAAATGCAAAGAACCTTTGCAACTCACACAAGGTTTGGAGAAGATGAAGAGAAAGATGGTTATGAGGAAGAGGAAGAAGGAGTCAAGGGTAAAGCCCTAGTTAATGTTACATCAACCACCAAGAAGGATAAAATTGTTAGTCCTAAAGAAAAGGAAGTTGAAAAGAAGACAACAGTGACACCCCTTTCTCCTCCACCATCGACCAAACTAAGGACCAGGGCAATAGTTGTATGTGTCAAGCCATCTGTAAAGAAAGGGGTAGTAAAGATTAATAGACCAAGTGACTCCAGTGCAAAGAAGAAGACATCACAAGCCCCAGTGAGCCATTAGTCAAGAAGAAAGAAGTTATAGTTCAACAAAATGAGTTGCTATGGAAGAATTTTTTTGGTCTATCTACTAAGGGAGTGGAATCAAAGAAAGAAATTGAGACACTAAAAATTCATGATGATCAATATGATGAAGTGAGTTTAGGTGTGCCAAGTTTGTAAGGCAAAATTTCACCTATTCATGTCATCACACCTAACACTTCAGTTGTCAAGCAACAAAATCCCTCAGATGCAGATAAAGAGAAGCAAGAGGCAGAGGAATTAAATAAAGACACAAATGTAGACATTTCTACCAAAGGTCAAGAAGGACCAAATGTGTTAGAGCCTCCAATTAAGGAAAATAAAGAGGATAATTTAGTTTTAGTGAGTGCAACTATCATTGTCTCAAGCACTAACATTAAAACAAGACCAAGTGGTGACACCCCCTTACTAACTCCAAAAGCAGTGTCAAGAAGCAACACTCTCTCACTGAGTAAAGGAAAAATAATAAATAATAACTCTCAAGATATTCAAGTTAGTCTGGACAAAGTTATTGAGATGCCAAAATGGGAATTGGAAAATGTTACTCTTGAGCAAACAATCATGTTGCAAGAGATTTTGGCAAAAAAGAAGAAACAAGAAGAGATGAGAAGAGAACATCAAAAGAGACAGATATTGCATGATATAAAGGACATTTTTGCTAACGCATTTGATATACAAAATTTTTGTGGGAAAGCCCCAATTATTCCCAGCTTATACATATAGTTGAATAAATAAATGTTGGAGATATTGAAGCAAATGAAAAGTTGATGGCTTGGTCAGTGGAGAAATTTGAGAATAAAGTTGTGGAGAAAGTCTCAACAATCATTGTTGAGCAAAAAGTTGAATTACAAGGATGTGTGAAGAATATAGAAGAAATTATACAAAAGGTAAAATATTTGTACAAAATTTAGTGTGATGTGCCAAAATTCACTAGTGATATTTAGGAAAACATCCAACAAATTCAAGCTGAAATGCAACAAACAAGCAACTCTATGTCAAAGTCAGCAGAATCCAACTCAAGACACTACAATAAGTTATTATTTTCTCAAGGAAAATTGCCCAAGCTTTAGATAACTGATAGTAGCATGAGTTCAAAATTGATCTCCATCTAATCTATATTGATACCTCATTTGGAGGTTATGCAGTAAGAATCCAAGTCAAGAAAAGATCTTATTCAAGAAGATCATAATCCCTCAATTGTTGATAGTTTGATTGAGTTTCCAACTTGATTGGAGTTGCAAAATCACATTTTGAAATTAGCCACAACCACTTTGGACTATGCACTTGCTATGATTCAATGGGTTAAAAAACCATTCATTAAAAAATACATTTTGATTCCACCCATTTAACCCCAACAATAGCCATGGGTGACAAAAACAAGGGGGGGAGGGAATAATGGTGAAGGGGGAAAGAAATAAATTATGTGAATTGGTTAATGATGATTACATAGTTTGGATGGAAGATTACTACGAAAGGAACTATAAAATTAGAAGAGTTAGAATTGAAATTCAATAATAAGATTTTAGAAGATAAACAAGGTATGACTTCAAAATAGTCGAACTACTTAGATTCATATACATATATGTATTGTTATTTATTCATTCAACAATTTTTTTGAGTTCTATAAGAACTAAGTCATAGGCTTAGGTGGAGTACTTACATTATAATTGTAACAATGCAATCATGACAAAGTGTTTTTGCCACTAATGTCAAAGCGAGAGATTGTTGGTATCTCTAACTATTGTTGTTTATTAGTGTCAAATACTTAGTCATATACTAGGCAGAGTCAAACAGTCATCACTATGATATATAAGTTGAGTCAAAATATGTATATGATAAGGTCTATAAGAGATGAGAAAGTTTTTGGTTACCGAATATTTTCAGTATAAGCCAAGCCTAATGAATGTTGAACCATTCAAACATATTGAATTCGAGTTACATAGAAGGTGTCGAGCTCAGTAGAGACTGAACAACAACAACTTGTATGGTTAAAGTCGACTATTAGAGATAGTAAGTACTGAGCAATGTAGAATTGACATTCAAGTAAGGAATTATGCAAAATTTAAGGTAAACCATTTCAGGTAACATTGACATAGTATTTAATATCTGTAGAGGCTATTATGCATTTTATAACATAGATCATGAATCACTATAGGTTGTGATCAACCAATCAAATGAAGAGGTGAAATAAGGAAGTAGCTAATTTTTTTTTATGAAATCTTTAAATAGAGTAGATCAAAACCTATTTTGATATATCTTGATGAAGGTGAGAAGGTGCAAGCAAGCTATTTGTGCAACCACATAGCATATCAAGTGTGAAAGTGTGAACATTATAGAAAGGGATTAAGAGTTCAAAATAGAGGAAACAACCTTAGTAAGTAGTGAAGAACAATAAAGCTATATCAGATAAGAAAGCATATCATATTGAAGAGAGGAGATCCAAAATCAACTTTTCAAAGCGACCAAGGATTAGGTACTAAATCAGTTTTAATAGATTAAGGGATAATCTCTTAACAAAGTGGTTTTAACATGCCCTTGTAAATCTCTTAACTGAGTCCTTACTTTTTTGTAAGTGTAAAATCCTCTCACAGGGTGAGACCTAGCAGTCTTAAACACCTTTAACAGGGAAAACCCCTCATAAGGTAGATCATCAGATATGGTCAAACATCATAACCCTAATATGTTAACTTTATTACTACAATAGTGAAGATTTGTGGGTGTCATCCCCACCCCAATTTTACCTTCACCTTGGAGGTTTTCTCAGTAACCAAATCTTTGTGTTATGTGATTACATTTCATGCATGTGAATGATTGATTACATTCACATACTATAGTTTGATTTTACAAGTTATGTTATGCATGCATTAGATATTGGATATGAGATCGTAAATGTGGTGAATGCACTAAAGTATTGTTAAAAGTGAAAAAGTGTTATAGATCCTTATTCACAACCCCCCCCCCCCCCCCTGCACTTCAGTATCTTAGTTTCCCAGTTAAGACTTCCAACAATTATGTGATTATTTCCCTTGATTTGTCTTCTATTGTGGGCATTGTACAATATAAATGTCTCTTAGTGGATGTACATATACTTTGTTAAAGTCATTTCTGTAAGGAAACTCAAGTGTGAAAATAGCTTCCTACACTAATCTCTTAAGAGAAGTATGGTGCAAATCCTATTACATCTTTTACACTTATAGATTCAATATCATATAAACAACAATATTTCAGCCAACCATGCATACAGAAAATAGATAGAGAAAGAAACATATAACAAAAAGATTTCTCGGTGGGGAAAAACCTTTTGGTAAAACAACCCCACCCCTTTAAAACCTGCACAATGTATTATCTTCAACACAAGGTTACAATACACTTTCAATGCAAGTTTAACAACAACAATAGAAGACTCCAGCAACACCTCAGTACCTGCACACTCTCCTCTTCCTCTCTCTTGCATTTACAACATGCAATACTCCTTTTATGAACATCTTAAGACCCAACAAAATGCCCACAAAGGAGTTGGGAATTTTTCATGGCTCAACCACCAAGTACCATGCACAATGCCACATTTACATGCAATACCAAGAAAAGGCCATCCATCCCTTGAATAGGCAATGATAGCTTGTCATAGAATCCACCAAAAATAGCGGTCACAAGAGAAGTGTAAGGGAATCTGTCATACCAACCTATTTTTGGCATATTCTCTTACACACACCAACCACTCATTCTTGGGCGCCCAAATAGGCCCCATGTCATAAGATGCTCTTACACCTGTCATAGCTCATTCCTTAAATAGCTCTTACGTGTCGTAGGAATCTGTCATAACCATTTCAGCCATGATCTCCTTCACACACTTCAAGATGTCGACACATGTAAGTGATCAACATGCCAACTAGACATGTACACTCACATTTACATATTATTTGCAAAAATACATTTTAAAAAACAAATAATAATAAGAATAGGAATTATACAAGGTTGAGATACCTTATTCCTAACAATTTCTTGTGTTAAAGTGTGAGCAATGACTTTAATTTGAGGGCATACACTCTGATCATCTCTTCTCTTTTTTCTTACAACCATGGAGTAGAAAAATTGGATTCTCCATATAGCTTAGAGTACTTTGTGTTGGTTCCAACTGGTAATAAAAGGGGGGGTGAATCAATACAAACACGCTAACTGGTCTGAAGAGCTATTGCTCTTATAAAACTAACAATAAATAATTAACCAATATAATAATGATAAGTGATAAGATTTATTTATTTTTAAAATCACATGCAAGAACATACATCAAGTGACACACATATTTATACATGGAAACCCTTGATGAAAGGATGAAAACCACAGTGGGAATAATATGCCTACTAGCCTTTTACTACAGATAAAGGGTTCCCCAGTAAAGAGCTACAACTTGTTCCTTCTAAGAACGCCAATTATGAATGTTTGCAACCTATTAGGATTACATGAGCTTTTCAAAGATACCTTGTTAGAGGATTTGAACACTTCTTCAAGGAGGTATCTTGTTAGAGGATTTATAATTTTCTTACTACTAAAGCATGCCTAGTCAAAAACTCAGAAGATGATTATAATGATTAGAAAGCAATTAAAAATTGATCTAAACTATATGGAACACCTTGCCTTGTAGATCTCCAATGTATAAAAAGATGTCAAGTGACTTGATCTTGTCTTTTTGGCATTCATTGTGATATCTTTTGTATCACCGCATACTTTCTCTACTTTTTCCCATTTGTAGTGCACTAGTGTACATTGGCTTACTATTTTCTTTCATTTAGTTTTTACGCAACTTCTCTTTTGAATTGAATCCATGACTTCCTATTTTTTATATTATTTCATATCTATACACACACACACACTTCACTAATGAATATTTCAAACAATATGTGTCCTTTCTTGTCTACGTATCAAAACCTTAAAAACATCCCACCCAAATGTAATGCATTTAGAATTTGAACCACATGTAAGTTGTCCTTAAAAAACCCATAACACCTACCTCATAAGGTCTAGCCTCATAGCCCTACTAGTCTATGCTATGCCTAGTCTATCATATATGTCCTTTCTTCTTTATGTTATTTTATCAGAGCATCAATCATGTCATGGTGTAGACCATGTCTTCTTTGTCATGGCATAACAATGGTGACTCATTATGTTGTTTATTACTCATTATCTCGCCTTATCCTCATCTCCATACTTGATTCGGTTGGTGTAGATGTCTATCAATGATCATGAGATGGTATACCTTCTACTTTACTAGTTTCTGATCAATGACAACAGTTTGGTGTGTAAATTATTAGCATCACCAATTACCTTTCTTAATGTTGTTACCTTGTAGGGTAAAAAATGTCCCCCTTTGTCATTGATGAAAAAACTTATGATCATTCCCTTTTTGTTGATCTACGTTGTTTGGGCTTCTCTTTGACGATACTAGTAGAATCTTCTCTAGTGGATAGAATTAGTCAAAAGTGCTTCTCACTTTAGTCAAAAGTGCAATACTACCACTCCTCTCTTCACTGATTCTTTTCATCTCCTTGTTTAGTCTTGTCTTCCCTATCTTTGTTCTTATCTTCTGGAATTCTTTTCATCTTCTCATCTCCTCTTTTTCACATTATCTATACTTTGCATTTCAACTCCCATTTTTTTTCAATTCCATATCCATTTTGTTCTCCTTTATTCTTATCATTGATTGTTTGCTCCCCCTTTCCCTTTTTCTTTACCTTCA
The DNA here is from genome assembly GCA_028749045.1 of Cupressus sempervirens. Classification (NCBI taxonomy): domain Eukaryota; kingdom Viridiplantae; phylum Streptophyta; class Pinopsida; order Cupressales; family Cupressaceae; genus Cupressus; species Cupressus sempervirens. The sequence continues at coordinate 54,823,246 of CM053793.1, read as the reverse complement.
CCTTCACATTCCATCTTCCCTGTTTCCATTTCATCTCCCCCTATTCTTGTTATGTGCATGCCATTTCTATTTTCCTCTTTCTATTATGATATGTCTCCTCCTTTTTGTCATTAATGATAAAGGATCATAGTGTGTTCAGGTATCCAGTCTTAGTACTCTTAGTATTAGGTATTTTTGTCATCTGTTATCCAATCTATTTATCTTAGATTGAAACATCATGTTTTCCTATATTTGTTATGCTTCCTTTGAAATGATACACATCACTGACATTAAAACTAGGTGAAATGCCTAAGTTAGGATGTAGTCCCACTTCATATGCATTATTGCCAAACTTGTGCACTATACTCAATGGTCATATCTTCTTCATCCATAGTTTTATAGGTTTTCCTTTAGGCACCTTTCTTTCCTCAAGTAGGAAATTACTAGATCCCCTACTTTGAAATGTGCTTCCCTCCTTGTCTTTACTACTTGAGCTTTATGTTTCTCTATGCTTTGCTATAAGTTTTTCTTCACTTGTTCATTTGTCTCTTTCACATTTTTAGAAAAGGTTTCTCCTAGAGTACTTCTCTTATCCATTGTGCTCAAATATCTTAGTTATATTAGTCCCCTTTTATGAAATTCATAAGAAAAATTCAAAAGGCCTCTTTCTACTACTCCTATTGACTAAGTCATTATATGAATATTCGGCCCAAATCCCATGGTTTCCCATGTTTCTTAGTAAGAATCCTCAATAAATTTATCTATGACTTATTTACAACTTCAATCTAACAATTAAATTATGGATGATAGGATGATGAGAACAATATATTGGTTCCTAACCTTTTCTACAAAGTCCTCCAGAAATGACCCACAAACTTTGAGTCTTTGTCATTAACAATACCAAGTGGAAGTCCATAAATCCTAACAATTTCTTTAAATAATAGCCTTGATATGTATGAGGCATCAATACTCCTACATAGAATGAAATGTGTCATTTTACTAAATATATCTACCAAAGCATAAAGACTATCAAATCCCCTAACAACTTTAGGTAACCCTAGGACAAAGCCCTTACTAAGGTATTCGTAAGGATTAGTCGAAATAGCCAATGATTGATAGAGAACTACATTAGATTATGTTCCTTTTCCCATTGACAAATTAAACATTGTTCCACAAATTTTTTGACATCACTCTATACTTTATGTCAATGATAGAATCTTGTTACCAAATCTAGGGTTTTGTCTAGGCCAAAATGACCCCCAAGACTACCCTGTTGCTTTTTTTTGATGATATTTTCCCTTGTGGAATAGTGAGGAATGCATAAGAAATATACTTCAAATAATATCCCATCTTTTGAAATGAAGTCAGAGTAATCAACATGAAAAACATTAGTAAATTGAGTACAAACTTTATAGGACTTTGCAAAATCTTTGTCATCCTTATACAAGTCTTTCAAACCTTCTAAACCTGCACTTTGTAATTAAATCTCCTATATAGCAAGGACTCTTCTACTCAAATCATCTGCCACCTTATTTATGGCACCTTTCTTATGCTTAATGATTAAAGTTTAAGCTTGCAATTGCTCAACCAACTTTAAATATCTTTGGTTCAACTTACCCTACCTATTTAAGTAGCTAAGGACATGATTATCAATGTAATAAATGACCAATTTAGGCAACAAGTAATTCCTCCATTTCTTAAGGAAGGTAACTCTACAAAATTATGTCTAATATCTTAAAAAATTTACTAGCCTTATTAGTCCAAGAAAAGTGACACTTAACTCCACTTTTAATGGTATCAAGGATAGGGGCACATATATAGCTAAAGATTCTTACAAACTTCCTATAAAATGAGGCTAACCCATGAAAACTCCTCACGTCCCCTACCAATTTAGGAGTGGTCTAATTAACAATGGCCTCTACTTTAGAGATATCCATTTTCAAACAACCATGTGATACTACAAAGCCAAGATATATCAATTCAGTTTTAATAAACTTGCTCTTTTCTTGATGTAGCTTCCTAAGTACCATGTCCAAGTGCTTGAGATGTTCCTCCTTAATCCTACTAAAAATAAAAAATTCATCAAGATATACTATCATTAATTTTTCAATGAATTCAACTAGAACTTCATTTATTAGGCACATTAAGGTGCTAGTGCATTTGTGAGCCCAAAAGGCATCACCAACCACTCATACAACACTTCACTGTTTTTGAAAGTTATCTTCCACCCATCCCCTGGTCTAATCCTTATTTGATGATATCCTTATTTCAAACACACCTTATAGAAATAACATGCTCCTCCTAAATAATCCATTAGGTCCTCTACCGTAGTGGTGCAAGAGCACCTTTGCATCAAGGAATCATCAAAGTCATTTTAATGTTTTAAAATTTAATGTGAGCCCAATGTAAAAGTTTATAAAAATGGTTTGAAAAGTCTATTAAAAGAATTATCATAATGCCACTTTACACAATTATGAATTCTTGAATTTGAACTATTATGGATAGTTCTTGTGTAACCACCCAAAATCTATTATAAAGGGTTCAAATATTTTGTATAAAAAACAATAGAGGGCACTAATGAAATGTTTAATAGCCCTCTAGTTATTGCCTATTTCATCAGCATGTAGGCAATAATTTTTTATTTATCATTCCATATTTTAAGTTTTGTGTATTTGTATTGCTCTATTTGTAATTTTAGTGATTCAACCCCTTTATGCTACTATTAGTTTATTGTTTGAATTTGTGTCACAAATTGATTTATAAGTTTAAATTTTCATGGTTTTAGAAGAGTGCTTTATGGAACCCTGGTTCTTATTAGTGTCATCTGTTTGAGGAAGCATCAATATTAATTACTATTCAATTGAAGAATCGATCAATATGGAAGTGAATGGTGTTTAAAGTTATCAGGTTAGTAGTATGGAAAAAACCAATTCAAAAATAAGTTGAGTGTGAAGTCATGAAAAGAGAATGCATATTATTGGGTTGTTGATTTATGATTTCAATAATTAGTTTTATTTATGATTACAATTGTAAAGTCTGGTTTTGCATGTTATTGATTCTATGACAATTCATGGTTTCTAATTTTTGTTAGGCAATTCAAGTTCCCAATTTTCTTAAATGGATTTTAATCTTACAATATTTTTTTATGGTTTAGGATTCGTGGATATTGGTTTTAGAAAGTCTGCATGTTGAAATAAAGAAATGCTTTAAGTCCCTTGATTCATACTTGACCGATCAATGGTTATATGCTCTTTACAAATTATGTTTTCAAGATTTCGATTAAATAATGAAGTTGAAATATGGGCTTTGTTTATGCACATGAACTCGATTACAATCAGTTATGCATGTAAAGGCTTAAGATAAAGTCTTGGACAAGCATGGAATCGATCTTCTTAGAGAATGTTTTTGCTAATTTTAATGAGACTTCAAATTGCTTCGTGGGAATCGCTTTATAAAATGAAATAGAAATATAGAACATATTTTGTGTTTGGAAAAATCTCAATTTTTTAATTATGATTTGGCATGAGTATTATTAGATTCTAAGTTGGCAAGAATAGTATTGGCATGGTTTGAAATTATAGCGTAGGTTTTATGTTTGAAATTTCTAATTTCTAGAGAAGGCTTTGATAACCAATTTAACTTAAAACTTCATTTTTCAAGTGGGTTGAAAATACTACATATTGAATTTTTTAATTGGGGTGAATGATTTAAAGGCTTTATTTTTATAATTTCTTTTGATTATTCACTAAATGTACTTGGCAGTATTATGAAAGGTGTTAGAGTAATTAGATATTTTCTAATTAACTATATTCTACTTAAGGTAAACTTTAGGATTCTAATAATTAATTCTTTTATCAATTATAATCATGCAATCTAGATTTTACCTTTTAGGGTTTTGATCTTCTTTATAAGGATGATCTCTCTTTGTAATACTAATTCATTCTTTTTTTATTAATACCAATTTACCGTTTTGTTCATCAACAATGTCTCATATCTGGATTTGGGAATTCCAGTCTCCAAAATTTTTTCTTCTCTTTCTATGACAGGTGTTTGCATGCTAAGTAATTCTTGGAGATGCGGGGTTGAGCTTTCATCAACTTGAACATGGTATCAGAGCTCTTGACTTTCATTCCCCTATTCTCTTCATGAGAGGTTTGGCTTTAGCTTTTCAAATGTGTTGTCGTTTAAGGTTTTTTGTATTGGATCTGGGGGGCCACTTTTTTTTAGTGCACTTTGAGCCCAAACAGACATCACTATTGGATTGTAGCACCCCAAAACCCTTATTTCCATATAAAATTTGTCTAATTTGGACACAATTCAAATTTGAGGCAAAACCATTTGCCCCCATATTTGGGCATGCTTCCCAAGGTAGTGATTTATTTTTTATTCCTTAAAAAATAAATTTGAAAAAATTTCATTTTATTGAAAAAAAAAAGTATGCTTTCAAAAAAATCAAGTTTAAAAAAAGCCTTCATTTTGTTTTCTTTTCAAATTTTTTAAAAGTGAAAAGGACACCTACACAGTGTTGACATCAATATAGTATTGACGAAGCAAGTACATCAAAGAACTGTAGGTCATGATATCAACAATTTTGGAGCCAAAATTTGATGACAATTTAACTATCATTTCTTTGATTTGTTTTGTCATAAAGACCTATTGATGGTTTTTTTTGTCATATCTTGGGCATACAGAGGTATTTTTTGACAAATATTATATCATCAAAAATATCTTTCCAAGCCCACTCTGAAGGAGTGGTTATTTATATTTTTGATATTTTTGGTTGCCTATTTATGTAGTCAAAGCTAGGGGTTCTATTTTGCACTTTGGGATACATAGCTTGAGCAGCCAATCTCCGATTTGGAAATTCTTTATATCATAGGAAAGGTCTCTCAGAGCTCTTTCTAGTGATGCTAGTTGTTTTTCTAGATTATGCTCCAACCACATTTTATTTAGTTTTTTGTATTTTTACATTCTAGTGGATATCTTGGTTGTTTTAGGGTAGAGATTGATTTCATTACTTCAGATGATTTGTCATGCATTGTACTATCTTTTGTATTAGCCTTATGTCTCTTATGATCTATTTAGACATCATTTGTAAGCATTTTCGTAGACGCACTAAGATAAAGTGTCATATTTCATCTATATTTTTGTTTTAGTTATTTTGCCTAGTTTTACCTTCTTATTCAAACAATGTCATCTAAGGACACTCATGCAGATTACTATATTCTTAGGATTCACCATATCTTGTGCCTTATTGTAAATGTACTACTCTAGTTAAAGTGCCATGGTGGTTGATGTTTTGCCTTTGTTTTCCATCTTCCTTTGTCCAGTGAGTTTCTCTTCTATGACATTCACCTCATGACGTGTCTAAGATTGTTCACCTCAACACACACATATGTATTGTATTGTGCATCTTGATCATGGTTCCTTGACATGTAGTTATTGTGGCCCACATTTCCAATTTTCTATCACCTCATCCTTATCTACATTAGGGGGGTTCTTCTATTATTTTTCATGCTTCCTTGTTTCTATTGATTGAACTATATATTTAGTATTTATTCCTATATACTAGGAGGATGCAATGGCTAGGTACATATGCATTTTGGTGAGATTGATCATTTACTATATAGACCCTCTTCTTTTTGTTCCAACTTTGGTTGCATCCTTCCATGTTCAATTGATCAACTCTTTTGGCTTTGGTGTTTCATACCATATGTATCTTTGAGTTTAGTTATTGGCCTTTGTGTGCCTCTTGATTCGAGTGATGTCTTCTAAGAGCACTCATGGAGGTTAAAGTTTTCTCTACCTGGTTAGGTTCTATTTTAGTGGAGGTTCTTCAAATCAAAAATTACTTTTGATAGACCTTTGCAACTTCCACATGCTTCAATGGTGTTCTTCATGATCATATTTTGTTCCTACATATCTTCTAGGACATTCTCTAGTTTGGAGGATCTTTCAGTCCTTCACTAGTTCTTTCAGCATTCTTTTCATCTATTCTTAGAGTAAAGTTTTTCCCATGTGGTTTTCTCTATTCATCCTCTTTAACAATTTGGTTATGCTTGGGTACCTCATCAAGCTTTGCTATCAAGACCCAAATCTACTTTTAGTAGTAATTTCTAGGTTTTTAGCTATTCCCTAAGTTTACTTTAATGGGGGGTTGTTAGAGTAATTAGATATTTTATAATTAACTCTATTCTACTTAAGCTAATCTTTAAGCATCTAATTATTTTAGTAGTTATTATCATGCAGCCTAGGTTTTACCTTTTAGAGTTTTGATCTACTTTATAAGAATGATATCTCTTTGTAATATTGATTGATTCATTTTTTATTAATAAAAAATTATCTTTTTGCTTGAGAATGTCTCATCTCTGGATCTGGGAATTCTAGCCTCTATAGCTTTTGCTTCTCTCTTTCTATGATAGATGTTTGTATGCAGGTGATTCTTGGAGCTGTGGGGTTGAGCTTTCATTAACTTCAACAAAAGGGAAATGGATGACAATTGAATTTGATAAAGAAATGGACTTGGGTGTAACGCCCCGCCAAGGGATCCAAAAGAATTAACCTAAAGTTTCACTAAGTTTGCTAAACATTTTTTTTTTTTTAAAGTAAGAAAGTATGACATACACATCAAACAAATAGTAGCGGAAGCAATAACATGTAATCATCGACAAACATACATTGCAAGTTACATTTCTTAAAGATCCCAAGACGTTGAGTCACGTTTAAATTTAATTAATTCTAAGTCTAACAACCAACACATACATATAAAAGAATAATTAGAAACTCCAATATCCATAATATACATTTGTTCCGAATGCTCCTTGGCAAATTACTTCGGAATGCTCATTCATCCACTGTACATGTCACAGGGTATGAAAGGCTTAAAAGAATATACATATGTAAAGATCAAGATACAACATCCTCAAATCCATGATACAAAGTACAGTAAAAATATATGAAACTATTCACCATACATGATACATCCATACATCCATAATGATAAAACATCTATCATAAACTCTAACCATCCATCATAATAATCCAAGAACATAGTGAAGGTAAATGCCAATCACGAAATCTCCAGCCACGGTGACCACGGAACGGATCTCAATGGTAAGAGTAAAAGCACTACCACCCGACCGCGTGGAACCTAAATGGTCCACTCCCACCGCGCTGAGGAGATAGTCTCAAGTCCCAAAATAGGATAACAAAACCTATAATCATAAATACTCTCTAACTCTAGGAAATCCTATAAGTATGCTAACTCAAGGGTTCCTAAAAAGATCGACATCTAAATCCCAGAGGTACCACAAGACACGTAGGAAACCTAATATGCAAGCGGGAAAGTGTCATCGCAAAAGTCATGTAGAAGTTACCCGAGCAATCCCTTAGGAATCTCGGGTCCCTACTGATCCTGCGGCCACTAGTATCCTCTCGTACTGACGAGGCATACTATGGAATGCAAGGTCGTAACTAAGCGTCCTCTCTACCCCATCCTAGTTTGTACTAGCACTCATGGCATGGGAGAGAACATACAATTATCTTGTTAGGTTCATTTTCTCTCATTTAGTGTAAATGTTTTCACTTATTAAAAAACGACTTACAATGGGTTTCTCAAGGCAGCCTCTTAGGGCTCCGACCCCCATTGCAAGCCACTCCCGACTCTACACATAGATAACCTACCCTAGCTCATGAACTCATAAATCAAAGAATCATAATAAAACCATCTCAGTCCTATACGAGCAACTGAAAATATCATAAAAGGATAATCCACAAAATATATCAGTTCTTCATGAGCAACAGATAACATCAAATAGTAATCATGTAATCACGACAGTTCTCTATCAGCAACTGAAGGCATCAATAATAAGTCACAAAATCCAATGGTTCTCTAATGAGCAACCAGAAAGTAATACAAGTATAACTGATCGAGACTCAGAAATGGTTATCAAATATAACTGATCGAGACTCAAAAATGGTTAAGTTAGGTATTCTCAAATACATACACCTCAGCTTCACACAAGGAACTGGAAAGCAATAACAAATAGTAAACACAATCATGTCATAGAGCACTTCATCACATTACCATGGTCAGGTTAAGAAAGATCGAGACCAAATCATCAAGACATCACATTCACAAACCCCGAGCCTCTGGTAACAACCTGAACTGGTCAACGCTAAACCAACCCCAAATCATTCAAAGTACAAAGACAACATCAAGGTCTCAGAGATTGGATCTGAAAGTATATTATTTAAGTTAAGGTAAGGTTTGTGTTTTAGTTTAATGTTGAATTCAAGTAACAAAGTTTTCACAACTGCCCTTTTTCGAATAACCCATTTCTATAATAACTTTCATTAAATCAATATCCAAATTTATAATTTAGTCAAATAAAATTCATTATTAATTAACTTAATTAAACTAATTTTAATTAAATTAATCAATATTCATTAGATCTAATTACTTATTTCAATCCAACTAATAATTGTTAATTTATTAATATTTAAACAAAATTATTAATAAATTAAAATTTACAACTATAACCATGCAATTAATATTTATTTATTAAATATTTAAAAAGTTTAATCTATTATAAAAATTGAATATATTAAAATTTTATTATTTAAAAAAAAAAAATTTAAATAAATAAAATTCGTTTTTTTTTAAATTTTAAAAAAAAATTATAAAAAAAAATTAAAAATAAAAAAAATCGAAATCTTACCACATCCTACCACGTTTATAGCCCGTCGGCTTTGGCCGCAGGCCTGCGGTCGCAGGGCCTGCGGCGGCAGGTACTCTGTACCTGCCGTCGCAGGTACTGCGACGCAGGTACTGTCGCCTGCCGATAGTGGGGGCGGGTACGGGGTAATTCCCTCCCCCCCACTATATTATTATATATACTTTTTTTTTTATATATATATTTTTTATATATGATTTTATTTTATTCAATACAAATAAAATAAGTTTTTATTTTAAAAATTAATTTTGTTTAAATTTTTTTTTTTTTTAAATAAAACAATTTCTTCCAAAGGGTAAATATGTAAAATATAAATATATATATATATATATATATTTATTTATTTATTTAAATTTATTTATCTAGAACTTTTCAATTTCATTAAAACAAAACCCTTATCAAATTAGATCTTAATTTCTAAATCAAGAAAACAAGGGTTCTAATTAATTCATCTAGTCTCCATGGATACAGAAATTATTGACGAATAATTTAATAACTTCACAATATTGAAAGCTTAAAACTTTCATCACAGAGAATTCAGATCTACAAACCCCAGACACGAAGAAGGCAGGAAGGGATAATTTGCATATTTAATGGATAAAAAAAAAACACAAGACCCTACCTGATCCTGATGCTATTATGCAATCTCCAGGAACTGTATGCGAATTCGCTCTTCTCAATAACCTTCCCCTTCCAGACTTTCTTCGTATCAGCCTTCTGAAATTTGCTTCCAAAAATTGTCTTCCTCCCAAAAAATTCTCGTCCAAATTCGTATCCCCCAAAAATGAACCCCCAAAGTTGTGATAAGCAAATTCTCCTCAATTCGGGGCACTAATTGTGCGTTTACCCGAGAAGACTCTTTGCACAACTCAGTTAACTCAAATTAACTTTTATTATCTTTTCTAATTCTTTTGCATTCAACTTTCATGCACATTAAGTTGAATTATTAAATAACTTTATTTAAAAATTCACTTGACTTCAATTCTTAATTAATTTATTACTTTAAATCTTATGTGCACTTTTAAGAAATTAAAATAACATTATTAATTTTTATAATTTAATCTTTTAATTTAATTCTTATATTTAACTCATGTTTAGATCATGCGATCTAGAATTCTTAATAAATTAATATCTTTCAACTTTTAATTCATTTTAGAACTTAATTGATAACATATTTAATTAATTTAAATAACAATAATATTTAGCATTTATTTAAAAATGAACTCCAAATATATTATTATTAAATTAAATAAATATTATCCTGTTCTAAATATATCTTAAACTTTAATTTCCAACTTTAATTCTTTTATTTAATTAATTAATTAATTAATTAAATATAAAGATATCATAATAATTCCTTATTAAATTAAATCATTAATTAGTCTTTTTAATTAGACTTAATTAATAGAAAATACACCAAGGACTCATAAAGCAACATACGAAAACCCATCATAGAAAAATACATACCAAATCAAACACAAGGGTTATAATCACCAAATTACATCATTTGATGCATTCGGAGGGTACTTAACTTAGATACTTGTCCTAATTATCAATTAGGACAATTGGCTAAAGGGTTAGGATTTGGACTTAAGAGTTTATCTCCCCTCTCTTACCATTGAGACAGTGCGATAGGGTACGCTCATCCTGACAATTCAGGGAAGTCGATACCCGGTACCTGCAACCTGCATAAAATCCACGCATGTACAAACACAATATTCTAAGCTAAACAGGCAATGGCAGGAAGTGGTGCATCGTGTAGATCCCGACTAGCAGGTGACTACGACTCCCTTCCTTAACCATATCAGAAACACCATACATAAATAAAACAGCACGCACACCATACACATGCAGTATGGGGTAAGTATCCATAAGAAACACATGGAATAATGAACCATCTAACTAATTATCATCGATAACTGAAACCATTGAATAATCATCATACATGCATGAAATATAGAGTACCAAGTAATCTCATCATATAATAAGCTGAGTGTAAACATCATCTGATAATCTCTAAAATAATAATACTACTCATCAAACATAAATTGGCCTAAAAGAGTTTGGCAATCATATCATAAATGTAGCTCGAAAAATGTAAACTAGGGCAGGCACTACATCCACCCCCCCTAGACTTAGGCTTACTCCTGGAAGCCTATAAACAAATAGGGATATAAATCTCGTAATCTAGATGCATCCTCCCATGTCACTGAAGAGTCATCAGTAGGGTCCCATTGGACCCTTACCTGCTCTATGGTTCGACCCCTGAGGGTCAACTCCCGCTGCTCCAGAATACGTATTGGCTCCAAAGCCAGCTGCCCGTCCTCTACCTGTAATGCATTCCAATCAAGAATATGTACAACATCAAGAATATACTGTCTAAGTACTGAAACATGGAAAACATCGTGAATGCGAGCAAGGCTGGGCGGTAAAGCAAGACGATAGGCAACTGGACCAATCCTCTCAAGAATATCGAATGGTCCCACAAAGTGAGGTGCTAGCTTCGAGCCCTTTCCATAACGGATCGGACTCTTCCGCGAACGCACTCTCAAGAAAACCTTCTCTCCCACAGCAAACTGCTTATCTGACCTATGAGCATTAGCATACTTCTTCTGCCTATCCTGTGCCGTTGTCAAGTGCTCTCGGATACGCACCACCTGTTGCTCCATGTCACGAAGCATCTCTGGGCCCAACAGGATGCGATCCTCAAGGCTATCCCAACTCAAAGGTGTACGACAAGGGCGTCCATATAAGGCTTGGAAAGGTGCCATGCCAATAGAACTGTGATACCCGTTGTTGTAAGCAAACTCCACTAGGTAGAGATAGTCCTCCCAATGAGTCTGCCTATCCATCACGTACATCCTCAACATATCTTCGAGAACCTGATTCACTCTCTCTGTCTGCCCATCTGTCTCTGGGTGATATGCTGAACTGAAGTTCAACTGCGCTCCCAGATCATGCTGTAGTGATGTCCAAAATGCGGAAGTGAAAACATGATCCCTATCCGAAATGATCTTTCGGGGAATACCATGTAGTCTCACAATGTCACGCATGAAGACATTAGCTACTGAAGCTGCAGTGTAGGAAGACCTGATTGGTGCAAAATGTGCCACCTTGGTCAACCGATCAATGGTGACCATGATAGCATCATGACGACGAAGAGTCATAGGTAATCCTACTATGAAATCCATAGAGATGATGTCCCACTTCCATGAAGGAACAAGATTTGGTTGCAAAAGTCCTGCCGGATGCTGGTGTTCTGCCTTGACTCTCTGACACTCAAGACATCTAGCCACAAAATCAGCAATGTCACGCTTCATCCTGGACCAATAGAATAAACGTCGCAAATATGCATGCATCTTCTTGACACCTGGATGTGCCGAGTAAGGTGCACGATGGGCCTCTGATAGGATCAATATGCGAAGCTCATCCAGTAGCGACACATAGATCCTTCCTGAAAGTCTCAAAAGGCCATCTGATTCTAAGACATAGCCTGAAAACTTACCCTCCAAGGATCTCCCTGAATTGATCTCACTGCACACCTCCAGATACCATGCATCAGTGGGGAGTGCCTGAAGTATCTAACATCTCAAATCGACACTAAGAGTCATAGATGATATCACATGTTTCCTGCGACTCAAAGCATCAGCTACGACATTCTCCTTCCCCTGGATATACTTCACCTCAAAGTCATACTCGCACAAAAACTCCATCCAACGCCTTTTCCTAGCATTCAGATTAGGCTGCGTGAATATGTACTGAAGACTACGATGATCGCTATGTAGTTCAAATCTGTGTCCCAACAAGAAATGTCTCCATCTCACTAAGGCATGAACTACTGCTGCTAACTCAAGGTCATGTGTAGGATAATTCAACTCATGATCCTTGAGTTTGCGTGACTCATATGCAATCACTCGACCATTCTGCATTAGAACTGCTCCAATACCCTCGAGGGAAGCATCTGTACACACCATGAACTCACCTTCTAGATCAGGTACTACTAAGATCGGTGCACTGGTCAGAAGCTCTTTGAGTTTCTGAAATGCTTCTACACACTTTTCTGTCCAAAGAAACTTCTTTCCTTTCCTCTGGAGGGAGGTAATAGGGTGTGCTATTCTGGAGAAGTTTTGAACAAATCTGCGATAATACCCAACTAGACCCATGAAACTACGAATCTCCGACACAGTAGTGGGTGCAGGCCAATCTACTATTGCCTGGATCTTCGCAGGGTCTACAGAGATACCTTCGCCTGAAATAACGTGTCCCAAATACTGAATCTCTGATTGAAAGAAATCACACTTTGCCACATTGGCATAAAGTTGATTATCTCTCAAGCACTGCAAAACTAAACTCAAATGTTCCTCATGTTCCCTTTGGGACTTAGAATATATCAGAATTTCATCGAGGAACACAAGAACAAATCTATCAAGATAGGAACGGAACATCCCATTCATTAAGCACATGAAAACTGATGGAGCGTTCGTCAGCCCAAAGGGTACCACTGTGAACTCATAATGCCCGTAGTGAGTTCGGAAGGCGGTCTTATGAATATCAGCCTCCTTGATGCGAAGTTGGTGGTATCCTGACTTAAGATCAATCTTAGAGAACACTGTAGCTCCCTTGATCTGATCAAATAAATCATCAATCCTTGGTAAAGGATACCTGTTCTTTATTGTCACCTTATTCAGCTGTCTGTAATCGATGCAAAGGCGCAAAGAACCATCCTTCTTCTTCACAAAGAGCACTGGAGCTCCCCATGGTGATACACTAGGTCGAATACTACCCTTGGCCAAAAGTTCCTCTAACTGCAAACGCAACTCACTTAGCTCTTGAGTGGTCATACGGTAAGGAGCTCTAGAGATAGGTTCCGCTCCTGGAGTGAGCTCAATGCTAAAATCAATGTCTCTCTTCGGAGGCATGCCTGGAATATCACTCGGAAAGACATCAACATACTCCTGTAAAATAGGGTGATCTAGGGTCTTCCTCGTAGAGTCTTCCTCATCAAGCTCATTTACCGAAACGGCAAATACCTGACACCCCTTACGAAAGCTTCGCTTAAGTTGCATAGCAAAGATCATCCGTAGGGATATAGGTCTCGGTATCCCCACAATCTCAACATCCTTCCCTTGGTCATCCTGACACATAATGGTCTTCTTTCTGCAGTCAATACTAGCCCTATGAGAGCCAAGCCAATCCATACCTAAGACCACATCGTAGGAGCCAAGAGGAATAACTCGAAAATTGACTGAAGTCTCAAACCCTCCTATGCTAAGTCCACACTTGTGAACTACCGAATCTGTGGAAACTTTAGCACCTGAGGCTAGTTCCACTTGCCAACCATGATCTTGCTTAACCGACTCCAGCTTACACTTATCAACTAGAGATGGAGAAATGAAAGAATCTGTAGCACCTGAATCAAATAATACAGAGAGAGGTGTACCTCGGATAGCTCCTGTAGTCTCAACTACTGTCCCTTGATGGTCTGCCTGACGGTGATCCACCGCTGCAAATACTCTATGAGATCCACCTGTATTTCCGACTATAGGCTCAGATGCCGCTGGCCTGGGTCCTGAATACTGAGATGCTCGCTGTGGACAGTATGCTGCAATATGACCAATCTGTCCACATGAATAACATCCCGTGCCTCTGCCAGATCCTCTCCCTATAGGTGGTGCATTCGACCGCTGTTGGCTACCCCTGCTAGCAAAAGACTGGTTGCTCTATGCAGGTCGAGATTGCTGATTCTATCTATTACGTTGAGCATTGCGATTGATCCTAGGGTTGGATCCACCGCCACCACTCTGTGCCTGAGGGTAAAATCCCTTATGCTGCTGAGGCTGCTGCTGAGAATGTTGCTGAGAATGCGGCTGAGAATACTGATTCCTCCTAGGGAAGGGAGGCTTCTTGATTCCATCGGAATTGTGGTTGCCCTTAGATCCTGCTATAGTAGGCGCTCCCACAAATCCCCCTTGCCCAAAGTTGACACTTTGCTCTACCAGGATAGCTCGATGTACTGCATCCTTGAGGGTCTTAGGCTCAAATACCTTAACACCCCCAATAAAACGGTTGTTCAAGCCTCGAATGAAATGTTGTGCCAACTATGCTGGGTTGTCACTGAATCCCGAAAAAGGCATGAGCTCATAGAACTTGCGCTCATACTCTACAACGGTCATAGTGAACTGTCTCAGGTTATGGAACTCATCTGCTCTATGCTGCTTCCATTCCTCTGGTAGGAATTGCTCATGAAAACTCTCCAAGAAAATCTCCCAAGTGACACTACCCATGTCAATGCCTAACTTCTTCTCCTCAATAGTCCACCAGGTGGCTCCAAATAACTCTAGATTGGTAATGGCAAACCTTGCTTTGACATTACTGTCAAAGTCCTGCATAGCAAAAATCCTGTCAAGGGCAATAAGCCATTGCTCAGCTACATACCCAGAACCTTGCCCATTAAAGGGCTTGATCTTGGACCTCTGAAGATCCTTCATCTGAGAAGATACTATGAATCTATGTCGATCCCTCTGAGGACTCCTAGATCTGCGTCTATGCTCATGTCCAACCTGGTGTGCTCTATCCTGCTCAAGAACAGGGGGTAAGCGATCAATAAGGGTTCGCATCATTTGCCTCAGATCAACCTCCTCAGAATCGGCATGTCCCTCATCGTGGTTCTCTTCCTGATGCTCACTGACATGCTCTTCCCTATTCTCTTCCTGAATGGGGCTCTCATGGATAGACTCATGAACACTAACATCTGCCTCGTCCACGACCTCTGCCACGGCCAAGGCTACGGCCCCTAACGGAAGATCTCGTCCCAGATACCATCCTGCAATAATATCCAAGACACAAGATGCTAAAATAAACATGAAACATACTACTGAAATACATAGATAAAAGACACATGTTTTGCAAACAAGATATTTCCAGTTTTCAGTTTACCTATAATTTCAGTTTAAGTATGATTTCAGTTTTGAAGTTTTAAGTGTTGAAGTATGAATAAAATAGTTAACTAATAGTTTATATACTGTTTCAGTTCAACTAGCTTCAAGTTTTAGTTTAAGGTTTGTATTTTTATTCAACTAGTTAACACTAGTGGCGT
This sequence comes from Cupressus sempervirens, assembly GCA_028749045.1. Classification (NCBI taxonomy): domain Eukaryota; kingdom Viridiplantae; phylum Streptophyta; class Pinopsida; order Cupressales; family Cupressaceae; genus Cupressus; species Cupressus sempervirens. The sequence continues at coordinate 54,807,436 of CM053793.1, read as the reverse complement.
TCCAATATACCCAGAGCTCCCAATGTAGAAACTTGGGCTCTGATACCAGATGTAACGCCCCGCCAAGGGATCCAAAAGAATTAACCTAAAGTTTCACTAAGTTTGCTAAACATTTTTTTTTTTTTTTAAGTAAGAAAGTATGACATACACATCAAACAAATAGTAGCGGAAGCAATAACATGTAATCATCGACAAACATACATTGCAAGTTACATTTCTTAAAGATCCCAAGACGTTGAGTCACGTTTAAATTTAATTAATTCTAAGTCTAACAACCAACACATACATATAAAAGAATAATTAGAAACTCCAATATCCATAATATACATTTGTTCCGAATGCTCCTTGGCAAATTAATTCGGAATGCTCATTCATCCACTGTACATGTCACAGGGTATGAAAGGCTTAAAAGAATATACATATGTAAAGATCAAGATACAACATCCTCAAATCCATGATACAAAGTACAGTAAAAATATATGAAACTATTCACCATACATGATACATCCATACATCCATAATGATAAAACATCTATCATAAACTCTAACCATCCATCATAATAATCCAAGAACATAGTGAAGGTAAATGCCAATCACGAAATCTCCAGCCACGGTGACCACGGAACGGATCTCAATGGTAAGAGTAAAAGCACTACCACCCGACCGCGTGGAACCTAAATGGTCCACTCCCACCGCGCTGAGGAGATAGTCTCAAGTCCCAAAATAGGATAACAAAACCTATAATCATAAATACTCTCTAACTCCAGGAAATCCTATAAGTATGCTAACTCAAGGGTTCCTAAAAAGATCAACATCTAAATCCCAGAGGTACCACAAGACACGTAGGAAACCTAATATGCAAGCGGGAAAGTGTCATCGCAAAAGTCATGTAGAAGTTACCCGAGCAATCCCTTAGGAATCTCGGGTCCCTACTGATCCTGCGGCCACTAGTATCCTCTCGTACTGACGAGGCATACTATGGAATGCAAGGTCATAACCAATCGTCCTCTCTACCCCATCCTAGTCTGTACTAGCACTCATGGCATGGGAGAGAACATACAATTATCTTGTTAGGTTCATTTTCTCTCATTTAGTGTAAATGTTTTCACTTATTAAAAAATGACTTACAATGGGTTTCTCAAGGCAGCCTCTTAGGGCTCCGACCCCCATTGCAAGCCACTTCCCGACTCTACACATAGATAACCTACCCTAGCTCATGAACTCATAAATCAAAGAATCATAATAAAACCATCTCAGTCCTATACGAGCAACTGAAAATATCATAAAAAGATAATCCACAAAATATATCAGTTCTTCATGAGCAACAGATAACATCAAATAGTAATCATGTAATCACGACAGTTCTCTATCAGCAACTGAAGGCATCAATAATAAGTCACAAAATCCAATGGTTCTCTAATGAGCAACCAGAAAGTAATACAAGTATAACTGATCGAGACTCAGAAATGGTTATCAAATATAACTGATCGAGACTCAAAAATGGTTAAGTTAGGTATTCTCAAATACATACACCTCAGCTTCACACAAGGAACTGGAAAGCAATAACAAACAGTAAACACAATCATGTCATAGAGCACTTCATCACATTACCATGGTCAGGTTAAGAAAGATCGAGACCAAATCATCAAGACATCACATTCACAAACCCCGAGCCTCTGGTAACAACCTGAACTGGTCAACGCTAAACCAACCCCAAATCATTCAAAGTACAAAGACAACATCAAGGTCTCAGAGATTGGATCTGAAAGTATATTATTTAAGTTAAGGTAAGGTTTGTGTTTTAGTTTAATGTCGAATTCAAGTAACAAAGTTTTCACAACTGCCCTTTTTCGAATAACCCATTTCTATAATAACTTTCATTAAATCAATATCCAAATTTATAATTTAGTCAAATAAAATTCATTATTAATTAACTTAATTAAACTAATTTTAATTAAATTAATCAATATTCATTAGATCTAATTACTTATTTCAATCCAACTAATAATTGTTAATTTATTAATATTTAAACAAAATTATTAATAAATTAAAATTTACAACTATAACCATGCAATTAATATTTATTTATTAAATATTTAAAAAGTTTAATCTATTATAAAAATTGAATATATTAAAATTTTATTATTTTAAAAAAAAAAAAATTTAAATAAATAAAATTCATTTTTTTTAAAATTTAAAAAAAATTATAAAAAAAAATTAAAAATAAAAAAAATCGAAATCTTACCACATCCTACCACGTTTATAGCCCGTCGGCTTTGGCCGCAGGCCTGCAGTCGCAGGGCCTGCGGCGGCAGGTACTCTGTACCTGCCGTCACAGTACCTGCGACGCAGGTACTGTCGCCTGCCGACAGTGGGGGCGGGTACGGGGTAATTCCCTCCCCCCCACTATATTATTATATATACTTTTTTTTTATATATATATATTTTTTATATATGATTTTATTTTATTCAATACAAATAAAATAAGTTTTTATTTTAAAAATTAATTTTGTTTAAATTTTTTTTTTTTTAAATAAAACAATTTCTTCCAAAGGGTAAATATGTAAAATATAAATATAAATATATATATATATATATATATATATATATATATATATATATATATATATATTTTTTTTTTTTTTTTTAAATTTATTTATCTAGAACTTTTCAATTTCATTAAAACAAAACCCTTATCAAATTAGATCTTAATTTCTAAATCAAGAAAACAAGGGTTCTAATTAATTCATCCAGTCTCCATGGATACAGAAATTATTGACGAATAATTTAATAACTTCACAATATTGAAAGCTTAAAACTTTCATCACAGAGAATTCAGATCTACAAACCCCAGACACGAAGAAGGCAGGAAGGGATAATTTGCATATTTAATGGATAAAAAAAAAAACACAAGACCCTACCTGATCCTGATGCTATTATGCAATCTCCAGGAACTGTATGCGAATTCGCTCTTCTCAATAACCTTCCCCTTCCAGAGTTTCTTCGTATCAGCCTTCTGAAATTTGCTTCCAAAAATTGTCTTCCTCCCAAAAAATTCTCGTCCAAATTCGTATCCCACAAAAATGAACCCCCAAAGTTGTGATAAGCAAATTCTCCTCAATTCGGGGCACTAATTGTGCGTTTACCCGAGAAGACTCTTTGCACAACTCAGTTAACTCAAATTAACTTTTATTATCTTTTCTAATTCTTTTGCATTCAACTTTCATGCACATTAAGTTGAATTATTAAATAACTTTATTTAAAAATTCACTTGACTTCAATTCTTAATTAATTTATTACTTTAAATCTTATGTGCACTTTTAAGAAATTAAAATAACATTATTAATTTTTATAATTTAATCTTTTAATTTAATTCTTATATTTAACTCATGTTTAGATCATGCGATCTAGAATTCTTAATAAATTAATATCTTTCAACTTTTAATTCATTTTAGAACTTAATTGATAACATATTTAATTAATTTAAATAACAATAATATTTAGCATTTATTTAAAAATGAACTCCAAATATATTATTATTAAATTAAATAAATATTATCTTGTTCTAAATATATCTTAAACTTTAATTTCCAACTTTAATTCTTTTATTTAATTAATTAATTAATTAATTAAATATAAAGATATCATAATAATTCCTTATTAAATTAAATCATTAATTAGTCTTTTTAATTAGACTTAATTAATAGAAAATACACCAAGGACTCATAAAGCAACATACGAAAACCCATCATAGAAAAATACATACCAAATCAAACACAAGGGTTATAATCACCAAATTACATCATTTGATGCATTCAGAGGGTACTTAACTCAGATACTTGTCCTAATTATCAATTAGGACAATTGGCTAAAGGGTTAGGATTTGGACTTAAGAGTTTATCTCCCCTCTCTTACCATTGAGACAGTGCGATAGGGTACGCTCATCCTGACAATTCAGGGAAGTCGATACCCGGTACCTGCAACCTGCATAAAATCCACGCATGTACAAACACAATATTCTAAGCTAAACAGGCAATGGCAGGAAGTGGTGCATCGTGTAGATCCCGACTAGCAGGTGACTATGACTCCCTTCCTTAACCATATCAAAAACACCATACATAAATAAAATAGCACGCACACCATACACATGCAGTATGGGGTAAGTATCCATAAGAAACACATGGAATAATGAACCATCTAACTAATTATCATCGATAACTGAAACCATTGAATAATCATCATACATGCATGAAATATAGAGTACCAAGTAATCTCATCATATAATAAGCTGAGTGTAAACATCATCTGATAATCTCTAAAATAATAATACTACTCATCAAACATAAATTGGCCTAAAAGAGTTTGGCAATCATATCATAAATGTAGCTCGAAAAATGTAAACTAGGGCAGGCACTACATTGGGCTACAAGAAGTAAATGGGATTCATAGAATAAATTTGTTTATGACTAAATATTTTTTTTAGAGTAATAAGACATTTTCTTATTATCTCTAGTTTACTTAAGCTAAACTTTAGGCATATAATAATTAACTCTTTTATTAATTATTATAATGAAACCTAGGATATTTCCATTTAAGGTTTTTACCATTTAGGTTTAAACTTTCTCCTTTTATGAAGATGGTAATTATAAATCTATTCATTTTGTCTTATTCATTTTACTCTTTGAGAGCAATTTATCTTATTTCCATTCTTCTGTTGTAACAAAGTTTTTGCATGCAAGTTTCTTGGGTTCATAAGATTTGTATTTCTTAAATCTAACTTGGTATCAGAGCTAAATCTATTATAGGGCTTTTCCGATCTTGATGAATTTTGAAGTTTTTGTGGATTTTAGTTCTCAAAGGTTTTTAATATTAGATTTGGGGGGACCTTCATTTCATGTCACTTTGAGCTTTAAAAAATATCACCATTGAGCTTAGAGTGACCAAAAACCCTAATTTCCATATAAATTATGTTGAATTTAGACATGATTGCATTATGAGGCAAAAAAATTGGCCACAGAAATTGACACAGTGATTTTTTTATTTTATTTATCAAAAAACACTTGCAAGTTATTGTTTTTATAAAAGGAGCATGAGATTTTTTAAAAATCTTTTGAATGATGCTTTTTAATTAAAATAAAAAGTTGAAGGCAATTAAAAAAAGAATTTTTGGGGCACATTTAATATAGAATACCCATACCTGCAGGACCTGTACTCAATCGACTCTAACACTAACAACTTGACCATCGCCCTCTAATTGTGTCCTTGAGATGCATTTCTGGGAGGAACCTCATCCTCCACGTTTGTGTACATCTCATTTAACTGAGGGGTGTAAGGGATTTGGAGCCATGGCCATCTTCTTCATGTGTATCAGTGCTTTTTGTTGGGGTCAGTCATGTCTTTGTCAGCCACCCACGCGATGGTCCCTGTCCCATCATGGTAGCACCCAAGGTCCATTTTTTCTTTGCATGTGTGCACACTAGGTGAATGATAGTTGCACACAAAGATCAACACATACATTTATTTATGTGAGGCTCATTTCTCATTAAGGGTGACAACTTTCTTTATGGCCTTTGCATGTCATCCTCTATTCTTGGTACCCACATTAAAGGTACATCTTTTAGCACCTCACACTCCTATATTGGGAGCCCACAAGCACCCATTGTGGGATCTACACTAGGTTAGCACTGATGTCATCACCATGCAGGCAAGTACTTTTGACATTGATTGGTCATTTTGTGGATTTTTTGGCTGGTGGTGTGGAATTTTTGGGCAGTTTTCAACCATCGCTAGGTCATTTTGACCCTTTGATTGGGCAGTTTAGTCTCTATTGGAGGTTTTCATTTTCTTTACTGTGGATTTAAGGGCTTGTACGATAGTTTGAAGGGGTGGTTTCAAACTTTTTTCTCCTTCGAGTTTTTGACAAGAAGTTTCAAGGGCATGATTAGTGATTTTTTTCACATATTAATTTCAGCTCAAGTCATTTTGTGTCGACATGGGTGTTTTTAACAGTGACTTGGACTTTTTCCAGTGAGGGGCTATGTTTTATAATGAAGATCATATGTCTGTCAAATTTAGGCTCACCATTCACTAACATCAATGCCTGCATCATAACTCCTAATTGCCCTTTAGGCTCAATTTGGACCTACTTGTAGCATTTGTCTTATACCTTGGGCATATAGACTCTATTCTCCACAAACAAGATATCTCTAAAAATTTGGTTCTGAGACTGTCATAATGGTACAAGTATTTTTCAGTTTTCATGTTTTTAATGGTTTTTTTGCTATCAAAGTTAGGAGTTTATTTTTGAACTCTAGGAGACATATCTTTAGCATCTGATCTCTGATTTGGTAATTCTTTATATCCTTGGATAGGCCTTTTTGTACTCTTTCCAGTGATGTTGGTTGATTTTCCATATTTTGCTCCAGGTATATCTTATTTAGTTTTTTGTATATTTACATTCTAGTGGATATCTTGGTTATTTTAGGTCTGAATATAATTTTTTTGATACTTCAGATGACTCATAATGGGTTGAACTATCTATTGTATTAGCCTTATGTCTTTTCCAATCTTTGTTGACACCCTTTTTTATTATTTTTGCAAACACACTAGGATAAAGTGTCACTCTATTAGATTTTGAGATCTCGCTCATCTTTGTGTCTTGTGGTCATCACACTACATTATAAAGTGCCATAGGGGGTTCGAAGTTGACCACTTTTTCCATCTTCCTTTGTCAAATGAGTGTTCCTTCCATGACATTGGCCTCATGATGTGTCAATGACACGTGCCTTTATAGGTTTTTGTACTTCTTCTGCACTCTCGATAATCTTAGTTCTTCCTTCTACAAGAGATGATGCATTAATTATAGGGGGTTCTATTGGTTCTTTTGATTCCTTGGTTCAATGGAGTGAGCTATGTACTCAATAATTTGTCCTTTGTACTAGGGAATTGTAGTTGTCGGTTACCTATGTATTTCACTAAGATGGATCGTCTACCATATGGACACTCTTTTGTTCCTACTTTTGGAGGCCATGAAGATATCTCCGATCTTCAATTCATCAACTCTTCAAACTTAGTATTCTCTACCTAATCATGTTCTATTCATTAGAGGTTCTTCATATCAGTAGTTCGATAGTTTTTTAAACTTTATGCTTTAGTAGTATTCTTCATGATCATCATTTTCTTCCTATCTTCTAGGACATTATTTCCATCTCTTTTTGGAGTAGGGTTTTTCCCATGTGGTTTTCTCTATTTCTCCTATTTACAAATATTTGGTTGTGATTGGGTACCTCATCAAACCTTGTTGTTGGGAACCAAATTTGCTTTTAGTAGTAGTTTATAGGTTTTTAGCTACTCCCTAAGTTTATCTTGGGAGGGGAGGTGGGAGGTGGGGGTGTTAGATTAATAAGATATTTTCTTATTATCTCTAGTTTACTTAAGCTAAAATTTAGGCTATAATAAGTAATTATTTTATTAATTATTATCATGCAACCTAGGATATTTTTCTTTAGGGTTTTTACCTTTCTCCTTTTAGAAGGATGGTTATTGTAAATCTATTCATTCTCTCTTAATACTTCTTACTCTTTGAGAGCAATTTGCTTGATCTCCATTCTTCTCTTATGACAAGCTTTTTGCATGCAAGTTTATTGGGTTCAAAAGATTTGTATTTCTCAAATCTACAATAGTAACAATAATATTGAAGAATATGTGCAATGTGCCTTTATAATTGACAAAGTTTTTTGTAGAAGATATGAAGATTTGATTGAAGTTTTTAGTAGTTATTTGTAGTTTTGCATCACCTAGGCATATGAAATTTGTATCTAAGTGTGATCTTTTTTATGGCCCTTTAATCAATATATATCTTGTATTTACCATCTTTCTTGGGTACTAACGCTATTGAGACTGCACAAGGGCTCTAACTCTTCCTTATAAGTCCTATATCTAATAATTCTTGTACTTTTTTCCCTATATCTAGGTTTTGTGCAAGCATCATCTTATAGATAGCTTTGTTAGGTAATGTAGATCCTAGTATTAGGTCTATTTGGTGACTAATGTATCTCATGGGAGGCAATGCATCTAGTATTTGCTTGACTACTATGTCCTTATACTACTCCAATAATTTTTAGACTTTTTCACGTACCCTAGGTTGAACCTAGATAAAAGCACACACATGTGTCACCTTTTCAGCCCTCTAAACCTATTTTGGCCAAATCTCAGTTCTCTATCAAAAATCAACTTTTTCAAATACTAAAAATACCCTTTTATAGAACTTAGAGTCAATATTCATCATTATACAAATTCTATAGTGCCTTGATTAGTTATAATATGTTATAATTTCAAAATAGCATATATAGATATTTTTAACATTTGAGAAGAAGCTTCCTAAAAAAAGGGAAAAAATAGTAAATCATATTTAAAAAATTAAAAATTATACTTATCCCTAGAGGAGAGAGTCCTCTTCAAGAATATGTTTTTTTTCTCAAAAAGGTGTAGGTTTGATAGAGAAGTTTTGACAAGAGGAAAAACCAGTTGGTTTCTAACAAGGTCAACCTTAGGTGCTTATAACTGATAGAGGTACGCTCTGATACCACTGACGAAGGGCCACACCCCCCTTACCCACTCACAACCAATAATGCAACAATACGAAGACAATTTTATTATACCTAAAATTTCAATAGCAATTACAATAACATTTTTTCCAAGATCTCTCAAGATTCAATCCAAACCCAAGCTAGCCCAGATCCACACTCTGGTAGAAACCTATGAAATCTCAACTTGTGCTCGCAAGCCACCAAGCAACCTCCTTGATTCTAAACCGCAGCCACTAGCTCTATTCACAAACCTAATCCATAATACAAGTGTAAACTGCCTCACATTCGGTGCTCTGTCTACACACTCACAACTCCATCACAATCCTACTGTAAACTGCCTCACATTCGGCGCTCTGTTCACAAATTCAGGAAAACCCACTCTTCACTTCCTCCTTATCTTTCACACCTTGAAGCTTTTCCTTCCAAAGCTTCTCCTTCTCAAACTTCCCCCTTGAGCTTCTACTCCTCAAGCTTTCCCCTTGAGCTTGATTTAGAAATGCTCATATGCCTTGCTTAAATAGGCACTTACCACCCCATGCATGACTTATCCACAACCTTTTAGAATTCCTCCACAACCTTCTACAACTTCCACAACCTTCTACAACTTCCAAAACTTTCTACAATATTCATAACTTTCTAGAATTCTACCCACTCACCTCGATAAATGGAATGACAACCATTTATTTTTTATTTATTTTTCTATTATGCCACCTATAGAAATCACCTTTTCCTTTGTTTTCTCCTTTTTCCCTTTTTTTATTTTTTTATTATTTCTCCTCTAATTTTTGTCACTTTCTCTCTCCTCCACAAATTTTTTTTTTTTTTTTCCAAAAATTTTTTTTTTCAATTTTTTTTTTTTTTTTCCATGCAAGATGCTCCTGCATCAGACTCCCCTGGTAGATAGAAAAGTGTGTCCCACACTTTGACTCCACAAAAGAAAGATCTACCACCATCTTCATCTTCACCAAAGGTTTCCACCTCAATAGGGACAACAAAACCACCATGCAAATCTTCCACATCTGCATTACTCTATCAAACACCAGAATCTCAACCATGCAATCAGCATGCTCACTCCCAAGAACAAACTGAACATAATTCTTCATCAACAAACCCTCATTCACATCAGCAACTAGTGAATCCACACCAGTAGCAACAAACCCCGCATCAGCAACAACAAACTTCATATTAGCACCAACATGTAGATCTCCATCAACACATGCCAAACTCTCAACACTAGCAACCTCATTGCTCACAATAAGATGCTCTGCAATACATAACTCACCTCCAACAACAATCGGATCATCCACGATCAAGTGCTCTGCAGTCCCCATGTCAGACTCAACCAACTGATCATGAAAACCAACTTCTGTCCCAACATCAGCAAGGTTAGGAATATCTTTAGCAAAAACCTCTATTTTCTCTATAGGTTCTGCATCAGAATCCACAAACTGATCAACAAAACCATCCTCTTCCACATTGACCTTCTTAGCTTGATCAGTCAATCTAGCATCCAACTGAGCAAACATCTTAGAAAAATTCCTCTCCACTATATCATGGATTTTTGTAATCATCTTAGGGTCCAATCCTCTTGGAGCCATCTCCCAAGATCTTCATAAACCCTCTGCAACAAATCCTTCCTACGCTCCTTATGAAAACCAAATTGTTTGCAAGTCAGATCACAACCTGCCACCTCACACGAACAATCAGGAACCACATCACAAGTCTAGGACAACGGATTTGCAATCCACCAGCTCTGATAAACTTCACCCAACCAAGGTCCTGGTACAAACTGCCTCACACTTCGGCGATCTGCTTGTACACTCAAGAACTCCTGCTCTGATACCACTTGATAGAGGTACGCTCTGATACCACTGACGAAGGGCCACACCCCCCTTACCCACTCACAACCAATAATGCAACAATACGAAGACAATTTTATTATACCTAAAATTTCAATAGCAATTACAATAACATTTTTTCCAAGATCTCTCAAGATTCAATCCAAACCCAAGCTAGCCCAGATCCACACTCTGGTAGAAACCTATGAAATCTCAACTTGTGCTCGCAAGCCACCAAGCAACCTCCTTGATTCTAAACTGCACCCACTAGCTCTGCTCACAAACCTAATCCATAATACAAGTGTAAACTGCCTCACATTCGGCGCTTTGTCTACACACTCACAACTCCATCACAATCCTACTGTAAACTGCCTCACATTCGGCGCTCTATTCATAGATTCAGGAAAACCCACTCTTCACTTCCTCCTTCTCTTTCACACCTTGAAGCTTTTCCTTCCAAAGCTTCTCCTTCTCAAACTTCCCCCTTGAGCTTCTACTCCTCAAGCTTTCTCCTTGAGCTTGATTTAGAAATGCTCATATGCCTTGCTTAAATAGGCACTTACCACCCCATGCATGACTTATCCACAACCTTTTAGAATTTCCTCCACAACCTTCTACAACTTCCACAACCTTCTACAACTTCCAAAACTTTCTACAATATTCATAACTTTCTAGAATTCTACCCACTCACCTCGATAAATGGAATGACAACCATTTATTTTTTATTTATTTTTCTATTATGCCACCTATAGAAATCACCTTTTTCCTTTCTTTTCTCCTTTTTCCCTTTTTTATTTTTTTATTATTTCTCCTCTAATTTTCGTCACTTTCTCTCTCCTCAAATTTTTTTTTTTTTTTCCAAAAATTTTTTTTTTTCAATTTTTTTTTTTTTTTTTCCATGCAAGATGCTCCTGCATCAATAACAATGAAAATATACATCAACAACCAATATTTCTCATTTTTTTCCCTATGTATACTTGTCATCTATAACATATTTTCAAATTAGAGAATTGATTTGCACAAACTTATTTGACAGGAACTACACCCTATATTTCTCGTAGTTAAAAATAGGACTTCAAATTTTATTTTTTAAATGAATAAATTCTTACTCAAAAATAATAATTATAGGCATAAAATTAATCCAATTTCACCAATTTACATCATCTTCAAATTCTAAATACAAATACCATTTTTATGTCTTCAAAGTTGAGCAGTTTGCATTATGGGATCCTTTTTCTTTATAAAAGGTGACAAAGATTTGTTCTTTTACCCATCTTTATTTTCACTACTTCTTTATATTTGACCATGTTAGCATAACCTTGGTCACATTTTGATGTCAAAACCTTAAGGAACTCTTTACCATTAAGAATCATGACACTAGACCTAACATTTTTATCTTTTCCTTGATCAAACAAAGGATCCATTTTTGTATTTTCTACCCTATTTGGTTATCATGTAAGAGTTTCTATACACCATCATGTATGACCTTAACATCATAATGTAATGGATAACCTAGAAATAAATGATAGGAATCCATAGGAAAAATGTCACAAATTTATTTTTCGTATAATCCCCTATTGAGTCATGACACATTAAAGAAATTAATATGAGGTGGTTTCTTCTTCTACTTCAACTTTTTTACCATTTTTAATGCTAAAATATTTTTCAATAGAACCTAAATCAACTATAACCTTACATATCTTACCATGAGACTTAGATGTAGTTCTAAAGAGTTTCTTCATTGTAGAGGATCCTTTTGTTGTGGTACCTTCAAAAAAAATCTTCTAAGCATGATTTTTTCACCTTCCATGATTGGTCCTGCTTTCCCTACTAGTGAAGTCACATTGCAACTATTTTCCTCTTGCATTGAGTGAGTTCTCCTTTCCCCTCCATGGGAACTAGTATCCCTTTTTGGACATCTCCTCATGATGTGTACAACTTGCCAATAGTTATAACACTTACGTATGAATACTATGGTACTCCTACTTTTATTTCCAAACCTACCTCTAGTGTTATTGTTGAAGTTTATGAAAGCTCACCCCCAAAGCTCCCAAGAATCACCTGCATGCAAACACTTGTCAGAGAAAGAGAGAAGCAAAAGCTATGGAGCTTGGAATATCTAGATCCATAGATGAGACATTCTTGATGAGAGAAAAAAAAGATTGCTATTATCAAAAGTGAATTAATGTTTACAATGAAAGATTGACATTATAAAGGAGATCAAAACCCTAAAAAGGTCTAACCTAGGTTGCATCATAATAATTAATAAAGAATTAATTATTAGATGCCTAAAGTTTAGCTTAAGAAAACTATAGTTAATTAAGAAATATCTAATTACTAGAACACCCCCCCTAATATAAACTTAGGGAGTAGCTAAAAACCTAGAAACTACTACTAAAAGTAAATTTGGGTCCTAACAACAAAGCCCGATGGGGTAGGACAACCAAATCTTTGAAAAGAGAAAAAATAGAGAAAATCACATGGGAAAAACCCTACTCCAAAAAGAGATAGAAATAATGCTGAAAAGAAACTAGTGAAAGATTGAAGAAGCCTCCAAACTAGGAAATATCCCAAAAGATAGGAACAAAAGATGATCATGAAGAACACCACTGAAGCATGTAGAAGCTGCAAAGCTCTGTCAAAAGTAACTATTGATCTGAGGAACCTCCATTGAAATAGAACCTGACCAAGCAAAGAAGACTAAAATCTACATTGAATTAGGAGGCACACAAAGGTAAACAACTAAACTTAAAGATATAGATGGCATAAATCACCAAGGCCCAAAGAGTCGATCAATTGAACAAGGAAGGATATAACCAAAGTAAGAAAGATAAGAAGAGGGTCTACATGGTAAATGATCCATCTCACCAAAATACATAGTTACCCAACTACTGCATTAACCTAGTACATAGGAACAAATACTAAATACATAGCTCACTCCATCAAACCAAGCATGAGAAACAACAAAATAACCCCCCTAATACAGACAAGGGTGAGGTGACAAGTGATTGAAAAAGTGGGCCAAAAGAACTGCATGTCACAGAACCATGATCAAAATGCATAAAAGAGTACATGTATTTGTACTGAGGTGATCAATCTTAGAAATGTTATGTGGCTAAGTCATAGAAGGGAAACTCGCTAGACAAAGTTAGATGGCAAACAAAGGCAAAAACATCAACCCCCATGGCACTTTAATCAAAGTAGTGCATGTATAATAAGGCACAAGATATGGTGAATCCCAAGAATATAATAATCTACATGAGTATCCTCATATGACATTACTTGAATAAGAAGATAAAATAAATGAAACAAAAATACAGGTGGAATATGACACTTTATCTCAGTATGTTTGTAAGAATGCATACAAATTATGTCTAAAAAGACTAGAAGAGATGTATACAATAGATAGTGTTGTGGTCCCACAACACATGCCCCATTTCTTACTAGGAATGGGGACCCCCTATTTTTTTTTCAGACTCCCAAATTCACAACTCAAGATTCAGGAAAAAGTGTTAGTGTCAAAATATAAAAGATCAAAAATTGAAAAAGTTAAAATAAAAATAAAAAAATAATAATAATAATTTTGCATATGCATAGGGGAGGTGCGCACCGCGCACCCATAGGTGAGCAGGGGGTTTATAAAACCCCCTCCCCCCCCATTCAACACCTTCATCATTCTCACATTGTGTTTGGATAGAGTCTATCACCACATGCTCAAGGTGTGTCTAAACTTGTTTCGATGCCGCATGTCCACGTGACCCTTTGGCCATTGTGTGCCCCACAAACTAGTGTCGTACACCCCACAAACCAGCACTGTTCCTAGCAAGGCCCTTTTGAACTAATATACATTTTTTCCATGTTGTGTAGATTGAAGATTGAAATGGCATCCACATCCAGAATGGCACCCAGGCTAGTTGTTTTCAAGTTTCAAGGTGTATCCTCAAAATCAAGATTCCATGATGATCACGCAAAAATTAGAGATACTAACTTGGGACACAGAGATTTGGGAGAATTCTTAAGAATCTGCAAAAAGCCCATCGAGAGATCAGCTTTGATGTCCTCATTGATTTGTTCTGGGTTGGTGAGTGCAACTTCACATCCAATGTCAATCCAATCAGCAGAACTATTCATGACGCTAGCGCAACATTTTATTGCTAAAGAGAGAGTGGTCAAGATTTTCATAAGAGAGGTCATATTGGATCTACAACCCAACAATATTGAGAGGGTCTTCCATCTCCCAAGAGCATATCAGTTCATTAGACTCTCATACGAAGTAGTAGAGAGATGGTATAGGGAGCACTAGCAGGAGGCAATGGACATCATACAATCCTCTTACCTCATTGAGAAGCCTCCTTGGGGAAGGATAATAGGCAAAGTGGATATGACTCGAGGATACATGAAGGAAGATATTAGTTATTCCATTATTCTTTTCAGCAGAGTCATGGGTTTACCTGCAGCAGTCCACTTCAGCACTTTCATGGTCAACTTCATTGAAACCATCAGAGCAACAAAGATACCATTGCGCTGGGCCACCACACTAAGTGAAAACTTGTGTGAGCAATTGAGGATAGTAAAGGACAAGAAGAAGTTTTATATGACTTCTTATATGGTATATCTGCTTGCAGTGAGGATGAAAAACTACCTCAATTTGTACAGAAGAGGCAGTATGCAGGATCCTAATGCCTGGCCATACATCATCTACCCTCATCTAGTAAAGAAGAAGCTCTTAGCATAGAGCAAGGAGTATAGAATCGTGAATGATGCATTCATTTTTGCAATCATTTGATTCATTGAGGAAGATTATGGAAAGAGGTTATCTGATGAAGCCAAAGCACAGATTACAGTTCTCAGAGCCTACTTCATCAAGTTCAAAATGTTCACATATCTTTAGGTAGCTGGTGCCTCCATCAATCCTAAGAATCTCCCAAGATATCCAAGTGACAACTAGTGCTATTGGAGATTACCCAAAAAATTGAATCGACATATGAGAAGATAAAGAGACAATGGAGACCTTGCTGGGCATGGCCCTTGGTCATTGGACCATACTAGGTGAAATAGAAACAAGATATTCTATCATTCAAGTGGGAGTGGGAGAATTATCCCCTTGAGGGGTATAACTCTCCCCAGTCCTATTTTGATAATATCAAGAGAGTAGAGAGTCTGGCAGGAAAGGAATTCCACCATGAGGATGTTGTTGAAGATCATTGGATGAACGCAACAAATATGACTAGAATGTCTACATAAGGGATTATTTTAGGATGACTTTGTATCTAGTAAAGAAGGCTCTCCAATTGAACATTTCAGAATAGATTAGGCAATAAGATTCAAAGGAGTTGTTGCACCCCTTGTTCAACTCAAATAAAATAGGAGAAAGGTCCATTATGAATGTTGAGGTTGACAGGGAGGAGGTTGATGGTATTAATCATCGGGCGAGGCATGTCATCAGAATGATGAAGGATTGGATTAAGAAACCTTTTCCACTTGATCCAATACCTAATACAATGATCTTCCATGCTCAAGCCTGCCCAGAAAGAGGTAGAGGGAAGAAAGTAACAATTCCTACCTTTGTGACCTAGTCTCCTATCAGACCCAAGACAGTATACCAACTTGATCACCCGGTTAGATACTATCACCCTCCAAAGAGGAAGAAAAAGAACAAAAGGAAGAGGACCTCCCCTCAAATAATTCAAATAGAATAGGTGGAAGAATAGGCACCTCCTCGGTAGCAAGAAGAGAGTGCAAAATTATCTGAAGATACTTGAGCTACTCAAGTCCAGGATAAACTCCGATTGCCTTTCATTGTGCCTAGCCAACCAAAAGAGGGAGAGATTCCATAGGTTTCTAGTCCTCTCATGCAAGATGAGCTAGCTTCTCCTTCTATCCTGAAGAAACAAAAGAAGAGGATTAAGATCCAGATGAAAAAGAGGCAAAGGATCAACAAAAGATCGGTGTCTTCCCCATCTATTCTTGAAACCATTCTATAAGGGGATGAAGAGGAGGAGGAAGAAGAGTGAGAAGAGGAAGATGAACAAGCGCCCTTACAGGGAAGAACTCAGTTAGCAAGAGACACTAAGCTACAAAGGAGAAAGAGTGCCATGGGTACCTCACCATCCACCCAAGCAGAGCCCTTAGAACTCTCTTCTTTAGAAGATGAAGTATAGCAGTGGGTGGATGAGCAGAGTGATGAGGGCGATGACATTTTTACAATGTTAGATTTTGATCTTATGCCTATGGGTATAGAGTTGATTGGGGATAAGATTAGGGACACTCCTACAGGTGAACCTCAACAGGAAGACTGAATGCAGATGCCACTAGATACACAGGGTCTTGATCTTACTCCCCCATCTTCACCAAAAATTATGGTGGTAGATGAGGGCTCAGTTACTCCTTCACCTCTAAGTTCAAAAGAAGAGTAGGTTAATAAGGAACCATCACAGGAGGAGGGACCAAAACAAATGGCGACCGATGAAGTGTCAAAGGAAGAACAAGTAATGGAATATTTTCAACCACCTTCCCAAGACACTGAGGTTTAGGCCATAGCGTCTACTAACACTTAGGCTATAGAAGAAGAGCCTTCCCAATAGGAGATAACTCCAAGTAGGAGTGACAAAGGGAAGGAAGTTGTAGAACATACCCATTCATCATTATGAGCTAGGTCCGCAGTAGGACACATCCCTAGATGGATCTGAAAGGAAATAATGAGGAGTACTAAGCCTCAATTTTGTGCTTCAGAGGAAGATATTTGTGATATTGCAAAGATTTTGAATAAACCTAAGTCTCCATCCCATGAGGCAATGCCATTGGCATTTGTCACCAATACACAAAATCAGGACTTGTTTGCACAAGTGGTTGTCCCTCCTGAAGATACAGATGTAGAAAGCCTTGGTCTCGAGGATGACAAATTGAAGGATGTTATGTTGGGGAGGCCTACACAGGATACAACCTAATTAATGATGACCCTAGGAGTCAAAGAGGTCCTCAAGAACATGGAACGGGATGAAGCTGAACTCCAAACACTTCAAAGGCAAGTCAAGATCCTAAAGGGATATCTAGCCGAAGTAGTTGGTCCTCTAGATCCTAAACACCCTGAGCAAAATTTGAACACTATACTTAGAGAGGGGGGAAGTGTACAACTGGATCCATTTTTGAAATCCTGTCAGCAGTGGCGAGAAATTTTTGAGGAGAAAGGTATCTAGATTATTATGAGAAATTTGAAGTTGCTGCATGCTACACAGGAGAATGTGAATAAAATGGTAGCAATTTTGAAGCAGGACTTCAGTATCATGGATGAAGTGAGGGCTTGGAATAGGGATTTGCAAACTCTGCAAGCTATCAAAGGGAAAAGGTACCGAATTTTGATCAGTGTATATACAAGAGAAGAATTAGATATGATCAATGATTGGATAGAGAAAATAGCAGATAGTAATAAAGTAATGGAAACATTACATGAGGAGATTCATCAACTCAAGGACCAAACCCAAGAGCGAATTTTGGAAGTAGAGAAACACTATAGCGATGCTTGCTTGGATGTTTTTGAAGATGAGGAACGAGAAAAATTGTTGTCTATTGAGGTAGTGTTGGATAATTTCAAGAAAAATTTTGAGGAAGTTGTTGATGATGAAGACATCCAACAAGCCTTCAGAACTAAAGAAGCATTGTTAGAATTGGATACCAAACTCATGGATTTTGTTGATACTTGAATTGAGGTAGACAATTACCGACAGAAGGTCAAAGACAAATATGAGGCTTTAGATCTACTAGATGCGGCTAAAATTATTGAGATGATAGAGAAATTCAAGGGCAAACATCCAAACATAGCTTTGGGATGAAGGAGAACAAAACCCAGGTGCCAGAATTTCAATTTTGACACGCTAAGATTTTGAGATTTTAGACCATTTTGAGGTGCACAACTACGTAGGTTCATAGGTACGCAAGTCTGCAGCTTCACTGCTCCACAGGTGCACATTCTTAGAAAATTTCCATTGAAAATCAACTACCAGTTCCAAAAATAGAGCTTCTCGTGCATTAGAAATGCATTTTGACAGTAGTTTAACTCCTACAAATGCCCTGTGAAGGATCAGCTTCCAATTTTGGCACTTCCAGTCACTTCCACTTTGACTCGAAGCTTTCTCTCTCATATTTCTTTGTTTTAAACATGTAAAAGGCTCATGCATCCAATTAATGAATTAAAATATGAATGGAGTCTTACTTTGCACCAATCAGATTGTAGTTTGTATATAATTAGTTTATTTTGTTAATTAAGACCATTTTAATGCATGAAGATATCTCTCACTCTCAACACAAATTGATGAGACAATTTCTTATAAATACCACATTGTAATATGTAATGAAGGTCGTCATTATTTTGCAATAAAATTATGCTTTGGTGTTCACATTTGGAGTGTAGTAATTCTTGCCTGAATGTGTCATTGTTTTGTGGATTTATTTTCATGGAATTGTGATTGAGCCAAAGGTTTATTGCTTGGTTTCTAGTTGTGCATTTCATTAGTTCTGGTGTTTATTATGGTATCAATGAATTCTATTGCATAACTAGCTTATGAAGAAATCATAGAATTGTGCTTACATAACTTTTCATCTCACATGAGCGCACTTGTTGTGGCCTTGTGATCTGATGAAGGGTGAAACATCATACGCTTATTAAGTTTCTCACTGACAATTGAGAAGAACCTCCTTATAGCAATATCGTGAGAATGCTCGAAATAACAGGATACAAAGTGATAGCAGAACTCAGAATAAATCTACTGATCACAGGCCACTTCGAGGGGGTAACCTCCTTTGAGCAAGCTCAATACAATAAATTCGTCCGTGCCCATCAAGGGCCTCAACCTATTCTTATATACTGGGTACGATCTAGAAAAGTAATACTACCTATGCATGTGGGATAATAAAATAAACTCACGGGACGACTTACAAAGCATATGCGTCCAACAACTCTACTCTAACAAAATAAACAGAAGGAACACACAGGTTCCTAACATCCCCTCTCCCTTAGAAAAAAGCTTTGTCCTCAAAGCTTAAGGTGTGGAAATTGTTGTTGAATCTGAAGAAGGGGTTCCCAGGTAGCATCCTCTGGTTGCATGCCATGCCACTGAATCAAGACCTCAGAGATGGAGCGAGAGCGAAGCTGGCGAGTGCGCTGGTCAATGATTGCCACCGGATCCAGGATAATGGATCCTTCCGTATCCATTTCAGGGAGAGTAGTTTGTGCTCTGACAGTGGTACCCAGAACTTTCTTTAGACAAGAAACATGAAAGACTGGATGAATGCGGGAAGAAGGAGGAAGTTCCAGTTTATAAGCAACTGAACCAATCTTCTGCAGAACCTGATAAGGCCCATAAAATTTTGGGGCCAGCTTATGACGCCCTTTCAGCTTTAGGGAGGATTGTTTGTATGGCTGTAGACGAAGAAAAACCATATCCCCAACTTGAAATGAGCGCTCAGAACGGTGTTGATCTGCTTGTTGTTTCATCCGATTACGGGCCATGTGAAGATTATCCTGTAAGGTACGAAGAATCTGATCCCTGCTGCGGAGAACTATGTCAACTGCCTGGACTGGTGAGCTGTTGGGAGTGTAGGGAAGGAGCACTGGAGGTGCCTGACCATAGACTGCTTCATATGGAGTCATTTTAGAGGCAGTGTGGTAAGAGGTATTGTACCACCATTCAGCTAAAGGGAGCCACTTGGCCCACTGATGTTGCTGTTCGGAAGTGAAGCAACGAAGATAAGTTTCCAAGCATTTATTGACAATTTCCGTTTGACCATCAGTTTGTGGGTGATAGCCCGAACTCATCTTCAGTTTGGTGCCAGTTTTCTGAAACAGTTCAGTCCAAAAATGACTGGTAAAAGTTGCATCACGATCAGAGACAATGGAAGAAGGGAGTCCATGAAGACGAAATATCTGGTCCATGAAGATTTGTGCAACAGAGGAGGCAGTATAGGGGTGGCTGAGGGCACAAAAATGACTATATTTCGAGAGACGATCAACCACAACCAAGATCACTGTCTTGCCACCGGATTTAGGAAGCCCTTCAATGAAATCCATAGAAATATCAGTCCAAATCCGTGTAGGGATGGGCAATGGTTCGAGCAAGCCAGGAAGGAGGGTCGTTTCACCCTTGTGGCGTTGGCAAGTATCACATTCAGCCACCATCTGTTGAATCGTCTGTTTCATTCCTTTCCAAAAGAAGTTTCTCCTTGCTCGCTCATAAGTTTTGAGGAAGCCTGAGTGCCCTGCTGAAGGAGAAGCATGGAGTTCATAAAAAATAGCCTGATGTAGAGCTGGGTTCTGAGGAAGCACTAGCCGACCCTTGTATCGAAGAGAAGCACCATCCCAAGAGTAATGTGGTATAGCAGAAGGATTATTGGCTAGCTGGTGAATGATTTGAGATAAAGAAGAGTCACTGTCATAGCCCTGCTGAACAGACGCTAACCAATTGGGAATGGGCTTAGAAATAGCGGAAAGGGAAGCTTGATTATCAAATGTGCGAGAAAGAGCATCTGCCACAATATTCTCCTTACCCTTCTTGTAGGTGATCTCATAATCATACCCCATGAGTTTGCTGACCCATTTCTGTTGTGTAGGAGAGGATACCTGTTGTTCCAGGAAGTATTTCAGACTTTGGTGATCGGTTCTGATGCAAAAATGACTCCCTAAGAGGTATGGCCGCCACTTCTGTACAGCATGCAAAATAGCCATCATTTCTTTTTCATAAGTAGAGAGGGCTAGATTCTTACCAGAGAGGGCTTTGCTAGTGAACGCAATAGGATGGTCATCTTGCAGGAGAACAGCACCCAATCCATTGCCGCAAGCATCACTCTCAATAGTGAAGGGTTTGGAAAAATCTGGCATCGCGAGAACAGGTGTACTGCACATAGCCTGTTTCAGTTGTTCAAATGCAGTCTCAGCAACAGGGGTCCAGGAGAAGGCATCCTTTTTTAACAGAGCTGTCAATGGTGCTGCAATTTTCCCGTAATCTTTGACAAACTTGCGGTAGTAGCCAGTCAACCCCAAAAAACCCCGAAGGCTCTTGAGAGTTTTAGGATGCGGCCAAGTTTTCATGGCATCTATTTTTGTAGGATCCACCCGCACTCCATGGTGTGCAACAATATGCCCGAGATACTCCACTTCCTCCTGGCCAAACACACATTTAGATAGTTTTGCACAGAGTTGATGATCAGAGAGAAGTTGCAAGACAAGCTCCAGATGATGGAGATGCTCAGCCCAAGTTTTGCTATATATGAGGATATCATCAAAGAAGACTAGAATGAATTTCCAGAGGTATGGTCGAAATATGTTATTCATCACTGCCTGAAATGTTGAAGGAGCATTCATGAGGCCAAAGGGCATGACTAAAAATTCATAGTGACCATCATGTGTGCGGAAGGCAGTTTTAGGTATATCCTCCTCATTAACCCGAATTTGATGATACCCAGAACGAAGATCTAACTTGGAGAAAAAATGAGCCCCATGAAGTTCATCAAGAAGTTCATCAACAACTGGAATGGGAAACTTGTCCTTTATAGTGAGATGATTAAGTGCTCGGAAATCAATGCAGAGTCGCCATGACCCATCTTTTTTGCGAACAAGCAGAACTGGAGAAGAAAAGGAACTGGTACTAGGGCGAATAATACCTTGCTTCAGTAAGTCACGGACAAGTATCTCGATTTCGGTCTTCTGATGAAATGGGTAGCGGTAGGGCCTGATGTTGGGCGGAACACTGCCAGGAAGGAGCTGAATACGGTGGTCCTTTGGACGAGAAGGAGGTAATCCCACAGGTTCAGCAAATATACCAGAATACTTGTCCAAAATGTGTTGGAGATCGGCAGGAGTGCTAGAGACTGCTGATGGCTGCATCTGAATGGAATGGAGCTGAGCGATGACACCATGTGAATTCTTCTTAAGAAGTTTTTCCATACGGTGTGAACTGATGATGCTGAGAGACCCTGGTTGTAAGCCTTTCAAAGTGTGTTGGTGCCCCTCGGCTGAAAACTGCATCCAAAGTTCAGCAAAATCCCAGAGAATGGGGCCAAGAGTGCGTAACCATTGGGCACCCAAAACCACATCACAGCCACCTAAGGGTAAGGCAAACATGTCAGAGCGCATGTTATAATCTCCAATAGAGAGACGCACATTGCGACATTTCCCTTTACAAGGTAAAGTGCCCCCATTGGCAATCATGACTTCAAAGCTAGAGCAGGGATGGATAAAGCAATCAGCCTGTTTGGCTATTCGTGGATCAATGAAGTTATGAGTGCTACCAGAATCAATGAGTATAGTAAGAGGGATCTTCTTGAAGAAACCCTGGACCCGCATGGTTTGTGGAGTAGTGACTCCTGCCAAAGCATGGACAGATATCTCTGGTGGAGCTTCTGGGGAAGGAGGTTCAGGCTGGTGAGGCTCAACCTCAGCATCCACTGTTTCCTGAGCATCTACATATTCTTCCAGTTCCGGTGGAGAATCCACATCCAAGAGATAGAGCTTTTGCTGAACACATCTATGGCCCCAAGACCATTTCTCATCACAATTATAACAAAGCCCTTTGTCTCGCCTAACTGGCATCTCTGTTTCAGACAAGTGCTTGATCGGAGTAGTTCTGGGAGCTGGTATGACTGGAGGGTTGTGAGAACCTGTATTTCTGAATGGAACAAAATTAGATCTGGAGCGTTGTAGAGCACTAATCTTGTCTTCCGCTAACTTAGCCAACCCAAGGGCTTCCATCATTGTAGTAGGTCGAAATATTTTGACTTCTGAGCGAAGTGCATCCTTCAGACCACTGACAAAACAACTACGGAAGAATTCATCAGACAAGCCCTCTGTGTGATTAGCTAATTTTTCAAACTCTGTCTGGTATTCTCTTACAGTGCCTGTTTGACGCAATTTAGTGAGTGCTCCTGTGAAATCATCAAAGGAACTAGGGCCAAAGCGCTCCAAAATGAGGGTGCACAATTCGCTCCACGTTGGGCCTACATTAGCCTTGATGTACCAACGGAACCATTGAAGAGCTTCATGTTCCAAATGAAAAGATGCAAGGGAGACTTTGTGGTTATCCAAAGTATTATGCAAGCTGAAATACTGCTCTGCCCTATAGATCCATCCAGTCGGATCAGAACCATCGAAGCGTGGAAAATCAAGCTTTGGTCCACGGAAATTGCCAGAAGAGGACCCAGTATCTCCTGAATGGTTTCGGCTCATGGCTGACTACTGAAAGTTAAGACCTAGAATTTTGTCATCCAGATCTTGAAGTCTGGTTTTGAGGGATGCAATTTCCTCTTCCATGATTTTTGCTCCTGTACGCGTAACAACCATAAAACAAGGTTTTTTTTTTTTTTTTTTTTTTTTTTTTTTTTTTTTTTTTTTTTTTCTGAACAGTCGACTTAGAAAAATTCACTCACAGACAGAACAACTGAAAAGAGTTATTGCAATAACAAGAGATATTAGAAGTGAGAGGAACCTGAAGGCCACGACAGAAAAAAAAATTGATGTAATTTCCACCCAGCGAGCCCAAGAGAGTGCTCTGATACCAGATGAGAAGAACCTCCTTATAGCAATATCGTGAGAATGCTCGAAATAACAGGATACAAAGTGATAGCAGAACTCAGAATAAATCTACTGATCGCAGGCCACTTCGAGGGGGTAACCTCCTTTGAGCAAGCTCAATACAATAAATTCGTCCGTGCCCATCAAGGGCCTCAACCTATTCTTATATACTGGGTACGATCTAGAAAAGTAATACTACCTATGCATGTGGGATAATAAAATAAACTCACGGGACGACTTACAAAGCATATGCGTCCAACAACTCTACTCTAACAAAATAAACAGAAGGAACACACAGGTTCCTAACAACAATTGCATCAATGGAATTAGGGAAGCGTTGTTCCTTTCATTGGTTATTTATTGATTTCTTTGAAAGCTTAACTTGTAGGTGTGTCATTTTCCATAATTTATGTCCATTAGGAATTTCAATTTCATGTTATTTGCTTTCAAGTTTTGTTATTTGCTTTGCTAACCCATTTTTTAGAGTAGGAATTCATATTAGTTGCATTGTTAACTTGCATTCATCAGAAAACATTAAAATAAAAATAAAAAATAGTTCTCTTAGTGTTATTTTGAAGTAGGGTGCAGATTCTTCATCTTATTCTAAAAATCAAAATGAACCAACAAAGACCTCCTTGTGAACAATCACACTTATCTTCAACTGAGTAGATTTTGGTACGTCACAAGACAACCTCGAACCTTGGAGTTGATTCATAAAATCAGCTTTTCAAGAGAGGAATTCACAAGAATACCTACCGTTTAGCATCGTGCATAATGGCAGCTCAATAGATAGTACAACCCATGAAAAATCATTTGAAGAAACAAAATCGATCCTCAAACTTGAAACAACCAAGATATCCACCAGAATGCAAAAAATGCAAAAGACTAAATAGATTGTGCCTAGAGAAGAATCTAGAAAAACAACCAGCATCACTGGAAATATCTCAGAAAGACCTTTCCAATGATATAAATAATTTTTAAATCAAAGATTGAATGTTTAAGATATTTCTCCTAGAGTGCAAAACTATAGCTTTGACTTTGACAACATAAAATGCCATCGAAAAGGGACCAAAACCAAAAATCACCTATAGCACTATGATAGTCTTAGAACCTAGATGTTTTTCATCTATGTTACCATCAATGCCAAAGGGGGAGATTGTTAGCATGAATTCTGATGGTAGTCCTTTGGAGGAGTATCCTAAGCATTGGAGAGCATGTCACAGTATTAGCATGTTGAATTCATGACTATGTTTGTCATTGATGTCAACATAACAGTAATTCTATAAAGACTAGCAGAATAGTAGACAGAGATCATGGTCGTACGGACAGAGGTTTGATGATCAAGTGACACAAAGTAAAGAACATGTTCCACACTATGTCCTAATGATGAGGTTAAATTCATGTAACTTAAGTCGAAGACATGTGGAAGATATAGATCATTTACAAAGAACAATACAGAAATAGAATGCCTAAAAAGCAGTTTTTGATGATTGTATTATACCTTCTAATAGAGATATAATCTAGATATGCAAAGTTAGATAGTGATAGAAGATAATTTGATGATGATTTCAGCAAGTGTGCAAGTCTTGAAGTCACATAGGTGAGAAATTATATAGACTATGAGCCGAAAATGCTATTGTAATTGTGAAATAATTGATTATCTTATTGTGGTCCTATTATAATTAATTGGGAAAGACTCAAAGCCAACTCAAGGTATTGTTTTGAGGGATTATTAGCAAAGACTCAAAGACTGTAAGCAAGAGTAGAGTAGAGTATTTAGCAAATGCAAGTAAATGATCCAAGGGATTATTAGATGTAAATTTTGTGATATGGTATTGAGATCAAAAGGAGCTAGAGTCTGGTTGATAGGACATAGAAAGAGGAAGGAGTAGTACAGTTCAATTCTATTATTTTGTAAGTAATAATACAAAGATCATTTAGACAATGAGTTCATTAATCTTTCCCCTGAAGTTTTTTGGATAGTGGGTCCATTTGCCTTCTACAACTCCTAATATGGTTGACACAAATCGTAACAGGGTCAGAATCTCCTAACAAGGACTCAAAGTCTCCTAATAGGGACTGATATGTACTGAATGTATTTCATAGACTCCTAGCAGGGTCTATCCTCTAGCAAGGAATATTTATATTAGTACATCATCTTATGGGTACCATCCCCATCAATATTTTCCATCTAATTAAGGGTTTTCCTAGTTAACATATTTAGTGTTATTGTGTATGAGTATCTTGTTGTAGTTTTTTATTATATAATTAATATGGTTAAGAATTATTAAGGTTGATAATTATTATAATAGTTGGATAATTGATTCACCACCTCACCCTCTCAGTTATATTGGTTGACTATACATTCTAATAGTTCCACCATACTAAGGTTGACCCTTTCAATCTATCCCCCGCAACACTAACCTTCTTATCTTCTAACACTTCTTTAAAATCAAAACAATTATTCATTGCATCTATCCAATCTAACAATTCTTCCACATTCAAATTACCTTAGAAGATAGGTATCCCATAAAAATGATCTTTATTGATGGATTTAAAGGCATCTATGAATACCTTTTGTTCCTTGGCTAACTCTACATAGTCACCTCTATTGTGGGCCTCTATTCTTCCACATCATATGTTATATCTCCCTATTTAGTCAACCTCCCTTTTTACTTATCCTAATCTTTCTTAGATTATTTTTCATGGGATTCAATAATCATTTCTTACACCAAATTTCTTATGGGCTTTGGGTTCATTATTTTGGGAGGCATTATGTTAGCCTCAAAGATTTCTATAAATATTGAAAACTGTGTGTCTAATATACACCAAACTAAACACATCAATGGCTTTGATACTAATATGATGCAAAGGAACTTGTGGTATATCTCATCAAAAGACTTAACTAGCCACTTTAGTCTCAAACCATAAAATGGTTAAGAATATAAGGGCCCTTCCCAAGGTCCCCTTAAGGACCTATCTCACCTTCCTAAGATTTCTTGAGGATAATATTTTTATGCATTGAGTTGCTAGACACAACATTCTTAAATTTAATGAGTTGCTCCTTCTAAAGGATAACTACCACAATTCCTCCACCAAACAAGACTCCATTATTATAATATCCTTCATGGCATTCAAATAGGTGCAGTTCAATCCCTTCATGTAATCAACCAATGGGTTATGCTTGAAGTGGCTTAATATTTCAAGGTGCTAGAAAAAATCCTGATAGGCCTAATTCAACTAGCCCTACATATCAAGTTTTTGGCTCTTAAATTACCAATCATCTAATCAACCCCAACAAATAATGGTATTATTTGACAACCATTTTGGAACTCTATACAATATCAAAGCATTGTACTTGGGTTTTGCTCCTAAGTCTTAGAACCTAGATTGTGCAATTTTAGGCTTAATGAGCAATCTAGAAATAATTTTACCAACAGCTCTTACAAGCAATTTTAGTCACCCAAACTTGGGGTCTATGCATTTTTTGAGGTCTTTATATGACTAAAATAACCTAATCTATTAGTAGTTTCCACCATTCAATCCATTTCTCCTTGCAAATACCTCATCTTCCTTGTTTCCTAGCTCACCATTACCCAGTTATTAGCCTAGAAAATCATAATAAAAATTGTAAATCAACTTTGGAAAGCCCAAAAATAGATAAAATCAAACTATACAAGAATACCAAGCATTCCAAGAAGGTATGTTAAGTTTTGACTATGAAATGCTAGGGAAAATGTATTTCTTTTATAAAACACTAGGTTTTGAGGCTTTTAGATTTGTGTGGATTCAAAACCACAACTCTTGCCATAGAGAATTAAATAAATCCTAAAAATATGTGAAAAATAAAGCTAAAACATTAGGCTTTAAGATCCAAACAACTAAATTTCCTAACCAATCAATGTATTGTGAGTTGCAATAACAAAAAGTGTTGATTAATAGGAAAAACAAATTAAAAACTTGAACTTGTTACTTTGATTGGTCAAACCAACTCCAAAAAAAATGCAAGGCATTATAAATTCTCTTGGATCATTTTTTCTCATTTCCAAATTATTTTTTGACTCAAAGTTGCATTCTTGCAACATTTTTCAAAGAGTTGTAAAGTTGCAATTTTGCAACTTTGCAATTTTTCTCTTATACTACTCACAACTTATCCTAAGTGACCCAAATAATCTATAAATCACTCTAAACAACTAACTAACCCTAGAATAATCTTCGTAAGAAGAATTTTCACCATGACCACCCTTGGTGGCTTAAGAGCCCAAATTGGACTAAGTTCATCAATCACGGTTCACAAACCAAAATGGATCTAATGAGGCTCAATCCTTCAATATTTGTCATCTTTAGACATTACATCACTAATTATAATCCACAATAAAATTACTAAGGTTCTCCTGCACTAGTATCATTATTTAATGCCTTTAGTACACTATTTTCTCTAGGGTCTTTCTCAAAATGTTGTTGAAGTTGATGAAAGATCAACCCCATAGCTCCTAAGAATCACCTGCATGCAAACACCTATCATAGAAAGAGACAAGAAAAAGTTATGGAGGCTAAAATTCCTAGATCCATAGATGAGACATTCTTGATGAGCAAAAAGATAAATTTCTATTATCAAAAGTGAATTGATAAATTACAAAGAGATCAATCCTTATAAAAGAGATCAAAACCCTAATAGGTAAAACCTAGGTTACATGATAATAATTAATAAAATAATTAATTATTATATGCCTAAAGTTTAGCTTAAGTAAACTAGAGATAATAAGAAACTTAATAATTAAATTAAAATGGTTTAATTAATAAGACAATATCTTATTACTCTAACAACCCCCTTAAGGTAAACTTAGGGAGTAGCTAAAAACCTAGAAACTACTACTGAAGGAAATTGGGTCTTGGCAACAAGGCCTAATGAGGTACCGAAGCACAACCAATCTCTGAAAAGAGGAGAAATAGAGAAAACCATGTGGGAAAAACCCTACTCCAAAAAGAGATGAAAATAATGTTCTAGAAGATAGGAACAAAAGGATGATTATGAAGAACACCATTGAAGCATGAAGCTATAAACACCACCAAAGTGTTGATCTGAAGAACCTCCACTATATAGAACATGACCAGGTAGAGAAGACAAAGTCTAAGAGTTGATCAATCAAAGATGGAAGATATCTTCATGGCCTCCAAAAATAGGAAAGAAAGAATGTCTATATGGTAAATGGTCCATCTCACCAAAATGCATAGGTATCCAGCCACTGCAATCACCTAGTACATAGGATCAAATACTAAATACATAGCTCACTCCATCGAACCAAGAAAGTAATAGAACCAACATAACCCCCCTATAATGGTGAGAGGTAAGATGATAAATATGGCCAACACAAAACCCCTCGAGGCACTTTATAATGTAGTGTGAATACAATAAAACACAAAGATGTGCAAGATCCCAAAATACAATAGAGTGACACTTTATCTCAGTGCGTTTTGCAAAAATACTACAAATGGATGTCAACAAAGATCAAAAGAGGCATAAGGCTGATACAATAGACACTAAAACCCATGAAAAATCATTTGAAGAAACAAAATCGATCTTCGGACTTGAAATAACCAAGAAATCCATTAGAATGCAAAAATTGACTTTGAGAGCCAAAATAGGCCACCAAATAGCATCAAAAATCTAAATAAATTGCACCATCATGATAGGCTCAGGATCAACTTTTTGATGATATCTTGTTTGTGAAAAACGGAGTCCGAATGAGCAAGTTACGAAAAAAAAACCACATTTAGTGTTCACTAGGAACAAAAATTACATCGGGGAGTGTGCTAGTTTAGGAAAAAATGCCTCAACTTGTGTGCCAAAAAAATCTTGATTTGTGCACCAAAAAATCTCAATTTACATGCCAAAATCACAAAATCACTGCTTCAACAAATGTGTCAAAAATCTTGATTTACGTATCAAAATTTAGAAAATTTGTCACCTTGTGCCAAAATATTGATTTTTGAACCAAAAAATATCAATTTGCATGCAAAATAAGAAAATTGCCACCTTAGGAAACATGTAAAAAAAATTAAAACATCGTCACCTCAAGAAATGTGCCAATCTAGGAGCAATATTTTTAGCCTCAAATTCTAATTGTGTCCAAATTGGACAAATGTTATATGAAAATAAGGGTTTTTGGGTGCTCTGAGCTCAACGGTGATGTCTGTCTGGGCTTAGAGTGCACCAAAAAATGGTGACCCCTAGATTCAATACATAAAAAACTTTGAAAAATGAAACCTTTGAAAGAAAAAACATAGATCTCAAAGCCAAACCAAACTTCTCATAAATAGAACATGGGCATGAAGATCTAGAGCTCTGATACCATGTTCAAGTTAATGAAAGATCAACCCTACAACTCTCAAGAATCACCTACATGCAAACACCTGTCATAGAAAGGGAGAAGCAAAAGCTATGGAAGCTGGAATTTCTAGATCCACAGATGAGACATTATTAATGGGCAAAAAGAGAAATTGATATTATCAAAAGTGAATTTTACAAAGAGATAAATCCTTATAAAAGGATATAAAAACCCTAACAAGAAAAATCCAGGTTGCATGATAATAATTAATAAAAGAATTAATTATTATATGCCTAAAGTTTAGCTTAAGTAAACTAGATATAATAAGTGACTTAATAATTAAATCAAAATGATTTAATTAATATGACAATATCTTATTACTCTAACACATGTAGTTTTTAATTCAAAGCTAGTTAGCCAAAGTGAAGGATACCAAGATAGAGTATGGGGATTTTAATAAGTTTATGGAGATAAATGAAAGAAATAAAGATCTTAACTCCTAGTAATATCTTCTTTTTCATAGTGGTCTAGAAAATACAATAGGTTTCCCTTCTTCCATGCAATGTTTCAAGCTAGTAGTTACATGTGAGAAGTTTTATCATCATGTTGAGTGGGAGATTTGGATGTTTGATGAGAAAGAATTGGCAAAGCGATCAATTAAGAAATCATTATACAGGATTTGGTAATTCTCTATGATTGAGAAAGGGATAGGCTATCCATCAAGACTCAACACAATTATTTCAAAGTTCATGTAGATTTTTGTCATAATAGAATCACCAAGAAGTAACTCATGTCGGAAAGGCAAGTTAATTATCAACTACCTACAAAATTGAACAAGTCTCATTTTAAGGAACCTATTATGGATGTAATTGCCTTATTGTACAAAGTAGTTGCGAACCCCAATTTTTAGAGCTTTGAATTTTAGATGTTTAAACTTATTATGATGGTTTGTGGGAAGAAAGACTATATACATTGGCTTGGTCTTATGAGTTCTCATCTTCATGCTCAATAAATAAATAAAATTCTAAAAATTGAAATTCTATTTTCATTTTATGTTATATCTTATTAAAAATTATAGAATTTTTGGGGAAAGTTTGACCCCACAACATATACAATCTATTTAGGCCCCTATCTATAAATTATTTCCTCAACTCAGTAAGAGCAAAGGTAATTAGAATTTTACCCTAGTAAATGATGTCTTCATTATGAATCTAGTAAGAGAGTTGGAGGGTGTATCATCTTAAAATGGATCTTAATTAAATCTTAAAAGGTTACACTTATAGGCCTTCTCAAAATGGTTAGTTACATTGGATGATTTCTCAACAAAGTATCTCTGAATAGAATAATATGAAAATAAGATAAGCTCAAATCATTCTTTGTTACAGAGATTTTAGAATAATGCCAAGAATGGTAACAAAACAAGGAAGAGGGGAAGAATGACAAATGTCTAGAGAAGCATCACAATCATCATACCTTCTTAGAAGTAACTAATTTAGCCCTATATGCTTTTATAGATTTGGTTACTTTATCTAGCTCTTCAACACCTGGAATGAGGATGTTATCAGCTCTGATCATCCAATAATCATGTATTTCAGTAAGTCCATCAATTCTAACCACCCTCAATTAGAACTTCTCTATTTCCCTTTTTATGACTGCATCAGTTGCCTACAGTTCTTGGATCTTGGCCACCTGGAAGTTAAGCAAGTCAATAGCTTCATCAATAAATGCCAAGAACTTGGTCTTAATTCTTTTGATGTCCACTAGCTTGCCATTAGTAGTCACAAAAGATTCTATGTGCAAGATCTTCAGATATTGAAGCAATTTGTCAATGATATTTTGCACCAGGTCATGCACATCCTTGAGTTCACTTGCAGATCTCACTGAATTTTCAATGAAGAACTCCAAGGATTGCTTCTAGTGGAATAGAGACTCTTGGCCATTCTTTAGGATCCCATGAGCAATGGCCACATTGGTCTTCATATCTATCACTTGATGAAAAAGGGCCAATTTATCTATCAATTGTTTTATTTCCTTTTTTAATGGTTGATTGATAATTTGAGGCAACCTCTTTGAGCTTGTGAGCATCCAGTACCAAGCTTCCTAGATTCTCAACCAGTGGGGGAACTTGGGCCTTTATCTAATCCACCCATGCTCAACCTACTTGCCCAAATTGTCTCTCTTGCTAGAGCTTGAGCAATAAGTTCTTGTTCTCTTCTGCATTTGAGTTGAATTGAATCAAAGAAGTACTCCTAAGTATAGACTTTATGCACTCTACCAGCTCTTTGTTAGAGACCTTCAATATTTCCTTTTTTTCTCTTAGCTCCTCCAACTTGTCTTCAATCTTTTAATTGGTGGACTTCCACATGTTCATCATGGAGTTGTGAAATGGAATGCCAAGATCCAATTTTTTTATTTGGAAATCATATTTTGAAATATTCCTTCCTTTTGAGGCTCTACAATTGCAACTAGCATATGGCTAGTTGTCGAATCTGTAGACAATGCAACAATTGTCTTCTACTTCTTAGTCTTCTTTTATGGATGAGAGGAGGTGACTTGTGTGGTCAAGTCCTTTGATGGAATGGCATCCTCATATCTCCTATTCTTTCTATCAATGGTCTCCTTGAGCCAAGACTCTATAGAGAGCACATTGATAGCATATTGCAGTGTAGAAGGATCGAACAACTTCCTTGGAATCAATAAAGTTGGCTTGCTCTGGGAAGCAATAGGGAAGGTGGCCACCCTAGTTCCTAAAAGGGCCAATATATCCCCTTTTTGAGATACTTCATGTTCCTGGCCATCTATGGGATTCACATAGCCATCCAAATTGATGACTTGAATAGGGGAGGATGGCTTAGCCACTAATTTCTCTTGTTCCTTCCCTTTATCCTTGTCATCTTCCCAATGTTTGAAAGAGGGACAGCTCCATAGGTTGGAGTAAGTGATGTATGCATGAATATGTGGCCTTTGCTAACACACACACTTCAACATGGTCTTTATTTGCGGATTCATCCCAAAATGAACATTGGATTGTTCATCCGAAAATCAGTCGGCAAGGTTACTTGTTGTCTTCTATCTAAAGGGAATTGCTTGTTAGATATCTTCAGATTTGAGGTGTTAAGCAACCAGACCCTCTAAGAATGAAGGATTTAAGAAATGAAATTAATCTATATGATTATGCAGATTAATCTAGAATGAGAAATGCATTCTAATCTAAGAACAAGTAAAGGAAACTAGATTAATCATATGCATATTATGCTAAATGAAATTAAGCTAAGGATGCAAATGTATGTAAAATATGAGCAAATGTGAGTATGAATTCCAACAGCAATTTGATGCAAATTCCAAATTCATCCTCTCTCAAAATGAAGAGATGAGGGTCTCTTAAATAGACTTTCCTGGAATCCATCAACGGTTGAGATCGATTTCAATCAACGGTCAGGATTAAAGGTGAAGTTCAGTCATAAAGGAAGATTCCCAAATTAAAGGGAGTTAACTGATTTAATTTGAGTAGAATAAGGAGTTAACTGATTTAATTTGAGTAGAATAAGGAGTTAACCGATTTAATTCCTTTTTGATCAACAGTGAACTGGGAATTTCCCTTTTTGAACTGAAGAAGGATTTTGGAGAGATATTTAATTTAATAAAATGAGATATGCTCTCATAAATATATTTTCTATTTAATTAAATAATTTCATTTAATTAATTAGAGACACTTTCTTATTTAATTAAATAACTATATTTAATTAATTAGGAATTACTCCTATTTAATTAAATAACTTTGTTTAATTAATTAAAGAATAACCTTCCATTTAATTAAATAATTACATTTAATTAATCAAGATAGGCGTATTTATTAAATTAAATAAATTTAATCCCATAGTACATTAGTCTTAGGAGATAATTTAATTTAATAAAGTATAAATACTTTTAAATTAAATTATAATTAAATCAAGTAGGTTTAATATGACTAATATGAGTACGTACTATAGGAATTAAATAAGAAATGTGATGAATGCAGATTAGGGTCTTCTGCATCTGACAATTAAGTCAAGTAGCGAGTTAGATCAAGAATGTGTCTAATGAAATAGGACTTTAGCAATGATCAAAATAGACCAGAATTGGTATCATGGCAATGAGCCAATTTTGGGGTATTACATTTTGCCCCTCTTTGAATGAATGTGCAAGCAGCACGTTCAATTCAAAGAAAATCAAAAAGTATGATGCACAGATCAAAAAAAGAGATTGGTTCTGAAATTGATTCTAAGGAGACCAATTGATGAGCTTTTAAGGACTATCTCTAGAACGGAGCTTAATCCCAAGGAATCCAAGTAGAATACCTAGATACTTGAATTGAAACAGATAAGCTTTTAAGGATCATCTCCAACACGAAGCTTAATCCTAAGGAATCCAAGTAGAACACCTAGATACCTAAGTTGCTAAGATCTAATTATGAGTCACAAAATCATCCCCAGAATGAGGCTTGATCCTTAGGAGTTAGGGTTTAGACTGTCCTGATACCTGTCCATCAGACTCAAATAAAAAATGTTATAAGATGTGATCAAATGATGAAAAGATGAAGTAGATGACAAGGATGCCAAAAAGAGGGGGACAAGATGCCCTGAGTAATGAGATGCCCTAATTGAGAAGGACATAAAATGGGAACCAGATGCCCCAAGCAATGAGACTCAAAATAAGTTGAAATTTAGTTCAATGATGTAATCATCCTGCCCCCTCGAGAGCGAAATCGAAAGATGACACACCAGAAGTATAATGTAAGGAGAGTGATGAAAGATACAAAAGAAATCCAAGGTTTAGTAAAATATAGAAGAGATTAGAATGATCAAAAGAAATATAAAGAGATCAGAACGATCTTGAAGAAATATGAAGAGATTAGAACGATCTGAAGAAATTTGGAGAGATCAGAATGATCTGAAGAAATATGAAGAGATCAGAACGATCTAAAGAAATATAAAGAGATTAGAATGATTTGAAGAAATATAAAGAGATCAGAACGATCTAAAGAAATATGAAGAGATCAGAATTGTAAAGTATCAAAAAGATTTGGATTGCACAAAAAATTTTAAAATGCATTTTGAGCCACTTAAGTGTGTCAGATTTCGAATTCGATCCCGAAAAATGGGTTCAGAGCAACCAAAGTAGCCAAGAGGGTGATTAATCAATCATTTGTGCAGTTTGTGAAAGAACATGATACTTTGAAGAGATCAACAATCCCTCATCAAAGAAGGTGAAAGTAGATTTGCAATTGATTTGCATGCTTATGCAAGTGAAGTATGCAATTCAAGACTATGTTAAATGCAACCCTAGGTCTGGTTACTGAGCCTCGATATTTAATCATCACCGGATATAGAACAAAGCTCGTAGGTCATACAATTCCCACTGACATTGCAATCATGGAAATATGAATATAACATACATTATTGGTTTGTCGGGATTAAACGTAAGCATTTGAGGCACAAGAAGCCAGAATGACCAAAAAATTTGTCCCTTTTAATGTAGCAAGTTAACATAAGCATCAAAGCATAGACGCTAGGATGAACTGAATGTTGCTTGCATAACAGACACACCAAACACACGAGAGATCCATCTTATGCTCAGTACTTAGTATTTATACTGTCCGCAATGACCCTTACATTCGTAACCTGAGACAGAAGTGTGCTAGATATACTCGCAGTGACCCATACATTCACTTTAATAGGACGAGTATCAGTATGTACTATAGCATGAAGAGTTCACTCCAAAAAACAAGGAGAAGAACCAATGTCATTGACGTATCTGTATAAAAGGAGTCGAGGTACACATGGCCATC
Source organism: Cupressus sempervirens (assembly GCA_028749045.1). Lineage (NCBI taxonomy): Eukaryota > Viridiplantae > Streptophyta > Pinopsida > Cupressales > Cupressaceae > Cupressus > Cupressus sempervirens. The sequence continues at coordinate 54,771,296 of CM053793.1, read as the reverse complement.
CAATACGAGATGGAGGCTCTTATAGTGGACACCCCTTTTATAGGAACGTATCAACTTGTTGGAACTAAACCATAGACAGAAAGCCAAGAAAAGATCATGCCCCCAGTCATTACTTCTCTAGTTGAAGATGACATCATCGAGTTGCTCGAGGAGATATGATAAAGAAAAAACAAAGCAAACAAAGAAAAAGCTCAGCATATCCAAACAAGTATGTCATTTTTGAGGTCAATGTTTTGAGATTTATGTCAAGTGTTAGTGTCCAGAACATATTTGAAAGAAATCTCTTCAATAAGATGATGACAGGAGACGGACGCAGTCAGAACAACTAGTGACTGAGGTCAAAGAGGAATCTTCATGATGAAGAACCTAAGAAGGACTGAGCGATAGTAGACAGACACAGCCAAGATGACTGGTGACTGATGCAAGAGAGATCTTCCATAAAGGAATCTGGAGACATGACCTTAGCAACAGTAGGTAGACACAGTTGAAACAACTAGTGACTATTGCAAAAGAGATTTTATGAGGAGAATCTTGAAGAGAGACATTAGCGACAGTAGGCAGACGCAGTGAGAACCACTGGTGACTGTCATGAAAGAGATTCTATGAGGAGAATTTCAAAAATAGTGACACTAAAGGGGGAATGCCCCCGAGCTATGACAAGACTCAATCCATGGATACATGAGCGAAAAGTAGGAAAAGCATGAAAGTGACTGTACAGAATAGCCAGAAGATGTGTTGCAAGATGAAGCATTGGGAACAAGAGGCACCTGTTTACTAGGTTTTCACCTTCTTGGCAAGATTTTTCTTTTTTCGCTACCATGATGCCTATTTCCAAGTTTTCACCAATGGCACTTTTCTATTTTTCAATTTTTTTGTATTTTTCTCTTTTTTGATTTTTTTTTTAAAATTTTTTTTTGGACTTTTTCTAATTTTTAGATTTTTTCAAATTTTTAGAACTTTGTCAGAGATTACTAGCTCTCAAGAAGGATTACCTTGATTTTGTTCCAGTTTCTAGCAAGGTGCAAGACAATATGTAGTAGCAAGTTGGTGGATAAGTGGAGATGGATAGGAAAGGAGTATGAAGTGGTGAATGTTACCCTCAAGGAATTCCTTCACAAGATTACCCAAGCTAGGGAAAATGATATAACAATATAAGTTCATGGTGTAATGAAGGGTATCGTGTAAGTAATTTAAGAAAATGACCATGTCAAGAGATTGCTAAGAACTAAGTTTTCTTCTTTCTTTTGTTGATCAAGACCAAAGGGTTAACTAAATAGGATAGGAAAGTTTGTTATGGAGGTTATGAGTGAATGACTTTAGGAATGAGGACATCTAAAGGATAAGCAAGATCATGATAGGATGTCATGGATGGAAGAATTATGCATGACGCCTGTTTACCAGGTTTTCATCATGGTACTTATCCAAGGTGCCACAAGAAGTGGTTTTCACCATAGGGTGGATTTATTTATCTTTGCTTTTGCTACCAAGGCGCCTATTTCCAGGTTTTCACCGAGGCACTTTTTCTTTTTCTTTTTTTTCTTTTTTCTTTTTTTGATTTTTAGAGTTTTTGGAAAGAATTCAAGCCTTTCTCAAGTTAGAGAGGATGCTTATAAGAAAGATAAGTTATGATAAGCCAAGGCCATAGCAAGGTAGACTCAAAGATGCTGACAAGGTAATGGAAGGGAGATAGTAGAAAAGATATATGGAGGACAAGGTTTAGGCTATGGATGAGATAAATGGGATGGAAGGATAAATGGTGGAGAATAGAAGGTGGAGTGGATAGGGGAATTAAAGAAATGCACAAGGGGAGAAGAAAAAGTGGGCAAGATCAACATTGACACACACCTTGAAGGGTAGTGGAATGATGGGGGAGATATGGATGAAACAGCTTGAAGCTTAGATATATGAGGTGGTAGAGCCATTGTGGAGAGAGGTGGAGTAGAAGGCTTTGAAACCTTTTTAGGAATATGTTGGGAAGAAGATGGAGTGAAAGCCTTTGGAAGCTTGAATGTCAACTTTGATTTGTTTTCAATATTCAAGTCCTTCAAAATAGACTTGGGAATCCATATAGCTTTTGATTTTTCATTAGATGCTTTGGAATGCATTTCTTCAATAAAAGATTTAAGAACCTATACTTTCTTTGGTTGAGCTCTTTGAATAGTTGACCTTTGCGGTCTCTTTTGCATATTTTCCTTCTTGACATTCACATGTCGATTAGGGGAGACATAGTGAACTTTTGAGGATGGATTCATGCACTTGTGTTTGAGTTGATCATTCAAATTCCTTCTAAAGGACTTGGGATTTATGGATGAATGAGGCCAATATGACTGGTTTAGATGGAAAGGTGGATGTGAAGAGTTCAAGTATGTGTATCTTTGTTGATCTTGGGGTAGGGTAGGAGGAATGTGTAATGACCTAGTAGTGGCAATAGGAGATAGAGAAACATAAGGTCCCAATATGGATGGAAGACTTGAAGGTTTTAGCTTAGATGGGTAGGAACCAAGGATAGATTTAGAAGATGTGAACAGACCATGAGTATGGATATCAGCATCTTTAGAGTTAGCAATATGACCAAAGCCATCAATAGATTCATGAGTAAATATTATAGGAGCAATACCTTTGATAGGAGTATTTAAAGCTTGAGAATAGTTTTGAAGTGAATGTAGTGAGGTAGAACAAGAGAGTGAGGGAACACTTTCTTCAAAAGGAATCTTAGGTAGTAGAGGAAAAGTATCCTTCTCTTGGTCTTTAATAGTCTCCTTAAGGATGGTGGAAGGAATATCTTGATCTTTCTTAGTAGAGGTGCATGACATGGGAGATGGAGGACTATGTGGCTCTTGAGATGGAGGCACGAGATCTTGGAAGACTTGAAAGGGGATGAAGGAATCTTGGTCTTGATCAACACTTGTTTCTTCATCATTTAAGTGGTCCTCTTGACATGAAACCAAATCCAAGGATGAGGGAGTATCTAAATTTGTATTCGAATATATTTCTAGAGTCTCCATAACAGGCTCTTGAAGGGACAATGGAGGAATAGTTGGATTGGGGATAATAGGAGGAGCAACATATGGAGGTTTTGGATCTTTGCTTTATGTAGTATGGGAGAGGTTTGCAGCTAAGTCAAGATTAGCTTGAGTTTCCTTTAAAGGTAGTCCTTGAGGGTACACATAGTCAACTGGGAGAGTAGTGGGTTCTTTTGGTGAATATGTGTTGGAAAGATTGGACAATTTAGAAATTGGATGTATGTTGGAGGAAGTAGAAGTTGTGTTTGAACCATTACTAGACATGGTTTCATGAGGTTGATCCTTCTTGAGAGTAGAATCTTTAGTAGTTGAGAGCTTAGATTTTTGAATGATACTTAGATTTTTGAATGATACCATTGTCAAAGAGATCTTGGATCTTGTTTTTCAGCTCCTTACAATGGGAAGTTTTATGTAAATTATGTCTATGATAGACACAATAGTTACTCATAAACGAAACTCCCTCCAAAGTAAGCTTAGGTAAAGTAACGAGTTTTTCTTCAAGAAGTTCTTCCAAGCTTAATTCATAAGATTTTCCCAAAGGTGTGAAATCACGCTTTGGTTTAGGTTCCCAAGATTTGTTTTCAAAGATATTCCTAGATTTCTTGGGCATATGTGAGGTGTTCTCAGATGTCTTGGATTCAAGATCACAAGAATGTGATTTGTGGTTGTCCTAGGAGAAAGGGAAAATTTCTCTCAAGGAGAATTTGTTCGATGATGTGTTTTCCTCTTCTTTTAGTCTTTGAAGTTGAGCACTTATCGTTTCAATTTGTTTCTTCATGTTTGTAATTAGAATCTCTTCTTCCTCACTACGAATATTGGATTTAGCACATTTGTTGTTAGCCATTTTGATGTACTATGTTTCAAGTAGTGACAGCCAAGTTTTAGAACATAAGTCAAGTTGCCACGGTCATAGACAATGACAAAAAGCAAAAGCTTAGACAAGGACCACACTAGAACTTAGTCTCAAAAAGGACAAGATAATAGTAAGAATGTTGTTCACTAAGGCACAAATGGTCTGATTTAAAGGCTAGAACAGCCAAAGATTATGACCAATGCGACACACAGTATGACAAGTATTAAGACAAGGACAAAAAATTACTTATGAGACGAGACTAGTCAAGGTGCAAGACACAAGTCTTCTGCTAAGCGAAGTGTCGCTATTCCAAGACTATTTGTAGATAGAGAGCGATAAACAGACACAGAAAAAGATGGCATGCAAGCTGCAGATAGCTTAAACAGACCCAAATTGGTAATGCTGACATAAAGTCTCACGCGAGAAACCATTACAGGTCACCCAAAGAAGTTTCCTGAATCGTGCGAAAGTCAATAATAGTGTTTTAATTTTGCTCGAAGAAGTTCACAGGGTCGCGCGAAGACTGACGACAAAGGTTTAATTTTGTACGAGAACAAAATGATTTCGTGTGAGGACCAGATGATTTCACACGAGACCCAAATGATTTTGCATGAGAAGGTAGACCAGTTTTACAACAGCAACTGATTTTGACAAGGTTTCTAGACTTTTTAGATCGTTTTAGTAAGCAAGCAGATAAACAAGCACGTAGAACAGCAAGCAGGTGATATCAAGCATGTCTGAAAATAATGAGCAAGGGAAAAAGCAACCTTGGGCATGAACAATCAAGTGTCTTAGTACGTGTTGATTCCTAAGAGAGCTAATTGTGTATGTTTTCAAAAAGTTTTGCAGTCACGCATACATCCCTAGAAAATAAAAGTTGGCCTCTCTAAGGTTTTTAGTAATGTTTTGACTCTGTAACTTTTATGACTCATAGGGGTGACCTCCAATCCTGGAGCACCAATGTTTCAACACAATCTGAGAACTTAATCTTCAAGAGCTTCTGGGGAGATCTGACAACCCACAATGAACCACACCTGTGGAGATTTCTTCCACAAGGATATTTATATAGCGGTTGTCACTACCACGTCAAAAATGGCTATTACTACTTGAGGTTTCGTCAATGCAGTTTGCCCTATAGAGGGATTGTCTGGTATGGTTAACCCTCTCTAAAGGTGACCGACTCACAATAGTGTACCACAAGGGGACTTAGCTTCCAGATTCAAGGTCTTGACACCTTTTCACTTTTAGCCCAATCAAAGCAGACAGATTAATCTGACACGCTAAACTAAGAGTATCTTTTAAAGATCTATGATATCAACTCCCAGTGATCTATCAACCTCTCCAAAGAAAGGATGCCTCAATCAACAAGTTGAAGATTCATCTATCTACGAGATTCTCAAAGTATCCTCCCCACCTACAAGGAATTTGTCGTAGAGAGGAGTTTCACTAGGAACCCACTCTCTCAAGATCCATGAATAGTGTTCATGGGGCCTAATTACTATGTGTGTACAGATGTTAATTCTCGAAAGCAAATCTATCCAAAAGTAGTCAAAGAGCACAAGGTGGTACACTTAATTCTTTAACTAATGCGAGGTGAGTCCAAAGATGTGGAACATTTAACCCCTCACACAAGCCTAAACGAGTCCACAACTCAGAAACTGGTGAGTTCTAGAAAGCACAAAAGGGTTGCCTAGTGGAGCATTTAACGCTTCTTTCCTGTAGACCCCTCCCCTTTAATGTGGTGCTGATCTTGCAACCACAGGGTGAAACAAGGGGCCGACAGATTTAGCGAGTGCAATAACCGAAAATAGGTATCTAAATCTATCACTAGTACCTAAGCCTGCTAAATGAATACTAACGGAGATCACACCCTAGTATCAAATTATGCATGTGTTGTAAAATGAAAACATGGAAGGAAACACACACAAGCTTGACACAAGAGATGTTTTTTTTAGATCCAAATCAATTGTTATCAGCTGAGGAAGGTTACCTGGTGATCCTCGCAACGTGCTTAGTAGATTTTACCTGATTTTTAACAATTCTTGTGCTGTTTTCGAAGCTAGCAAAAGCGAGATGCATTTTTATTTTTTTTTTGCTTTCTTTTGTCATATTTGGATGGCCTTTCTTTCTTCCTTGCTATTTTCCAAAAAAAAAACTGCAATAAAAATTACTGATTAAAATTCTAAGATTTGCATCATGAGTTAATAATTATTTTTTATGAAAAAACATAATTTTTTTTATTAAAAATAGAATTATGATCCAAAAATTTGAAATTTTTACTATAGTCTATAGAAAGTGTCCCAAATTGGCAATAAAAATTTCAGATCAAAATGTTGAAATTTATCTGATAAATTAATTTTTTTATGGAAAACCATAAAAGAATTAATAAAAATATATTTTAAATCTAAAAAATCTAAATTTTTTATTATGATATTTGCACATCATCTTAAACTTTTAGTAAAAAATTTAGATTTTAATTCGATGATTTGCTATGTAAATTAATTTTTCAATGAAAAACCATTAACGAATTACTAAAAATCCAAATTTGATTCAAAAATTTTGCAATTTTTATTGTACATGCCAGACATTGTTGTGAATTTACAAAAAAAAAAAATCAGATCAAAACGTGTTATTTTACTAGCTCAAATAATTCACATATTACAAAATTATTTAAAATATATATAAAATAAAGCTTTAATCAGAAAAATCTAAAATTTTGCATGTGATTTTTTCCCTATTGTCTAGAACCTTCAGTAAAAATTTCAGACCAAAATTCATCAAGTTGGTCTACTTTTTATGATTTTTATGAAAAATCATAAAAATGATTAAAAAAAGAATTTTGATCAATTTTTTTTTTTTTAATTTTTTTTTTAACTTTAGAACATGAGAAGGAAGAAAAAGAAGAAGAAGAAGATTAAGAGGAGAAGAGGAAGAGGTTTCTCAAATGCTCATTTTCTCATCATTGTTGGATGCCTTCTCGAAGTGTCTTCAAACCTGCAACAAGACAAACCTGCAAAACAAGATATAAATAAAAAACTAAAATGCAAAACAAAAAGAATGAGGCCAAAAAATTGATTTCTCAGCCCCATGGTGGGTGCCAGAAATGTATGCGTGAATATGCGGCCTCTGCTAACACACACACTTCAACGCGGTCTTTATTTGCAGATTCATCCCGGAATGAACATTGGATTGTTCATCCGAAAATCAACCGGCAAGGCGATCTGTTGCCTTCTATCTAAAGGGAATTACTTGTTAGATATCCTCAAATTTGAGGTGTTAAGCAACCGGACCCTCTAAGAATGAAGGATTTAAGAAATGAAATTAATCTATATGATTATGCAGATTAATCTAGAATGAGAAATGCATTCTAGTCTAAGAACAAGTAAAGAAAACTCGATTAATCATATGCATATTATGCTAAATGAAATTAAACTAAGGATGCAAATGTATGTAAAATATGAGCAAATGTGAGCAAATGTGAGTATGAATTCCAGCAGCAATTTGATGCAAATTCCAAATTCATCCTCTCTCAAAATGAAGAGATGAGGGTCTCTTAAATAGACTTTCTTGGAATCCATCAACGGTTGAGATCGATTTCAATCAACGGTTAGGATTAAAGGTGAAATTCAGTCATAAAGGAAGATTTCCAAATTAAAGGGAGTTAACTTATTTAATTTGAGTAGAATAAGGAGTTAACTGATTTAATTTGAGTAGAATAAAGAGTTAATTGTTTTAATTTGAGTAGAATAAGGAGTTAACTGATTTAATTCCTTTTTATCAATAGTGAACTTGGAATTTCCCTTTTTGAACTGAAGAAGGATTTTGGAGAGATATTTAATTTAATAAAATGAGATATGCTCTCATAAATATATTTCCTATTTAATTAAATAATTTTATTTAATTAATTAGAGACACTTTCTTATTTAATTAAATAACTATATTTAATTAATTAAGAATTACTCCTATTTAATTAAATAACTTTGTTTAATTAATTAAAGAATAGCCTTCCATTTAATTAAATAATTTTCTTTAATTAATTAGAAATACCTTTCCCATTTAATTAAATAATTACATTTAATTAATCAAGATAGGCGTATTTATTAAATTAAATAAATTTAATCCCATAGTACATTAGTATTAGGAGATAATTTAATTTAATAAAGTATAAATACTTTTAAATTAAATTATAATTAAATCAAGTAGGTTTAATGTGACTAATATGAGTACGTACTATAGGAATTAAATAAGAAATGTGATGAATGCAGATTAGGGTCTTCTGCATCTAACAATTAAGTCAAGTAGCGAGTTAGATCAAGAATGTGTCTAATGAAATAGGACTTTAGCAATGATCAAAATAGACCAAAATTGGTATCATGGCAATGAGCCAATTACAAATGGTACATTCTTTTATGGAGATTGGTCTTCTTCTTGGCCAATGGATTGTGATGGCCCAACAAATGTTATTGTAGTGGTCGTTGTGGTCGTAGCCATGGCTGATTAGGCAACTCTTGTCGATACTTTATCTACTGAACTGGTAGCTCCGGTCATTTTCTTCCTCGCCCAAGTCCACTCCACCCATTTTTATATTCTTTTAATTTTTCCTCTAATGACTAACTCAACAGGTGGAGTAGACAGAATTAGTGTGTTCTTGATCTTCTCATAAGATGTAGGGTGCATGTAGGCTTCAGCATCTGCAAGATTAAAGACATCAACATAATTGTTATACAATTTTATTTCATTAAGAGTTAGCCTTGACCAAAATCTCTCTCGAGTTTGGTACTCATTAAGACACCTAGACCAGAAATATTCAATATTTGGGACATGCCTATAGGCATACCCTAACTTCAAATGATCCTTTACAAAGTTTACAGGATCATATTAAGGCCTGAGCACCTCATAATCTAACAACTTGATCTTGACTTTGAAACCATTTACTAGGTTCTAGGCATCTAATCTGGAGGTACATGAATACTAGCCTACCACAGCAGGGAATGGAATCCTGAAAAATTTCTTGACATTGGAATACAGGGTGTTTACCTCCAAAATTTGTTGACATAGCTTGACTAAGACTACCTTGTCCTCTGGATATCTGGGCAATCTTTTGGGAAATCTATCATAGGCTCCTATTCACAAATAGGAGAAGCTCAAAATTGGATGAACAAGCATCTAAATTGGCTTATAGCCAAAATTGCCTCGAGTGATAATCTCCTCTTAAGACAACCTTGCAATTCTTGGCACAATCTCATTGTAAAGGTATCATTTTCAACAACATACTCTTCATAGCTCCTTTGTAGTTGTAGATGTAGATAGAACTCATAGGCCTTGGTGTGTTCATCATAGTTTTGGATACTTGGGATACCAAGCCATAAATGGTGTGTTGCCAAAGCATAAATCAAATAGGAGAACATCTAAAACTACTTGAATCCTCTGGCAGAATTCAACCAAGAAGCAAGCTCATGATAGATGATATGTGCCCAATCAATCTTCATATCTTTAGTATAGATAACCTGTACTAGGAAGAAATAGTGCTCTATGAGCTCCAAAATCTCCTCTCTTCCCTTCAATCTAAGGGGGAGTGTGAGGATACGCATGATCTCTCACTTTAGGTTAGTGCCAAATATAGCCTTTGGCATTTTGCTCTTCTTCAAGTTGGCAGTTTGAAACCAAGTTCTCTACATGTCCTCCCATCTAAGGGTCTTTTTCTCATTAAACAGGGATGCAGAGGACCCAAAATCAATGTTACAATACTATTGTTGTACAGGGATACCAAATGTTGATTGCATTAGTGCCTTGTTAATTAAAAAGAGAATGGAATGATTAGGGGAAAAAATCTACTAAGTCTCTAGATTGTATCTCTCAATGCACTCCTTTACTAACTTAGGTGCATGAAAGACCATTAGAAAGCCAACTACCTCTACCAATCCACTCTCTTTGAGTTTTAGAGTGATTGAGTGAATGGGTTGGGAATTTAGCCTCCTATGTAGATCACCCAAGTTGTAGAACTTAAAGGATGTACCTAAAAAATCTTTTAGCTTATTTTCCAAGCCAATTAATTATTCGTAACCAGCAACTCTAATTGTCATTCACTATGATTGTACATGATGTAGTTCTCAATAAATAGTCATTTAAATAAACTTGTAGAAACCAATTACTGGAAAATCTTATGAAATAGCTTTAAGTAATTAGAACATTGGCACTACATAAACAAAATTAAGTTTAGCCAACAATTATAACGACTGAATTTTCATTTAATTCCTTAAGCAACGACTATTTAAACTTTTCATTTATTTACACTTAAATCATTAAGTTCTTGAATGTACTCTTACTTTACTTAAAGTAAAGTGATATGACTAAAGGTTATTTAATAACATAAATACTTAGCTTTGTGAGAAGTGCCTCATTTTGCTCTAAAATCTAGAATGAAGATATCTTTACAATACTAGCACATTTGGGAAGAGAAAGAAGCACTTAGCTTTTCCGCAACATTGTTTTCCTTTCATTCAAAATCACATCACAGGGAGTAATCCTTTTTCTAGCTTGTGCACTTCATTCTTCAACTTTCTGCTAAAGGCTTTAACATTGCTTTTCCTTCATAATGGGTTCGCATGTTAAGCACTTACTTTTATGGAAGTATCTTTTGGGCATCTTTGAAGGATATACAAATTTTGGGTAACTTGTCTTTGAATTCTCAAAACCTTTGGAAAAGAAGCTCGTTCAATTACTTTTGGCTGTAAAACTCCTTTCTTAGTAGTATTTTCCAAACTAAGGCACATCCAATAGCATTTGACCTTTAATGTCAACCTGATGGCCTTGAAATCATATCTCAGGCATGGCTTACTTATTATGAACCTTCTAGTAGTTCTTTCAACACTATGCTCACATTATTTGATTATTTGAACTAAGATAAGGTTCATGAGGCTTTGGAAATAGGATAAAATAGTTGTATTTCCATGAATATGTAGCAATAATCCATAAACTAGTATTCCTTAGCAATATTTGACCTTATCTCCACAAATTTGAATGAGAATCACCTTGGCCTCTACCACAACTTTGCAAGTCCTCGAGTATTAGAAAAAGCACATTCATGACTCTTTTAATTTGTTTCCATGGCTTCAACCATCAGATTCATAATTGGTTTAGTTCACTTGATGGGGACATCAATTCATTAGCACAACATCCATGAGATATACAATGTTAGGGCAAGATAGTAGGAAATGAAATTCAGAACACTTACTTCTCATTGGAAGGACACAAGCTCACACCCCAACCATACCTAAATCACCTAATCCCCGTGTGCATCAAAAAAATAGGAAACTCGCATATAAAGATTAGGTAAATGTATTTCAAAGGGAAACCCAAGAAATGTAGAGAATTGAGTATTTTGGGAAAGAGGAGAAGTAAGTACACCTCTTACTCAATTGAACCAATGACCTCAAGCTTAAAAGGGGAAGATGATAACTTGGAAATAGGGCTTCAAAAAGTTTCATTTTTACACTTTTGGGTTGGTTGTTTTAGGTTATGGAATGATACACTCTTAAATTACATTTAATCTAGGTCCATTTCTAGGGGTTAAGATTAATTGGGATTTTATCCTCCCATATCAACCTTCTCTAGAAGTTTGTACCCTAGATCTCTATATAAGGAAGCCTTCTTCCCTCATTTTTACATCTATCTATTAACTAATTTTCATGGAGAACATCCACTTTCTATGAACCATTATCTTGCGCATTCATTATTCTATGAAGTGAAAATCTACTATCTATCAAGCATTGAAGTGTTCAAGCATCCAATCCATCAAGGAGATTCAATGTTAGCTATTGAAGGATAAAATCTCTAGAGCCCTCTTGTTGAATATTTCTCCATCCATTCATATTCATCCAAGCCTTTTCCTCTAAAAATATCCATTCAAGATTGGTGTTGAAGATCTAAAGCCATTGATTTGAGACATCCTACATAGATTTCTACATTCATTTGGAGCATTCGTACTTGTGGATTCAAGGATTTGAATCCTCCACAAGGATTTCAATATAAGCAAGGTAAATAGTTTCATTTACTTTTTTTATTTTATATTGCAATTTCAATTACATTTCAAGGTTGATTCCAAACTGGGGTTTGACCAAGGCAATCTCCCCATCCAAACAACAAAACCCTTTTTCTTGCATATGCAAGTTTGGAATAGTGAATTAAAGTGTAGATTTGGATACCCTTTTCGTCGAACTTGTGGGATCTGCAAACATAAATTTTGTCAGAGCAGTATAGGTCAAGGTCAACTTTTTGGGGTACAATTGTGCCTTGTGGTAAGATTGTGCCCCGCTATCTGGGTCAAGGTCGACCTGCTTTCAAAAGGACAAACGTTTTTTGGGTTTTCTCTATCTCAACATTTTTAGTCTGGAAAAGATTGCAGAATTCTCTGAAACTATACATAGACATCAGAAATCAATATTTTCCATATTCATCCTAATTTGAGGTTAGTAGTTTTCTTTTATTCATTCAAGGTTTCAAGTACTTACCTTCTATAGTAGATTATAGGATTTCCTCCTTTCTTCGTATTCTCCATCATTTGATTCATTTGTGCATTGATCACTTCTTTATGATTGATCAATTTGGATCATTCCTTTTTGAAATTTGGGTTAAGGATAGATCCTATATTCTCCCTTCATATATTTCTTTCTATCATCCATATTTTCCTCTATCCAATAAGGTGAACACATACACTCATTTTTCCCCTTATTCATTTTGTTTTTTTTGGTAGAATTAGATGCCCTATTGTGTTTTGTGGTGTTAAATTTCATTTCATATTTTTTAGGTCTTTTCTTGCATTAAGATTATATTTCATTAATGCTTTTGCATTTTAAAATTTTAAAATACAAAAAAATTGCAAAATCTCTTTCAAAATACAAAAATATTTATGCTTTATGTTTTGTTAGTTTAGTTCATTTCCATTGCATTGGTTTATGAGCTTTATTACTTCTAGTCCTACTTCTAATCTTCTAATTAGATGAAGTCATAGACTTATGGGTATCTTTGAGCTAGAACCTTCTTCTCCTTTCCTTAGGATCTCAGATGAGAATTTGATTCTTCTTGATTCTAATCCTAATATGGAGAAAAAAATCATCTCACTCATTCCATGATGAGGATGATGCTTTAAGAGTTCCTCCTGAACAAGTCAAAAAACTTTCAATTAAAGTTGATAAAATGTGTAATTGGCTTATTCAAGAAAACCATAATCAAGATTCTATTCAAGCTATAGAGGCACTTAAGAAAGTTCTTCGTGATAGTGATCAAGGTGTTAATCTCTTACATAGTATTACTCACCTTGTACATTTCAATGTTAAACCTTTATCTCATAAAGTTCAAGATTTAGGATTGTTTCCTCTTATCACTAGCATAGAACCTTCTTCTATTCCTTTCTCTAGTGTGCCTACTTATACTCCTCCTTTGGTGACTATTATGGTTGCCTCTATTCCTATGAATGTTCCTCCTGTGTCTCTTCCTATATCACAACCTTCTTATCATAATGTTCCTTTTACTTATTCTAATCCTCTACCAACTGTAGTTCGTAGTGTTTCTTGTAGCTTCATATACTTTACCTAGTGTTTCTAATGTTGCTAGTTCTCCTATTTTCTCTAATGATTCAACACTTATCAGTTTGGCACAAACTGTGTCATCTTTACAACAACTTACTACCTTGACTCTAAACAAGTTTAGTATATTTACTTGTGACATGGGAGGTCCTTCGTCTCGAGATATTATTCATACTCTCATTCCTTAGCAAGCTAATATACCTCATCTTGAAAATTACAATGGTAAGGGAGACCCTATTCACCATCTTAAAACTTTTCAAATCCTTTGTAGTGATTATGCTCATGATGATAGGATTTTAGCCAAGTTGTTTGCTCAAACTTTTTGTGACAAAGCCTTACAATGGTTTTGTTCCTTAACTCCTTATTCTATTAATTCATTTCCACAACTTGCCAATTCTTTAATTCAACAATTTCAAAATAACATTGGCCTGCGAGTGTCTTTGACTGATTTGATGCATTCTAAACAAAGTTCTAAAGAAAATTTGATTGAATTTATTAGTAGATCTAAGCATTTACATGCTTAGATTTCCTATCATGTTTCCGATATTGATATTCAACATATGTTTATTTCAAATTTTCAAAAGGATATTAGAGATAAGATTCTACTTACTAAATTTACCTCTTTTCAACAACTTTGTTTAGTGCTTCATTATTATAAATTACAAGTGAGTCAATTTGAGAGCACCACTCCAATGACTCATGTTCCTGTTGAAAAAAGTGATGCTACTCTTAATCCAAATAAAGTTAAAAAAATTCAACAACTATGTTGAGATAAACAAACAAGAAAATGCAGTTGTTGATCAAGTTGTTGTTGCATCTCATAATGTCATTTCTACATCCACTACTTTTCGATTAAATTGTACATTTACTCCTCTTTCTGAATCTTTACATTTTATTATGAATAGGTTGTTAACTACTAATATGATTACCTTACCTCCTATTCGACCTCTTTTACCTACTACAATGGTGTCTAAATCTTTTGATTCTAAATATTTTTATCAATATCATCACCAAAATGGTCATGATACTGAAAAATGTTATTCTTTAAAACATAAGGTTCAAGATTTAATTGATTCTAATGCTTTATCTATTGATAATTTTGATGGTAGTGGGAATAATTTTATTTCTTCTCTTAATCAAAATCTCCAAATCTTTACAAATCCTTTACCTACACATGATAGTACTATTATTGCTCAGTCATCTTCTATGGATATGGTGTATGATTCAAAGATGGATGATCTTAATTATATTGTTAATCAAGTGAAGCATGTTGTTCAAATTGTATCCCCACCTCAACCTCAGCTTCAATCTTAAGTTTCAGCTCAACCTCAATTGAAACCTAAGCCTAAATTGAAGCCTCAACCTAAACCTCAACAAAAACCTAATAATAAAAGACCTCGGGAACTTTTGATTACCTTTGATGATTTTGAGACTATTAAAGCTCCCAATGGTCCCCTTTATATTTATGCTAGGATTTCTTAGACACCTAAATTGTCTTGTTGATCCTACATCATTAGTCAATATTATTATTGAAGAAAAAAAAATTATGGAAAGATTGCAACGCGATTTTTATAATACATCGAATGTGTGGATTCAAAATTTTAATGGTTTTCTTTATCCACCATTTGGTTCTATTGACTTACTGATTGAACTTTGTGGAAAAATTATGAACACTACCTTTATTGTTGTTCCTACTTCTGATCAATTTCAAGTTAAGCTTGGTTTGCCATGGTTAAATGTCATGCATTTTGTTGCTTCACCTATTCATAAATGTCTTAAATTTGTTCATGATGAAGAAGTGAAGATGGTTAAACATAGTTTATATCACACTTCTAGGCCCAGAGATTGTGCTACACTTGACTTCTTTTGGCCTTCCTTACCTAACTCATTTCCTTCTTGACCTGATCATCTTTTCTACTCATATCAAGCTTATAAGCATCATAAGATTATTGAGTTAATTTTACCTCCTATGGAACTTAATCATGGTATTTTCCTATACCTCTCATATCTCCTTTATCTATGGCTTCTAAATCTATTAATCAAGCTCCTACTATTGCTTGTGAATCTACTAATAATATTTTTAATCCTTGTATAAGACCTGTGAAGGATCTAGTAATTGTTCCTCCTAGTTCTCAACACATTTAGAGCAAGACAAAATGAAATCAATTTGCTCACGAATGTCATAAGAAGAGTTGTGCTCAAGATAAAGCTCATAAATCTTTACCTTCTTTGGATACAACTATGCATGATGTGTTAGAAGTTTTTACTAATAATGATGTTAAGTTGCATGATTACGATGATTCCATCCATATCTTAGATCCATTTTTTATTAATCTAGATGAAGAAGATAATCTTACTAATATTGATGATGTCAATGATGAATATGAAACTATTGACATTGACATTGATTTACCTAATATGCTTTCATCACAATTAAAACTTGCACATAGTATTGAGCATTGTGATTCTCAAGAGGATCCTTGTTTGGAACAAGTTGTTATTCCTACTATGTTGGATATAGTCCCTCTTGTGAGTTATCCATCTTCCCTAAATGATATACAATGAGTTAGGGAGAGTAATAAATGCTCTTGATTGTCTAGTCTTTCATGGTAGCATTTTTGTGTGTTTGTCTATTGTACTATGTTTCTCCGATGATGTATTTTCTAAATGTTGTTATATTCTTTTACACAATCTTTGTTGCTTTGTTGGTAGAAAGTGATAAAAGAATTGAACCTGTTGTATTATTCCTCTATATGTATCTTTATTCTTCCATATGTTGTTTCACTTGTGTTATTATTTATACATTTTTCCTTGTGTAATTTTCTTGGATCTACAACTTGGTAGCATTGATTCTTTTCGATCTCTAAGTCATGGTCCAAAAGTATTCTTCTTTGTATTTCTTATGTGATTATTCCTCATTTGTGATTGTAGTTCTACTTTCTTTGGGGAATGATGTCAATTCATTTGCAATAATATCATATATATTATCTTATGATCATACTAACCCCACAGTAGGTGGATCCCTTCTATGTTCTTTGTATGTTTATGTGGTATTTCCCTTGATTTTTCTTCATCTTAGGGCATCTCGTAGTGGAAATGTAACTAGTGGAGTTGTTTATGTTTCTATTAAAGCCATTGCTCCTATTAAAGTGTTAGCAATAACTTTAACATGGGGGCATACGCCCTACTCACATATTGCACACATACACTTTTCGATACATATATATTATTTTTCAAGATACCTTTTCTCCCTTTTTGGATTAATGACTAATCCTTAAAGCATGGGTTTATATTTTAGGATCTCTTGATCCTTATAGTTTCAAATTTTTGATCCCTTAAGGTCAAAGGTGTCCTTAAGATTGGATCTCTTTTGCTTTTTGGTTTTACTCTTATAGAATAGAATATTCTTGAGAGTGAATCCTTTATGGGTTGACTAGCGAGTAGCCACATTCACTAGGCAGTTCAATTCCATCTTTCTAGTTGCGCAATTTTCTTCTGTGGTTCATAATAAGACATAAGTTTTCATTGGGCGAGGTAATCACAACCTTTTTCTTTTTCTCTTTTTCTAGAGATGTCTCTCTTATTGCAATCTTGGAGTTGATGAAGACTTGAGTTCTTGGGGGCTTGAGGATTTCCTTTGTCCCTTTGATTTTAATAAGATTATCTTTTCATTACTATCTACTTTACCAAGATTTTTCATCTAGTCCATACTCTTGCTAAAGTAGGGGCTTGATGTATCATCTTGAAATGGAAGCACTTCCATGTCAAGAGCATTTAGCCCTCTGAGTAAGTGGTCTAGGGTTATGTCAAGCACCTTTAATAGGTCTTTGCATGGATCTAGTTGTTCCCCCCAATTTTGCTTCTCTCTCTCTTTACTTCCAACCTCTTTCTGACAACTTTCTCTATGAAACTAAGGATTTTGAATTTCTAGGTCAAGGAGGAAATTTTAGGTCAAGATCAACCTTGACCCTAACCTAGGTCAAGGATGACCTTGACCCTGACCTAGGGCAGGGTCAACCTTGTCCCTAACTCTGGGTCTAATTTTCAATTTTTGGAGGTTTTAGGATATTGGGCTTTGGAAAGTTTCATTTTCGCATTTCCAGGTCAGTTATTTCAGGTTTTGGAATGGTATGATCTTAAATTACATTTAATCTAGGTCCATTTCTAAGGGTTAAGGTTAATTGAGATTGAATGCTCCCATGTCAGCCTTCTC
Source organism: Cupressus sempervirens (assembly GCA_028749045.1). Taxonomy (NCBI): domain Eukaryota; kingdom Viridiplantae; phylum Streptophyta; class Pinopsida; order Cupressales; family Cupressaceae; genus Cupressus; species Cupressus sempervirens. The sequence goes on along the minus strand of CM053793.1, from coordinate 54,753,623 downwards.
TAGAAGTTTGTGCCCTAGATTTCTATATAAGGAAGCCTTCTTCCCTCATTTTGGCATCTATCTATTATCTACTTTTCTTGGAGAGCATCCACTTTCTATGAATAATTATTTTGAGCATTCATTATTCTATGAAGTGAAGATCTACTATCTATCAAGCATTCAAGTGTTCAAGCATCCAATTCATCAAGGAGATTTATTGTTAGCTATTGAAGGATACAATCTCTATCGAGCCCTCTATTGAAGATTTCTCCATTCATTCATATTCATCCAAGCCTTTTCCTATGAAAATATCCATTCTAGATTGGTGTTTAAGATCTAATTCCATTGATTTGAGACATCCTACATATGTTTCTACATTCATTTGAAGCATTTCTACTTGTGGATTCGAGGATTTGAATCCTCCAAAAGGATTTCAATGTAAGCAAGGTGAAGAGATCCATTTACTTTGTTTATTTGTATTACAATTTCAATTACATTTCAAGGTTGATTCCAAACTGGGGTTTGACCAAGGCAAACCCACCCATCCCAATAGAAAAACCCTTTTTCTTGCAAACACATGTGTGGAACAACGAATTAAAGTGCAGATTTGGATACCCTTTTTGCCAAACTTGTGAGATCTGCGAACATAAATTTAGTCATAGCAATGCAGGTCAAGGTCAACATTTTGGGGCACAATTATGCCTAGGGTAAGATTGTGCCCCGCTATCTGGCTCAAGGTTAACTTGCTTTCAAAAGGACAAAATTTTTATGGGTTTTCTTCATCTCGACATTTCCAATCTAGAATAGGTTGTAGAATTCTCTGAAACTATACACAGACATCAGAAATCAACATTTTCCATATTCGTCCTACTTTGAGGTTAGTATTTGTCTTTTATTCATTCAAGGTCTCAAGTACTTACTTTCTATATTAGATTATAGGATTTCCTCCTTTCTTCATATTCTCCATTGTTTGATTCATTTGTGCATTGATCACTTTTTTGTGATTGATCAATTTGGATCATTCCTTTTGGGAATTTGGGTTAAGGATAGATCCTATATTCTCCCTTCACATATTTATTTTTATCATCCATACTTTCCTCTATCCAATAAGGTGAACACATACAATCATTTTTCACCTTATTTAGAGGGAAAACCCTATATGAGGTTATCTCATGAGGTTGCAAATTTTGTTTTAGGGTTTGGAAGTGTATTCACTCAATTCAGATAGTTTACATATCTAAGAATAGGGAGTTTTGAGAAGGAACCTCGATGACTTCCTAGGTATCCCTCTAATCTTATTGTATTTATGGAGGCTTTTAACCAAATGGATGCATTGAATATAAAATACTCTAACGAGAAGAAGGGTTTTACTTTCCCTATTTCCATGTATTTTAACTCATGCAAGACTCTTGTAGCTCTGAAAAGTGTTGAGAAAATATTTGAGGGCTACCGTTTTCCCACTCTACCTATAAGAACCTAATTCAATAGTAAAGGTTTTTCCACAGTGAATTTATATGGTGTTCAAAACATATCCATAATCCCGCATTGGAGGATTTTGGGCAGATTGTATTAATGAAATGGAAATCTTTACGATAAATTTTATAACCAAAATCACTCTACAAAAATTGAATCCTTTGGGGTCAATTTGAACATCCTTGTCAAAGAACATGAAGAAGACATCATTGTTGGTCATTAGTTCCAAGAGATGAAGGACAAAGTTATTCTTAGGATAGGTTGGAGTAAGTATGAAGTCTTTGATTTGGAAACACAAACAACTCCTATAATCAAAATAGAAATGTATTGGTTGGAGGGAAAATGAATAAAGAAGGTTGCACATGTTGGTGACAAAGGACCTATTGGTCCTTTAGCCCAAGGTGATATTTCTACTATTCCCATGGTGATTGATGAGAATACATCAATTGAACTAGCTAAAGGAGACACATAAAGTGGAGGATATTGGATCAACTAGATGAAATTAGAGTTGCAATTAAAAGTTTGTGTGAACTAGATGAAGAGAATACTCCTGCAAAGCAAAAGGAAGGTGAAGATGATCCTAAAGAAATGTATCATAAAATTATGTAGGATACCACCATATCATTGATAATGGAGATCTCTTATTCTCCTACACCTACTACCATTATGACCCTCTCATCTTAATTAGGAGTAGGTGATGTTATAACTAGTTCTCCCGCCCCCACCCTATATGGTTAACTCAATAGGTAGAAAACAAATGGAGGAAAGTCATTCCAAACATTGAGGAAGTGGACATTGTATCCTTGGGCTTTTAGGGTTCAAAGAGACTTAAAAAGGCTAAAATATTATCTATGGTGGGTGCTTATACTAATGAAAGATACTATATCCTTGAAATAACTTATCTTATTAGGGATAAAAATATGGATTTTTTGTCCACTCGCTAATGAAATAAGTTATCCTTTTCTTTTATATTAGAATTAGGTAATCTCTCTAGCAATTTTCTTATCAATCTGAAAACTAACCTTCTTTCTTGAAATAATGGTCTTTTATATGATCCTTGATTACTCAACTACAATCCATTCTTTGAGAATTCAAAATTTGAATGCATCAACGTATGTTTAGCTTGTACTCATGTCACTATTGTGTATCACTCTTGTTGGATGTACCTTGTATGTATAGAAGTCATGGATGCTATATGACTTTGATAGCTTATCCATTTGGAAAGAATTTAAAATCAAATTATTTCATCTTCCCTTGATGTAATAGTACAAATTTCATTAATTGGAAAGTTAGACACAAACCACCTACTTTGTGACATGTTTGTCACCTGTATTTTGCTCGTGTCCTTCATCTAACTACCTTTGGTCAAACTAGTCTTCATGATCACCACTCATTTCATCTTTCATGCTTCCTTGACTTCTTGCAACACGTTCTTACATAATTAGGACCAATTTCTCCAAGTGTGAATTTCCTTATGACTTCCTTTTCTTGTCATATTCTTATCTTATCTCTAGTCATCTATAGAAAAAAGGAGCACTCATGTGTACACACTGCATCATTGGTTACAACCTTGTATCACTTGATACTATGTCTTAGTCTTTGATATCAATACCAACCAACTCATAACTGGTCACACTGATAATCTCCACCAATATTGTTCCTTAGTCTTTTGACATTAATGCCAACAATCTCCCCCTTTGGCATTGATGACAACACATAACACTTTCAATACTTGTAGTTTGATAATTGTACCTTGTAATGTTTGTAGTTTACTACATCATAATTATCAAATAAATTCATGACTTTATCTTTTTACGTTCTTGATCCACATCTCCCCATGGGACGATGCCACTTGCTCCAAGTTCATTACTTTCCATTTCTACATTTCTTTTTTTTTGTGCTTTGTGTACTTGTTCTACCTCTTTTTGCCTTGCACTTTCTTACTTCTCCCCTTACTTCATTATGTTCCTCTTCTACTTCTTCTATAGTGAGTCTCTCTCTTCTTGTTAGGTATCACTTTCTTAGCTTGTCCCCTTCATTCTCTTGTTCTTCCTCTTTCTACTTTGTTGACTTCTCCCCCTCTGACAAAAATGTCAAAGGTGCATCTTTTGTCTCAACAATTACCTCCCTTATGGATTAGTCCCACAATTTTCATCAATCCACTTCATGGTTAGTCATTAGAGACTCTAGATTGATGACTAGCCTTTTGTTATACTTTAGGCTTGATAGAGGTAATACCCCTATATTTTCTCTAAGATAATCAAAGGTATCCTTCTAAAGAGGTTTTGTAAAGATGTCTACCAACTTTTCTTTGGTTTGTATGTATTCCAACCTGACCTCTTTCTCTTGCACTTTCTCTTTAAGGAAATGGTACTTGATTGATATGTGCATTGTTTTTAAATGTATAACCATGCTTTTTGATATGTTTATTGCACCTGTGTTGTCATAGTTGAAAATCTATGGTTCATCTATTTTTCTTTAATTCCCTTAATAAGTTGTTTGATCCAAACAATCTGAGTGCAATTCACTACTACTACTGCATACTCTTCTTTTTCTATTGACTAAGATATATGATTCTTCTTCTTACTAGTCCAAGCCATTAACCTTACTCTAATAAAGAATGCACCTATGGTCATGATCTTTCAATTATCTATTTCTTTTCCCATTCTACATCAATAAAAATGTTGAGCTCAAATTTACCCATGTGAGGATACCATAGACCATACTCTTTTGTACCCCTAAGGTATTAGAATACCCTTTTTAGAACAACTAAATGAGATTCCTTTGGATTAGTTGAGAATCTAGCCACTATTCCAATAGCTTATGTGATGTCTGATCTACTATGTACTACATACTATAGTTTTCCAATCATAGATCAATAAAGAGTCCCATTTAATTCTAAGATCTCATCCTCCTTTGATAATTTACAACTAGTTACTATTGGGATGCCTAAAATATTGGCCTCCTCTAGACTGAATGTCTTCAAAATATCCCTCACGTACTTTTTTTGTCCTATGAAGATTCTGCCTTTAGTTGGGACACTTGTAATACAATTAGGAACTTTATTTTATCAATCATGAAAATTTCAAATTCCTTCTTCATTTATTATGCAAAAGTTGTGCTCATCTTCTCAGCTCATCCAAAGATGATGTTGTCTGCAAATATTTTAACAATTAGTAACCCAACTTCTATCTCCTTCTTCAGGTAGAGATTGCTATTGTCACTCATTCTCACAAATCCAATCTTGATTAAGTATGAGTGAGGTCTCTCGTACCAAGATCTTGGTGATTGTTTATGTCCATATGGGATTTCTTTAGTCTACATACTTGGTTCTTACCTTCTTCAGTCTCAAACCCTTCTAGTTGTTCTATGTACACTTCTTCTTCCAGTACTCCATTCAAGAATATGGATTTCACATCCATTTGGTACACTTTAAATATCTTATATGCCACAAAGGCTAGGACTACCCTAACTCCTTCCAATCTTTCCATTAGTGCAAAGGGTTCCCCATAGTCTATTCATTTCTCCCACGCATGCCCTTTGTAAATAAGTTTGGCCTTATTTCATATTACTTCTCCATCCTCATTCATCTTGTTCCTAAATATCCACTTTGTATCAATTCCATTTTTTTCTTTTAGCTAGGCCACCAAGGTCCATGTTTCAATTTTCTCTATTTGGTCAATCTCTTCCTCTACAACCTTTCTCTAGTCTTCATCATTTAAAGATTCCCTTGTAGCTTTGGGTTCAACATGTGAGAGAAAAAAAAAATTCTTTCTCACCTTCCTCCTCATCATCACTCTACCATCCTTCTCTCTAATGATATAATCTATTGAGTGGTGCCTCCTTACATGATTTTCTAGCACTAGTTTCTCTCTTAATGCTTCAACTTCTTTTTCTTTAGGTTGAACTGCTTCTATCTATGTTGGTTTGTGTTCTTCTATTTCCTCTATTGGTGCTTTTGCATTAGGTCAGTAAATGGAGTATATATAATTTTTTTGCAATCTTTTGGTTCTTTCTTTATTTCTTATTTTTTATTCTTTGAGAACTATTCTACCCTTGCACTTCCAAATTCCACAATCTCATTTGTTCGGGTGTTCAAACACTAATAATATTTTCTCATTGTATAATATCCCAAAAAGGTTACCTTTATCACCTTTTGCTCAAACTTTCCTTTATACTCATTCCTTTTATGTAGCACTTGCTTTTGAACACTTCGAAGTAACTCAACAAGGGTGAGTGTCCAAACCATAGCTTATATGGTGTCTTGTTTGTGCCTTTTTTCACTTGTACCCTATTCAAGGTGTACATAATTTTGCTCACAACTTCTCTCCAACAAATTTTTGCAACAATGTTTTGACACAATCTATGATTATCTAGTTTCGTATTTCTACAACACCAATATGTTGTGGTGTCCTAGGAGATGAAATTTATCTTTTCATATCATTTTCATTGTAGTATATCTTAAATTATTATGAGGTAAACTCTCCTCTCCAGTATGATCTTAGGAACTTCATTGCCTTATTAGTCTCCTTTTCCACTTTGGATTTAAACGCTTTGAACATGTGATGTGTTTCTAACTTTTCCTTCAAGTAAATAATTTACTTCATCATAGAAATATGTTAGATTAATTAGATATTTTCTAATTAACTGTATTTCATTTAAGCTAAATAGTAGGCATCTAATAATTAATTATTATAAAACAACCTAGGTTTTACCTTTTAGGGTTTTTATCTCCTTTATAAGGATTTATCTCTTTGCAATTATTGATTCACTTTTGATTAATAGCAATTTCTCTTTTTTTCTCATCGAGAATATCTCCTCTGTGGATCTAGGATTTTAGACTCTATAGATTTTGCTTCTCTCTTTTTGTGACAGGCGTTTGCATACATGTGATTCATGGGAGCTGTAGAATTGATCTTTCATCAAATTCAACATGGTATTAGAGCTCCAGATCTTCATGCCCCTACTCTGTTTGTGAGAGGTTTGGCTTGCTTTTTAGACCTATGTTTTCTCTTTCAGAGGGTTCCAATTTTTAAAAGTGTTTTATATTGGATCTGGGGGACCTATTTTTTGGAGCACTTTGAGCTCAAACAGACATCATCATTGATCTCTTAGCACTCAAAAGACCCCATTACCATATAAAATTCCTCCAATTTAGATACTATTGAAATCTAAGGCAAAAAAAATTAGCCCAAGGCCATACCACCTTGGGCTCAAAAAATGAGGCGACAATTTATTTATTTTATTTCTCAAATAAATAAATAAGTTTTGTAGACATTGATTTTTTTAAAAGGTTTCACATGAAGGAGGCATTCCTTTTTAGGGAAGAAAAAGTTTTTATGGGCCACGCGCTTGTGGCGGCCCTCTTGTTCTTTGTTGGTTACTCATGTACCTTCATTGGGCCCTATTAGTACCATCAAACTCCACTAATGTCACCCCTACTATTGATGAATAGTTAGGCTCCACACCAATCTGTGATCTTGACAAGTGCTCATTTTTTTTAATGCATGAACTATTTTTTAAAGGATGCGTTGACCTTGGTTTGCAAATTGTTTTGATCTGGAGGTGCTTTTTGGTGAACGGCAACCTTTTGTAATGATTAGACAACTTGGGAACACATGGAACCCTCTTTGGCTCTCACACATGTGTGAATTTTGGCAATACATGCACAGATTGGTGACGCATGCCCCCTAATTTTTAATTGGTCCCTTGTCTTGGACATTGCATGCCACCTTGTTTTGGGCAGCTTGGGACCTCCGCCCAACCTCTAGAGTTGGCACTATTTTTTGGGGGTTCAATGAATTATTGGTGGTTTTTCCCCTATTAGTGCATTTGGGAAAATTATGGAGTTTTTGGCACCAAAATTTTCAGCATCCTCACATGCACCATGATTTGCATCCATTTTGGCCACGTCAACAAACCCTTTTTGACAGGTGGGCTTTTTCTTTACCTTTGCAATGGAGGTTTAGGTCTTTTTTTGGTAGTTTGTGGGATACTTTTTGCATATAATTTCCAACACAATATGATTCGGTTTCTTTTGGTGGGAACTTTTTCATCCGTGACCCCTCTACCTATTATGACCCACACACCACCATGTGGACATTCATCAGAGACTCTCTTTTTATGAAACCTTGAGAGCCCATTTTTTGTGCTTGTACATGAGACTTTTTCCATGAATGATAGTGGGTTTTTCACATGTATTATTTAGGCCACTAGCTTTTTTTCCTTTTATCTGACACTGTGTTACCGACAATAGTGATTTTCTAGCACACTAGATTTATTTTTTGGCTGCCAAGTCATTTTTTAGTCACTTTTTTGCCTTGATGACCATTTGATCATTAGAATTATGTGTTTCACTGGCTAATGTTAGTACTACATCATCAGCCTATTTATCCTCATGGCTCTATTTGGACCTACCTTTAATTTTTTGCTCACATCTTGAGTATACATACTTTTTTTTCTAGAAATGAGATATTGTCAGAAAGCTAATTCCAAGCCTATTACATTGGTACAAGTATTTTTCAATTTTGATGTTTTTTAATGGCTTTTTCTACTATCAAAGTTAGGAGTTGAGTTTTGCACTCTTGGAGACACATCTTAAGCATCTAATCTTTGATTTAGGAATTATTTATATCGTTGGGAAGGTCTTTCAGGGCTCTTTCCAGTGATGTTGATAGTTTTTAAAGATTCTATTCTAGGCATATTCTATTTTATTTTTTGCATTTTTGCATTATGGTGGATATCTTGGTTGTTTCAGTTTTGAGGATCAATTTCATTTCTTTAGATGATTCATCATGGGTTGTATTATCTATTGTATTAGCCTTATGTCTCTTTTAGTCCTTCTAGACATATATTGTAAGCATTCTTGCAATCACACTAAGATAAAGTGTCATATTACATTTATATTTTTGTTTAAGTTGTTTTGCCTTCTGATTTGAGTAGTGTCATCTAAGGACACTCATAAAGATTATTATATTCTTGGGGTTTACCATATCTTGTGCCTAATTGTACATGGACTACTCAAATTAAAGTGTCATGGGTGTTGATGTTTGCCTTTGTTTGCCATCTTCCTCTATCTAGTGAGTTTTCCTCCCATGACATTAACCTTATGATGTGTCTAAGATTGATAACCTCAATACACACATATGTATTCTTTTATGCATCTTGATTGTGGTTCCTTGACATGCAGTTCTTTTTGCCCACTTTTCTAGTTGCATATCACCTCACTATTATCTGTATTGGGGGGTTCTTTTATTCTTTCTCATGTTTCCTTGGTTTGATGGAGTGAGCTATGTATTTAGTATTTGTTCCTATGTGCTTTGTGGATGTAATTTTTGATTACCTATGCAATTCAATGAGATTGATCATTTACCATAGAGACACTCTTCTTTTCATTCCCACTTTGGTTGCAACTTACCATGTTTGATTGATCAACTCTTTAGGATTTGGTGTTTCATGCCATATGTATATTTGAGTTCAGTTGTTTTCCTTTGTATACCTCCTGATTTGAGTAGAGTCTTTTGAGAGCACACATGTAGATTATAGTCTTCTCTACCTAGTCAAGTTCTACTTTAGTGGAGGTTCCTCATATCAACTGTTACTTTTGATAGAGCTTTGCAGCTTCTACATGCTTTAGTGGTGTTCTTCATGATCATTTTTCGTTCATATATTTTGGGGCAATCCTTCACTAGTTATTTCAGCATTCTTTCCATCTCTTTTGGAGCAGGGTTTTTCCCATGTGGTTTTCTATATTTCTCCTCTTTACAGAGATTTGGTTGTGCTAGGGTACCTCATCAAGCTTTGTTTCCAGAACCCAAATCTACTTTCAATTTTAGTTTCCAGGTTTTTAGCTACTCCCTGAGTATATCTTAAATTGAGCGAGGGGGGAGGGGGGTTAGAGTATTTAGATATTTTCTAATTAATTCTATTTCACTTAAGCTAAACTTTATGCATCTAATAATTAATTCTTTTATTAATTATTACAATGCAACCTAGGTTTTACCTTTGGTAGTTTTGATCTCCTTTATAAGGATTGATCTCTTTGTAATTATTGATTCTCTTTTGATTAATAGTGTTGCCCAACTTTCAGTCTCCCCAGCCCTTTTTTAATCTTCTAGCCTGGAGTCAAGTCAAGTGCAATGGTATCTAAGTATCTAAGTCTAGGTTGATGTAGGTATATTTTCTTCTCATCATTTGTCCTTAACCTTTCTTAGGCAGGATTTTGGGATCTCCCTACTCTGCCTTCTCCCCCAAGCTTCATTTATGGGAATCATGAAAAATCAGTGTATATTGGTCTTTGGTGACTAACAAGGGTGGTATTGTTGTTGAGAGTTGTCTCGTAATGAAAATAAGGTTAGGAAGTTGTTGGATCAACACAATATTTCCCAAGTATGTCACCTTAGGGATTTCACCTATCTACCTACTCCTCCACTAGAAAAGAAGCTCACACAATGAGTTTTCAACATGCAAAGGTAGATAGCTTCTAGATGTGAATACAATATGAAGATACTTACAAAAATGTAATAACCTATTGAGACCCTAAATTTTCATAGAAAAGATGAAATCTTTTAGTTTTATATGGCGTCATAGTTCAACTACTTCAGCTACTCCTTCTAAAGCACACCCCAGAAAGCATTTTCCTGAAAGTGCAATATTACCCATTCCTAGAATCTTATGTATAGAGATATGTATTCTAAGGATATTTGAAGATATTATAAATGAAGAAGTGTAATTCATGTAGTGCCTTGATGACCAGAAAAGCTTAAGCGAAAAATGACCATTTGCAGTGGCTAGGGTAGTTGCTATTCCAATTTTCAAAGGAAATAACCTAGACCATGCACATCAGGGGTGAACACCAATAATTAATTATCACAATATAATTAGATGATTGTAAAGAAAAATATGCATTCATATTAGTGGGTTTCAAGTAATCTCTTTCCATGTCGGAGTTTCACCAGTTCAATTGTTCCTACCCTAGAGGAGCACTTCTCCAAAATAGTAAAGTTAAAATTTGAAAATGACTTGTTTAATGGAATTTTGGCAAGGAGATTCTTAGTATATGCCACTCCAAAGAGAAAAAAATTTACGTATAAAGGAGTTTCTGTAAAATGAAGAATATACTTCTCCACTTGTGGAAAAGCACCCCATAGGACACTTCTTTGAAGGGCCATATTAAAAGATAATTTTAAGAAGGCCCTAGGTATAAAGTAAAATATTTGAAGTGGAGGTGCTCTTGATGTTTTTCCTAAAGAACTCAAGGTAAAGTGGAGGCCTGAATATTAAGGTTGCAAAAATGTAAAGTATTAGCCTCTCTACTTGCCAAAGTGCACTCAAATAGGTGTAATCTCGACAAAGAGAAAATGGACTAATTATAAGCTTTTCAGAAAAGTGGTGAAAGGTCTACTCTTTTGAAAGAACTAAAAGTGACCTTTGTGGAAAGGAGGGAAAGGCTTCCCCTCCCCCCTGATTTAGTTAAGGGCATTTCTCTTCAAGGTACATTCTCACCTCCCCAACCACTTCTCCAAAGCCATTGCAAATGATGGAGAATCAAAAACTCCAATTTCATCTATGCCAAATATTAAAGGTTAAAACCTAATAAACGACTTCCTATTAATCATGGGTTTGATATGAAATGGATCTGTTGATCAATGGAATTAAATGTAAATTTGATCATGGAACCGTTAAAGGAGAATTCAAAGTTAAGGGGTTGTTATTCACTCATGTGACGTAGGAAATTTAATACCCACCATTTGAATTTGAATTCAATAAGATCAAATTGTTGGTAAGTTCACTTCTTCATATTGCAACTAACATGATTTCATGATTAGTGCTAGTTTTCTTGCTCTATGTGATGATATATAGTGAATGCCTAGAAGGATTGGTGGAACCAATCACTTGCCTGGATTAGTGAGTCAGCTTAAGAATTTCAAAGAAGCACTTGGACCACTTTTAGTTGTGTCGGAGGATAGTGCTACTAAGAGTATCTTTGATCCCAAGGAAGAGGACAACAAGATTTTACTTGTAAAGATACATTCAGAGAGACATTTTGGATAGATCGGTCATGCCTAGGTTGAAGATTTGAAGACCCAAGGTCCTTCCCTAATTGAGAACCTTGGAAATTTGGTACTAGATACAGATAATTTGAGAGAGACTATATCTAAGTACCAAGCCTCAATACAAATGGAAGTTGAGAATTTAACGTAGAAATTATCCCTATTACAAGAGGTGCTTGATATGAAGACTGGTGTTGCCATCATTCATGGCATCCTAGTGGAAACAATCAGTTAAATTCAAGAAAGAAATATTAGAAAAATTAGAGCATGAACTAAACATTCTACATAGATAAGTGATAAAGGTGATTGAAAAAGTATATGTGCACTTGAAAGATTTATATACTAAATCCTAGGTGGCTCCAAATAAGTAGCTAGTGGATATTGGGCAAATGAAGTCAAAATTCCTTGAATTCATTGAGGAAACCATTAGTCCCACCAACTTCCAAGATTTGAAGATTTAGGAGCTCACTATAATTGATAGTATTATGAGAATAGCATCAAATAAGCTCCAATTTAAGATTATCACAGTGGAGGATTTGATAGGAGATTATGACTACTGGGTGACTAGAACTGATAACATCTTCATTCCAGGTGCCAAGGAGATAAATATAATTGTTGATACCATGAAAGAACATAAGGCCAAGTCCAAAATACCCAAGAAGAAGAAATGACATGAACATAATTGTTACATTTTTTTGACGATTCTTCTTCAAAATGAATTTTGACATGTGTCCCTCTCTCTACTTTGCTCTATTTATTATAGTCATGTGATGGGGAGTTTCTCACACTTAGTGCCTTTCACTCTATAAAGGCTTTCTATATCCTTCTTAGGGTTCCTCCTGATACCCTACTCTAGAGGATATTTTCCTAATCCTCTCCAACCTAGAAACTCACCTATCAATTTCAAGTCACACTCCTAACTCTTCAAACTCGAACTAAGCACTTAGGTGCTCACCAAGTAAACAAATACACCCAGGGCTCCCAACATGGCCAACACTTGTTTTTATCATCTCCTCAATGTTCTTGGTCATTTACCAACCACTCTATACCATCCTTCCAAGTCCAAGTCTTCAAAATCACCAAATTGCTCTTTTTAGGCCTTGTAGCCCTATGAGCCCCAATTAGGCCTCCTACAAACAAGAAAGTTGAGATAACTTCAAAGAATCCTTAATAGTCCCTATTGGTGTCTTCTAGTCTTTGTTTCACAATAACCTAGGCTCAAGGATTTTCTAGGTTTCAGACTCCCATGACCTTCATACAATACTATTCCAAAAAACCCTATTTTTGAGGGTTTATAGGGCAGTGATAGCAATTCCTTCTTGGTTTGTGTAGATTTTCTTCCTATAATTTTTTCCCTAGCCTATGGAACCTAACTCTTCCTACTTTATTTCCCCAATCAATATTTTCTCATCCCAATGAAGCAAACACATTTAAACCTTCTTGCAAGCATCTCAATTTATAGCCAAACAATTCCAGGACGGCTCGGTTGCAAAAATAGAGAAATTATTCTCCCAACCTCCAAAAACCATATTTACATAATTCACAAAGGATACTTCTTGAATCCCAAAGGCCATTAGGTTTTAACCATGGGCGTTCAAGTTATAGCCATTCTAGTACAGACTACTATATATAGACCAGAGGAAACACAAAACAAAAAAATTATCAAAACATAGTAAAATGAATTCAAAATCCTCTAACAAGAACACATAGATTAGTGACATGGTATGAAGCAACTAATCCATGCAAAATAGTAGGAGGATCAATCCAAAATAACAAATATTAAGCCAAAAACATGTTTTCTGTGTATTTCTTTCCTCCTTCACACGAACAGTTCGTACAAGCCAACTTCCAACCCTTCAAAAATGACTAATCTATCTTTATATACATTGTTTCTAACTGTCCACACCCTAATTTTGGATCCTAGACCTCTTTAGTGCCTATTCCTAAATTTGAGGAAAAGTTGTCATGAGAAACTTTTTCAATTTTTGCAAAAATTACCTTTTAATCCCTCAAACCCACCTAGTTGGATCAAAGTCCATCCAAATTGATCCAAAAACATCTATGGACCTCATTTTAACAATAATTTCTCAATTTTGAGGTATTTGGCAACTTTGATCATAGTTGGCCCTATTAGGACCTTATAGCACTAACTAGGTCTTAACAACTACAGCATGACCAACTCTTGCTCTCAACCTTTTGACAAATTCTCCAACACACCTTGGGACTTTATAACTAGTAATTATTTTCTAAATGGTGGGCTAAACCAGTTACAAGACAAAAATGACTATTGGGATTTTCCTTTGCCCTAAGGTGCTCCTGCACCACCATGCATGGCAATTATTCTCTCATGTATAAGTATTGGTAATGAATGACTACCAGTTAATTCTATTTTGGGCTATCTCATTCAAACTAGATTTAAATCATAATGATGAAATGTAACTACCCAGATCTCTATGAGGGGTCTATAAATGTAACCTTTAAATATGAATATAAGATTGACAAACTTTTTGTGTGTGAATTGGCTTAGTAGCTTTATCTACCTGATTTATTGTAAATGTTTTTTGTTCATTTCATATTAGATTAGTTTTCCTTGGGATCGAAAGACAATTGTATGTGATGTTGTTAATTTCTTGTTGATCTGAGTGTTAGTATAATGTTGACAGTATTAATAGACTTAGTATTTCTTTTCATGTGCAATTATATTTCTTTTCTTGGGCCTACATTGGTTTTCATAATAGTTGTATGTTCATTTCAATGGTTGGGAATGGGCTTATTTAATGAGAATCAATTCAAATTAGGGGAATACTTTGAGTTGTAACTTGATAGGGTGGGCTTTGTATCATTTCATCATTGAGTTTTTTTCCTTGTTGATGCTATAGTATTTAGGTAGTGTAGTCATGAATGGTGTATGGTGAGACTAGAGTTGAAGTAAGTTGAGAAGTTGTTGTTGGGCAACTTTGTCTTGTTAGAGAGACAATAAGGGCCATGAATGTTCTATTTTCATTGTGCACTCCTCGCATCTAGTAGCACTAAGAGTAGAAGAAAAAGTTAGAAGTAGTATAGAAGAGCTATAAGATAGCTCATTTTAACCACTTTTGTGGGTGTTTTAGGTTGTCCAAATCCTTCGATTTGCCTAGGTTTCTTGTGTCTGCAAGTAGTCTAGTTATTTCCTCTATTTCTCTCTAGTTAAGAGCATACCCCCAAACCCCTAATCTACTAAAGTCAAAGCTTATTAAAAATCTTTGCAAATCAAGGGAGTTGTACCTTTCAATCCAGAGGGCAATGATATAACACATACACTGACTCATCTACTACTTACAACCTTTGCCTCTCCACACATTGGGTATTCAAAGAGTCAAGGTATAAGCCACACCTAAGAGGGATAGATTGTTAACCAACAATAACAATTCCTCTTTTTACTCATCAAGAATGTGTCCTCTGTGTATTTGGGATTTCTAGCCTCCATAGCTTTTGCTTCTCTTTTTATGTGATAAGTGTTTGTATACATGTGATTCATGGGAGCTATGGGGTTTATCCTTGACCAACTTCAACAAAAAATAATCTATGAACAACATGAAAGACCTATCACTAGACACTCTTAGTCCTCATAAGACCACATCGGTCAAAATGCACTAACTCTAATATCTATTCAGAAGAAAATGACTTACTAGAAAAACTAGAACTAGCCAACTTTTCCAATTGACACTATTTACACATGACATTGTCAAGCTTTGTGATTGGAGGCGAGCCTCTTAAATATTTTTTCTTTTCTATCTTAATAATGTTTTCGAAGTTTACATGGAATAACCTTTTTTACCACAACCAACTATTATCAGACTTAGTTATCAAGTAATTATTTAAATAAGTATTGAGGTAAATATATTACCTCTGCTTTTCTCAGCCACAATTAGTAGTTTACTTGTCTTTTCAAGAATCTTGTAAGGACCTTTGTTAAACTCAAACCTATAACCTTTATTGTTGAGTTGAACTACACTCAATAAGTTACCACTTAATAAATATTTTTATAATAAGTGGATTAATTCATGGATATGCTACCCTTACATTTATCGTGCATGGAAAATCATTTCCAAATCTTATGATTCCTCTGTCATATTCTTCCATTTTGTGGAACTTTCTTTGATCACCGATCATGTAATGAGAACAACTATTGTCTATGATCCATTTTTTGTTGTAGTTGCTACTTTATCTGAGGGTTCTCTCTACCTTTTCTTCCTTTATAGAAATAAATTATATCCCTCCTCATTACCATCAAAATAGGTTGACTCATAATCAATCAAACCTTCTTTATCAATGTAGCAATACTTTTTCTCTTAATTTTGGGATGGCAATGGATAGCTTGATGTATAATGAAATTTAAAAACTTCACTTATATGTTTCTTCCTTTCAGGAGAAGTCCATATTTTTACAGGTAAAGTTGAATGAGAAAAGTAAGAAGCAGAGGAAGTTGGAATATCTGGTTGGGAACATCCCAACTAAACTTTAGGATCATGAAGCTTCCCTTAAAAAAATGATTAAGGATAGTGAGATGAGTATGAAGGGTGTCACCTCGTCCATCCTGGCTATTGTTGCTTCTATTGGAAAAGTTTCTCCGGATGAAGCTAACTTGACTGGTCATGCACTTATCTTGGTTTGTGGTCCAAGTAGAAGAGCCAGACAAGGCACTAAGAAAGTGGACCTCCAGCTTCCTGTGAAGAATATTCAAGACTCTCTCAAAGAGGTTGTTGTCTTAGGCACATCTATTACTGGTGTTATTAAAGATCTAGTCTAAGTTTTTAACTAGGTTTTTTTGTTGACTTTTGGTCTCTATTTTTTTGTTGATTTATGTTGGTTTCTAGTACCTATAAAACTAGCTTGACTTGGTTTTTGGTCCCTATAAAACTAGCCTTTGAATTCTACTTTGATATTCTAGGTTGCTGGTCCCTGTAAAACTAGCTCCTGACTTTGGTTCTTTTCTATTTGGGGTTTTAGATCCCCTTTAAACCTGCTTTTACCTAATCAAAACAATTCTTTTTCTCGTTTCCTTTGAAGCTTGTCCATATATTTCTCTTTTCTTTCTTAATGGGCTCCAAACATCTCCCAACTATGTGAACTATCTTTTTGCAATTAAAATACTTGAACAAAAGTTTACCTTTGTACTTCCCTTTACCTCTCGGTAGTCTTGTTGTGAACAAAGCCTCCATTTGTTCTTGCTCATCTTTCTCAACAAAGAAACTTTCAAGATATCTTCTATATCTAGAAGTTCTTTTGGGTGCAATCGAAGCTTTGAATTCAGCTTCACCCTCGGGTTAACTATTGTCAAATTTTCTCAACTTGAATATAACTAACTTTCCCATCAAGGCATCAAGAGATGCCTCACCTTTCTCTAGTGACCTTAGTTCCTGAATGGTTGAGACTCTTACAAAATACTAAGGTAGTAGAGTCATTATTTTTCTCACCAACCACCATATCTTTTATTCTTTCTATATTAATCGATGTTCTCTCCTTCTTACATCCTCATGTCATTATATTTTCCTCTCAAATAGTTTTCCTTTGCCTTTTGGGCTTGCTTGTCTCCTTAATAAATAGTCTTAAGCTTCTCCCAATTTTTATATGAAATCTCAAGGTCTTCTACATCAAAAAAGGAAAGATTACTTAACGGTGCATCTATGGTGGCTACATGAGCTTCCTTTTCCTTTGTTTGATCTACATCAAGCACACCTGCAAGTTGAAAATATTTAGGTTCAACATGCTTCCATTATGTATCTCCTAGTGTTTTGAGATGCAATTTCATCTTTCTATACCATAGGGCATAGTTTTCCTTTGAAAATATTGGTGCTTCCACTATCATCACTTTGATCTTTCCCTAAGTGGTTAAACTTCTACTTACAAAAGACCAAGTTCTAATACTAATTATTGGTCCATTCATTCATAAATATACTAGGGAGAGGGGGAAGAGGGGTTGAATTAGTATTTTTAGCTTCAAATTTTCATCAAAATATACCTCACATTAGTCTATTGAAATGCACGACTATAACTTAGTTGGTTACGATTAAGCAAAACATTCAAGACACAAGTAGCATCACATAACACACAATTTTATTTCATGGAAACCCTATTAAGGTGAGATCTAAGATGTGTGAGATGATCCTCACAAATATTATATTCTCCTAAGGTTTTCCCAATTAAGAGTTTAACTTTGTTAAAATATTACAAAGACATTATTAAGTGTCACTCGGTCAAGGGATTTGGTTGACTTGTGAGAGTATTATCCAGTTAAGAGAACTTTGGTTAAAGGAATTGGAACAAAAATTAGTGTCACCCTATTAGGAGATTTGATACAAAGAATTTGTTAAATTTCATCCTCAACAGGATTTCCTAGTGTAATAATTGTAAAACAACAAAATGATTAACCTAAACAAAGTAACAACTTCACCTAGCTTGATGTAGATCACTTTGATGCCCCTTGGACTTGTTTGCAACTTTCTCTCCACTCTCTTAGCTTTGAAACTTACACATGATTACTAATGTTCTTTACTATGATAGCTACATCACACTTGCCACTTTTTTTATTGATACGTTGTCTCTTGTCAACACTCTTCGCTTTCACAACCTACTCTTATCTCTTCCTCTTCTCCTTTTCTTTGAGATTATAATCATCTCAACTCTCTAGAATTTGTCTTATTAATCTGTAATCTAACCTTTTTTCTTCAAATAGTGGTCTTTTATATGATATTTTATCACTTAGCTACAATCCATACTTTGAGAATTAAAAATTTGAATTCATCAACCTATGTTTAGCTTGTAATCAAGTCATCACCATACATCATTCTTGCCAGATGTACCTAGCATGAACAAAAGTCACAAATGTTTTATGATTTTGATAACTTGTTCATTTGGAAAGAATTCAAATTTAAACCCTTTCATCTTCCATTGATGCAATGGTACTAACTCTATTAATTGGGAAGTCATGTGTAATCCACTTGCTTTGTGACATTTCAATCATGTGTATCTTGCTTTTGTCCTTTATCTAACTTCTTTGGCTCAAACTAATCTTCTTGACCACTAGTCACTTCATCCTTCATCCTTCCTTGACTCCTTGCAATATGTGCTTACATAGTTAGCCCATTTTTTCTATGTGTAAATGTCCTTATGACTTCCTTCACTTTTAATATGCTTACTTGTGGATGGAAGATGTGCTCATGTGCACACACTACATCATTGGTTACAACTTTGTACTTGTTGATATTGTACCCTATACTTGTGCACTTCTCTAAAC
The DNA here is from genome assembly GCA_028749045.1 of Cupressus sempervirens. Classification (NCBI taxonomy): domain Eukaryota; kingdom Viridiplantae; phylum Streptophyta; class Pinopsida; order Cupressales; family Cupressaceae; genus Cupressus; species Cupressus sempervirens. The sequence goes on along the minus strand of CM053793.1, from coordinate 54,734,843 downwards.
CCTTCTATCTAAGGTATTCCATGAGTTGGAAAGCTTGAATTTCAGCTTAGAGCTCCATAGTCATGGAGTGTAAGAGGCATACACATCAGCATGAAGAGGACTCTCAACCAAGCCTTAGAAACTCAACCCTTGCTAGTAAACCATGAAATGGGAGATTTCTTTAGACAAGAGAAAGAATGCTAGTGTCAAAGAAACTATTTGAGCATGCAATGCAAGAATGAGACTATGTTAATATGAGATGCATAATGCAAGTTTACTAATCAAAATAAGAGTGTTACAGCCATGTTAATTAAGCTAACTGATCTAAGCTATTGCAAAAGGAAACTAAGATATTGCAAATGAATCTAAACTAGGATGTGAATACAATAATAAGACAAGAAGATATAAGTTCTCCATAATTCTATAAGTAAACCTGCAAAATAACATTAGCTCAAAAATAGATCCTTAAGAGGAGGACAGAGCTCTCCCTTTTAAAAGTGTATGGATGATTGAGATCATGATCAAGAAGTGGATGATCAAGGGTGGGAGTTGACTTTTAGCATGACCCATGTGTGAGATCATTTCCACCATTCTTTTTAATTTGTAAATAGGAAAAAGACCTTATGTGTGCACATTAAGTGGGTTAGAAGAATGGGGTATTTTATTTAATTAAAAGAGGATATGTTCTTTTAATAAAATATGGACTTAGGATATTATACTCAAACTATAGTTTAAAATCAAATAAATTAAATTTTAGAAATTTGGCCTTAGTAAATGATTAAATAATATAGACAAAATGTTGAAAAGAGGGCTAATAGTCTAGATGACCATCTTTAGGTGACTACATTTCCTCCTCTTTGATTAATGTGTGATCAATCTAGGAACACATTGCATCAAAGAATAAAGAATCCAAGTAGGTAGTAGCAGATAAAGAAATTTGATTTCGAAGAACAAAAATGCAAAGTGAGATGGAAAGTCTTGAATGCACAGCCTAGTAGCGAAAGTATTGAACACTAGGAGAGAGAAGCAATATTCAAACTCAAGAAGAGTACTAACATCAATCAGATTAAATAGATTAAAGAGAAAAATGGAAAAGTCAAGCATATGCTCCTGAGAAAATAGATAGCTATAGCAAACAAACAATGATAGAAAATTTCTGCCCCCTTAGGATCAAAATCAAAATGAGGTAAAGGGAATGCAAAATGAGAAAGATATGATTGGATTGAGATAGAAAAATTTCCATAATGATAGATGTGTGATTGAAACCAAAGAGTGACCATAAGGAAGTGATAGAATGCCTCATTTTGACTAGAGTTGACCAAGAAGGATAAAGTATGAAATTTAGGTCAAATCAAGTAGAATGATGATCTAGAAGTGAAATTAAGTGAACTGGTGAGAAGTGTAGAAATGATGAAGACATGAAGTGAATATGCCCATGCAAAGATTTGAATATTAGACCTCAAAAGGTCAGCTAACAACATAAAAGAAGACATAATTTTAGAATGTGATTTTCACCATCAAGATGAACTCAAAATTTGATTTCAATCATGAAAATGGATGGAAGATGTCGAAATTAGTCAGGGGTGTAATTTTTGCAAAATTCTAAGGAGTTTGAAAAATGGGTCAAAATTAGGTTGAAGAACTATATAAGGGGTCCAAGGGTCATTTTCAACTCATTTTGTCCTTTATGAATTTGAGAGATTTTGAGTGACATGAGAGAGAGAGATGGCTATGGCAAGTGTTCTGACTCACCAACACCATTTTAAGCACAGTCAGTTGCACAGCCGACCTGCAAACTAGAAGGCCTAGGTACGTATTCAAACATTTCACAAGTTTGGGTCATTTATTGCTCTTTTTAGCACATTTTATGTATTTTAATGTCTTTTATGAAATAATGATGTGATACTTTAAAAGTATCGCATGCCTATTATAATAAGTATCGCATGATATTTCTAATGACCAAAATGTATAGCACAAGCTTTATAGGGTGTATCATGTGGGAAGCACCCAAATCTCGCATGACATTGTGTGAAATATCGCCCAAGCTAGAAGCATTGCACAAGTAGTTTAAGAAATATTGTACAATACTATATCAACAAAATGTATTGCACAATTATTATAAGTAACTCATAGCTAATTTTTGAGCATTTTTCATGTTTTTAGACAAAATTTGAGCATGTGATTATATCTTTCCTTCATGCTTAGTTGTTGAGAGCCTTTCTTGATCTATTATGGTTGGTATTAATGCTCTTTTTCTTCTCATCTTGGTTATGCAAATAGTGTTTCCAAAATTATTGATCAGAGCCCCCAAGGTGGTGGGGCTATGCTTTGTTTGCCATCTAGATGATGATGAGGTAGAAATAGTAGAGAGCATGGGTTTTGGTTGGTTCCTAAAAATGCCCCATATCTGAGAAAACCATGGATTACTAACAGTATTGGCCGAGAGGTGGCACAGTGAGCATAACACCTTTGATTTGTCCACTAGTGAAGCCATGACTACTCTCAAGGATGTGTATCACATACCATGTCATGATGATCCAGCTAGTATGATAGATATGTCTTGATGTTTGGGTTTTTAGGTTCTTAATTTTCATAATATGAACATTTTCATGTCACTGGTTTACTATGATCTGACCCCAACATAAGGGAGATTACCGATACATAAGTTTTTTGAGTATGTCACCATCCTAGACCATCATCTCAACTAGGAGAGGTTGATGGATGAGTACAAGGATCAACATCCCTTAGTCTACCTTATGTGTTCACTAGTTGTCTAGGCCCTTGTCACAAACAGGAGCCAAAAGGGCTTCCCTTTAGGGTGGGGCCAATTAGTAGCAAACTTGATTGGGTGGCCCTAGAGGATGGCATGGGGACTCACAATTCTTGCAGATATGTACCATGAGCTACATGAGATAATGTATCGAGAGGGTGGATGTGGGCATGCAGTGTGGTTTTAGCTTACATTTAGGCCTAGGAGAACATAACAGTAGTGCAGCCTCAAGTGCAACCATAAGAGTGGGATCATTGGTTCATCTATAGGTATATAGGGTTCATTCCTTAGACACACAATGAAGATGTGACATATTTTAGGAAGCTCTTTGATGAGTTGACATCATTTGTATGCAGACCCTATAGGCAATGTGTGAGATGGGCTGATGCATAGGAGCTAGAGTACATGTGTTATGGTAGACCAATCGTCAAGAGACATTTTGATATTGTAGAGTGCTTCATGATCAGTCGATATGGAGGCAATTTGGTTAGAGACAAGTGATATCAACTAAGGCTACTACATATGTCTACTTCTAATGAGAGGAGGATCAGGGATGATTGTTGATGCTAGACTATTAGATAGTCTTGAGAGATACAATGACCTTACAATGTGAACCATGGGACTACTAGTTAGATTTAGCAGATATGTGGTAGACCCAACTTATTTACATGAGATGTAGAGGCATCCATTTCCTTTATTTACACAACCAAATGAACTTCTTGAGGCAATGGGATAGGGAGGAGATGGCGAAGGAGGCAGAGGTAGAGGGGTGAGACAGATAGAAGTGGGGAGTTATTCCTAGGGGGTTGCAGAGGACAAAAATGGACTTAGAGTCAAGTTACGAGGGAGGAGGAGGAGGATCTTGAGGAGGTGGAGTAACCACTGAGGCAAAGGAGGGTGGAGAGAGCAGAGCCACAACAAGACAAGCCTACAGGGGAGGTGGAGAGGATCCTAAGGATGCTTGGATTCAAGTGCTAGAGGTAGAGATTCAGGGGTTGAGGATGACCATTGCAGTTAGAGACTAGTAGCTGGTGGATGCACGGGTAGAAGCTAATAGGCAAGAGTGAGCCTTGAGAGATGATCTAGTAGAGTCTTAACATGAGGTAGAGTGATAGGGAGCTAGGGCAGTGTACTGCAATGGAGTCTACATTGTTACAATTCCTATGAGTTAACGGGTACCTCTGTATTTAGAGAGAGCTGGTAAATCAAATCAGCCACCATTAAGGGCACCAGTAGCTCCTCCATAGACACAACTTACTCACGAGGGGGGGAGCCAGTCTTAGGTCTAGGACTAGGTCTAAGAAAATGTCCTTATGACACTTTCAATGTATATATGTATTTTTTTGAGATAATTATCTAGCTTTTGGATCCAATTGATCTTCATTGTGTACTTGTCTCATTTTATGCTTATGTGATGGATATTTTATATGGTTTCATCACTTGTGTTTTCATTTCTATGTGATGTTGCTCATGTATGCTTATGTATGCCTAGTCTTGTTGGTAAATGCTTATGTATGCCTAGTCTTGTTGGTAAATAGATTTGTCTTTTTAATAAAATAAACAATTAAAACACTTTATGCCCAATCTCTGAAGACAAACACAACTTTCCAATAGTTGAACAATTATTGCTCCTTAATTCTTCTCTAAATATTGCTAAGGTTCAACTCCGGCCTTATCAGATATTCAACAAAAACACCCTCAAATAAGAATTACTTTTAACCAAAAAGCAATGAGGCATCCCATCTATTCTTAGATAGGGGGAAAGATCAGATTAAAATGAATTAAATACAATGAGCGATACATATAACAATGGAAATGCATAGTTCTTCCATCAGCACATCCATTCAATATGAACAACAACAAATCAAATAAATAATCTGAACCTCTGCCGTATTTGTATCTAGTAACAAAGAAAAGCTCCACAATTCAAAATTGATTCAAAAATAAACCAACCACGAATAAATCAAAGCACAAATTCTTCAAATAGTTTATGAAACATTCATTCATCCAAAAATAATTCCATTTATGTATGCTACTAATGATTCAAAATACCTGCAAAAATTTTAAAAGGAAAAAGGAACTAAACTAAAGTCGTCAATTTTGATATCAATCGAAAATTGCCAACCCTTATTACTATTGAGTTTCATGCATAAATAGAGAAATGTCTGAGAATCTCCATTAAAGCTTAATTCTCAGACAGTTTAAAAAGGTAATGGAATAACCAATCCACAGATATGTAGACCCAAAAACTAATTACTAAAAGTTTATCTCAAAAACCTAGAGCAATAAAATTTCAAAGCTACTTAACCCGTTGTTATTCTATAAACTCCTCTTCATCCTCATCATCCTCTATGTTAATTATTCCTTGTGCCATTTTTCAACCCCTAAACACAATCATGAAGTTGAACATAGCAATTGTATTCATACTCTTTATGCTCTGGAGCTAGTTCTTCCATGTGTCTTTCTCTTGTTTCATTTTAGTGACAATGTCAAGGTATTCAGGAAGTTGTAGATTACACATGTCTATTATTGCTTCAACTTAGGCTACCTTGGTAAGATTTGTACTATTTTTAATCAGGTTCAGATGTCCTTCATACTACTTAATTAATGTCTCAATATTAGGGCCTCCTTCCTTGAACGAGGTAGAATGAGTTGAATTGATTATCTGAAACTCTTTGTTCACATTCTCCAGGGCAGCTTTGGACTCTTTCTCAAAATATTGCATGCAAGAGATGCCTAAACCATAATTTGGCATTCTCTAAGCTATGTTTTTCTACAACACATGAATCAACCATGCATCAACATGTTGTAATGGATTCTCTTCTAGGAACTTGTTTGAATGGTAATCTTATACCTCTACCAATCGAGTGACCATGGCCAACAACCATTCAACCTCTACTTTCCAAATCGTCACTTGAAGGCAAGATTCATCAAGCATAACCTTAGCCAGAGTGAAGATTTTATGTAAATCTCTGATGAGCTTAGCAAATAGGTCCACCACTTGATCAATCCAGTTATAGACAACAACGGTCATAGCTTTTCCTTTTTTCAAATCATCTATCAATTGTTGATTCTCAAGCGCACTTGGATCAAATATGAGTCATGACTGATCATGAGAAGTTGAACTCTATCCTTTCAATGAACTTATATACTCAATCATCACACTATCTCTACCTTCATCTTTTTCTTCTCAATTCCATCCTTCAAAGATTGCAAAATAATTTGTTTAGTTTATGCTTCCACCCAATGCTCTTTAGTTTCACGATTGATCACTCCCAGGTCTATGTGGCTAACTTCAATGTTACTCAAATCAAGTTCATCAGTACCTTCCTTTTGATTATATGTATCTACTTTGGCTATAATTTTACCTATCACGTTGTCAAGCACTATCTTGGTTGTACTCTTAGATCTCTTAAGTTTTGGATTCGTGGTAGTGTACTTGCTCACAATATCATCTACCAAAAAATAAACAAGTACCACGCTTCACTTTTTATTTATAGATCAACTTTCTGAGGTTCATTTCTCTTGGTTGGGTATTCATAACTTCAATCCTCCGAGGAGATGTGTCCACCATCATCTGAGCTCATTGGTGATTGTAAATAAGTTAACCAACCTATTATTTGTTAGGTTCATTATCAACATGAATAGCTTCATTAGATCTTGATGGTATAGACATTTCAGCTTTTCTCTTGGAATGAGTTTTGCATTATGAGGAAGTATCAATACTCTTCACACTACTGGCTCTTAAAGATCTCCTTCTACTTGCAAAATTAAAGGGTAGCATTAGAACATTTAAAAAACATGCTTTTTCTTTCTCATTTTTAGCCAAGAATTTGTTCTTTCAAAGACAACTTTTGTCCTTTCAAGGATATTATCTTCCTCTTCAGAATCCCAATTTATGACAACATGGTTGGAAACTAGGGACTTAGCTACTTTAGTGTCAATGACATCTGACTTATCTTCTTCAACACTTGAGATGTCCTCATCCATATTCAGTTGACACAACTTAATTTAGGAAATGATAAATTTGGAGAACTTTCTTTCCCAAACTTCCAATTCATCTGTAAAATCTTTCGAAAAGTCCTCGACATTATGTGTAGGCACAAACTTTACATTGGTTTCGAACAAGCTATGAAATGTCCTCTTAATTATCAAAATCACACCTAGCATGATAGAAGCCAAAATGAAAGTTAACTAAGTTTGAACTTATACATATGGAATCTTCCATACTTCTATAGGTCAATTTTCCTTATTTGAATGTGAAGATAATGTCTAAGGCTTCTTCATCAAAAAGCTTGTTTATGAAAGCAACTAGTTACTGAGACACTTTTGCTAAGATAAAACAATCAAAAGTATATCGAGGAAGTCATATGGGTTCACCATCGAAGCCTCCTATCCTCAAATAAGTAAACTTAGGATACTAAATGTATATGCTCCCATAAGAATAAACAAGTTTCTGAGACTCATGAGAGAATCTAAGATGAGGAGGACCCTTCATTTCAAAGCATAGCCTTCTAGAGAAAATATCACGAACTTTCCTAAAATTTTCCGTGGCTTTGTCTTTATGCAACACATGGCAATAATTATACACAATGATACCTTTGGTCCAGGGTTCATGAGGTAAATGTTGCAAATCTTGGGTACTAGCTAACATGAACATCAAATATGAGGGCATATAAAAATCTTTCTTTAGAGGTCACTTGAGCTGATTTCTCAAAGAGCTAGCAATTAACTTGGCACAATCCAAAAATTGTGACCTTTCTAACAATATCTGAATATAGAAATACATCCAATCTTCAAAAAGGCTCACATCTGAAGAACCACACACCCTGTGTAGCAAAACTATTATGTCATGAACTCATGGGGACATATGATCCTTTGTAAGGGTTTTCAGCAACCTAGAACCATATTTGTCAAGTGACACAATCCAAATTCTTGCAATAGCATTCCTATAGACATCTGGAGTTGTTGAAAACTTCACTAAGGATGATGTAGGGGTCATGTTGGCAAACTCTTGTTCTTCCAACTGAAACAAATTGGACGTGGATTCTCTGGTAATACTTAGCAACACACTTCTATATTTTTTTATAATATTATTGTTGGGTACATCATACATTTGGATACATTCTTGGATTAATTCCAAACAAGGATAAGCAAGTGGAAAAGTTGAAGTCATAATGAAATTACAATGCAAGACTTTAGTGGAAAAGGGTTTTGAAAGCTTCTTGCACAACCTCTCTATTATTCCCTCTAAATTAACCCCTAGGAGGTTTGTATTTGATATGACAGATGACTTACTATATAGACTACGAGTATTCCTAGACATATGCAAAGTGGACTTCATGACTCAGAATCTCATTTTTGGAAATAAAAGAAATAGTCACTACCCTTTTTCTGAAAAGATGAAATGCAGGAATGAAAAATATGAAAGATACCTAGCAAACAACAACTATGAAAACTATGAAAGTTGATTCTTTCTCCCAACTCCTGTAGCTAGCATTTAAATTATCTGATGAAACTTATGCATCTTTTTGCAAGAAATGATTTACTTCGTATAAACTTTGAGACAAGGACAAGGCATTAATTATGAAACGAGCATAATAAACCCTTTAGATGCCATGAAAAAAGGGGAGATGGGACTATTACAACATCTAGCAATAATTACCAAGCAAGGAACCCAAATGATATTTGCTTTCACATGCACCAAATATTTACTTTTAATCCATAAACCAATATCTCGACATGATTATTAATGATGAACCGATCTCAAAATATTAGTCATCCATCACCTTTCCATAAATGATTAGATTGCACATGAATGTGTCAGTTCCAGGATGGCGTCTAGCTATAGTGCAACTTCTCCTTGAGCTTTGCATCACACCCAACTAGGACCCACCAAAAAGTGTCGTGTGAAAATCACAAACAAGTTGAACTGAAGGAACTGTCGAGATATTGAACTATATACAAGGGCTACAAAGAGGTTCATGACTCCTTTGTACAATTTGAGAGTGGTACAAAGTGGCTCAATATTACTTAAAGAAACTTTGAACCTCTTGGCTCGATAACAACAATATACTTGGCATTTGAGGTTTCATGGGTCAAACTCAATCAACAATGGGCAAAGAAAGTTAGAAAAGTACTCTTAGGATAAGGTCTACAAATGATCTTCCAAAAATTGTTTATTTCATCTCAATTTAAAAGACTAATAAGGGGCATAACTGATGGTTCAAAATAAAATCAATTTAAGCAGGAGTGAATCAGAAAAAATAAATACATATCAAAAGAAATGGTGACTCTAAAAAATATGGAACTAACATTGGCTCTACATAGGGACTGGTTTTCAAATACAAACTAGAGAACTCATAAAATCGGGTAGGCAAACCTAAGGCAAGGAAACAAAAACAAAAACAAAAAGAAAGAACTCAAAAATAAGAACCTAAGATAAATATGTACAAAGAGAGGGAAAAACCTTCAAAACTTAAACAATTTCAAATCCCTCCCATTGTAGGTATATGATAGGATTTCACCATCTAGATAAGATAATTTTACAGCATTAGGTCCAACTACTTCCTGTACTTTGAAAGGAGCTTTTTGTGAGGACTCAAATTTGTTGTGGCTTCCTTTCTTCTCATTTTGCTTATCCTGCAAGAGAGATTCATCGCCCAGCATGAACTTTCTGGGTCTCTTATTCCTATCAAAAACTTTCTTCACTCTCATATGATGTTCTATTATTTTGTCTACCATCTTGTTCCTTTCCTCCTCAAGATTTGTCAGGTACATAATCTTTTTTTCCAAAGATGTTTGAAAAAAAAGAATCTTCTATTATTTTTTGTAATTTTGAAGCAGCAAGGTTTAGGGGTAAAGAATCTTCTACATCAATCCCATAGACTAGCTCAAATGGAGACATACCTATTGCCCTCTTAGGAGAAATTCTATCTACCCAAAGCACCTCATACAATTTCCTATGCCAATCCTTACCATTATCACTTACCAGCTTTTTCATGATTAACACTAAGTTTTTATTACTCGACTCAACCTGGTCATTACCTTGGGGGAAATCATCTAAAGCATGTGCCAAAGTGATACAATGTTTGTAGTAGAACATATTCATTTCTCTAGAAGTAAAATATGCAGCATTATTAGCAACAATTTTTATAGGTACACCGAATCTCACTAGAATATGACTCATACGAAACTTGCAAGTCACTTGAGTATTCACCTTTTTGGTTGGAATGGCCTTGACCCATTTAGTGAAATAATCGGTTGCTATTAAGATGTACATGTGTCCTTCACTTGAGGTTGGATTTATAGGGCCAATAAAATCAATTCCTAACTATCTAAAAGGTTCATCAATAATCACTAGTCTAAGAGGCAATGTAGCTAGCTGAGGTTTACCTTTGAATAGTTTATATTTTTCACAATCTTTAGTATACATATAAGTATCTTGAAACATCCTCAACCAATAGAAGCAATTTCTGAGTATTTTATAAGTAGTGATAGAACAAGAGAAATGACCTCATCATGAAAAGTCTTAAGCAACTTCTTATACTAAATTATATCTATACATCTTAAGTATGTTCCATCCAAACCTCTTTTATACAAAATACCTTGAGCTATTACATACTTTGCATCCTTCAATTTGAAATCTCTTTTCTCTTTGGGTGTCATGCCCTGTGAGCAATCTCCATAAGTCAAATAATAAGCCACTTAGGAAAACCATGAATCGGTGAGGCTTACCAATAATACTTGTGGTTGTTGTTCTCTTTCTAATGCGATGTTAGTGCTTTTAGCAATAAACTTACATAAACCCTTCCCCCTAACCAACTTCATTCACTTTATATCAATATCATATTCTTGCAACTTAGCCACCCACATAGCCCTTTTATTCATCCCCACATCTTGCTGAGTCAAAATACTTTTCACAACAGTTTCAGGAACATAAACAATAGAGAATAAATGAAGATATAGTACCTAAATTGTTTTACTACTTTTACCATGGAAAAAGCTTTCTTTTTAATGAGCAAGCACTTTAATTCATGCTTTTTAAGGGTATGTTCATGAATGCAATGAGCAATTCTACACCTTGATCATTCTTCTATATAAGTATACCTGACATCATATGTTCAGAGGTATAACAATAAATAATGAAGCTTTTCTTAAAAATAGGAGTCACTAGTGCAAGTGTGAGTGCAATGGATCTCTTGATTTCTTCAAATGTTTTCTTCCCATCTCCATTCCACCTAAACACTTCTTTCTCACTCATCATTTTTATTATATCTTCGGTAAGCTTAGCAAAATCTAGTATGAAAACTAGAAGGAAATTAACTTGTCTGAAGAAGGACTTCACACTACTCCTATTCACTAGAAGACACAACTATATAATAGCCTTTATTCTTTCATGATCTATGTAGACTCCTCTTTTTGACACAATGTGTCCTAACAATTTTCCCTCTTCAAAAAGAAATTTGAATTTTTAGGTTTTAGGGAAATACCATGTTCTCTGCATCTCTGCAACACAGTACATAAATCCTTCAAGTGGTCTTTCCTCCTTTTAAAAACATGGTCAAATCATCAAGGTAAATTACAATGATTTTGTTCCTGAGATCTTTGAAAGAGGAATTCATGGCCCACTGAAAAGTAGCACCAACATTAATGAGATCAAAAGGCATTCTGTTATAGGCTAAAGTGCCCCAAGGGGTTATAAAAGTAGTCTTGTGTTGATCTTGTTCAGATACATTGATCTGGTTGTAACCTAAAAAACCATCTAGCATCAACATCATCACAGTGCTAGCCACTACTTGAAGCAAGTGTTCCATCATGGGGAGGGCATAATTATCTTTGAGACTAGCCTAATTTAGGTTGCAAAAATCTACACAAATCCTGATTTCTCCCTTCTTCTTCCGCACTAATACTATATTAGCCACCCACATAGAGTAGTGAATGGGGTAAATAATATGGGCTTTTAGCATCTTTTTAACTTCTCTTAGGATAGCTTTGGACACTTTAGGATTGTAGTTTCTTAATTTATGTCTATAAGGAGTAGCATCCTACTTCAACGGATTATGGTGTTTGTATTCCCCATTTCTTATTTTTTTTTTAAATCATCATAACTCCATTCAAAAACATCTTTGGAATCAATCAATGATGATTTTATTCTACCTCTTTCCTCTAGGGAACATGTCCTCCCAATAGAGATCCATTTTGGATCATTCTCGCTTCCAATGCTAATCTTATCACACTCCTTGTTTATTCTAGGATCAAGGTCTTTCTTTGAAATAAGACCTTCATTCTTCTATGAGAACATATTCTCAAGGGAAACCAAGCCACAAGGGATTTTATTTCTTTTTAGATGAACTATCTTTTGTTCTTCATGGAGTTCCAAGTGATCTTCACTTAGTATTTGCGAAGAGCCTTCAAAATAAGAATTAATAAAGCACCTTGCGGAGGCCATGAGCTATTCAATATTTTTCTCATTATCAAGGACCTGCCAGTGATTTGTCTTGTCAAGTACACTAGGATGATAAATCATCTCAATTCAGTATTGATTTTGATTAAATTTAGGATGTGAAAGAAGTAATGTAGTCAATACCACTAAAGAGTTTGCTCAAGAATTCTCACTTCTAGGAATGGCTTTGATACTAAATGCCTCAAAAAACTTAGTATTGTCCCACATCAGGTTTCGGTACTACTTCAATCAATCATTCTTCATAGCATAGAGACCTCAAACTTGCTTTACAATCAACTTAGCATCTTCTCTCACTATGAGTAGCTTTATCCCTTTCAATTTTACTTCATGTAATCCCAAAAGAAGAGCTTCATAATCATAGGTATTATTGGTATTAGGGAAGTCTAATTTGAAATAATATGTAGACATATCTTCTTTTGGAGAGATTAACATGACTCTAGCTCCTAAACTAGAACTGGAACAACTCCCATTAAACTCCATATTCTTTTTTCTTCTTCTTTTGGATGGCACATTTCTTTATCAGGTCATATGAAGTAGTTTCCAGACTAACACTCTTCATATAGGATGTGAGACTTGTGATCATCTGAAGGAAATACCGTATATTTATTCTTCACTTTAGGAGCTAGTTGAACCTTCTTATTACCAATTAGAATCATTGCTTCAGACCAGTCCATTTTGATCTCCCCTCCCATGTCTTTACAAAAGGTTTAATTGAGTAACATTCGATAGCTTACTAGTATTTCAGCCACTAAAATGGTTTAACTTCAGTCTTTTCTCATGATATGCCACCAACACTGCTTGTGCATCCTTTACTTGTCCTATGAGAGGAACTTGTTTACCATCCATAGTATAAGATTTCCCAATATTCTTGGTAAGAGTCAGTCCTAAAGCTTTAGCAACTGAAGATGGCATAATGTTGTCAAAAGCATCAGAATCAGTAATACAATTGCTGAGTTTTTTCCCATTTAGTAACAATGAGATGTAGAATGGATTGGGGTTTTTATTTGTTTGTTTGCTTCAAGAATCATGGAGCTTTCTTCATCTACATGTTTCTTTGAGGTGTGCTCAAGAGTTGGAGTGGAAGGTTCAACATAATCAAAGGTTTCTCATATAAGTTTGGGAATAGTGCAAGGTTCACCTTTGATAAATTTAACTAGTCTGTATAATTCTTTACGATTGGATTTCAAATAATCAGTCATAGATATAGTAATAGAAGAATATTTACAAAACTAAATTATATTAAAAGAAGAAGAATTCATATTTGCAACAATATTTTGAGGGAAAGCATTTTCAATACCTTTATGGGTGTCTTTATTAGATTGAGATGAGTCTTTCGCCTCTGCACCTTGTGATCTTGAACTTGCTCTGGGGTGAACTTTAGATTTCTCTAACTTCCTGTTAATATAGAACATGATGGATCATTTGTGGCTAATAAGATATCCCTTTGCTCATCAGAATTAGACTCATATTCTAGAAAGAAAGTTGTTGAGGTACTTGCATCAAATGGACCAGATTCTTCTTCAATAACAATCTCATGATGACCTTCAGTTTCTTTCATTTACAGATATCTCAACTAGTCAATGCATGTTTCACCATCATGATCAGTGGTAAGCTAAAAAGAGCACATTGTCTCCTTCCTAGGAGGAGCTTCTATTTGTAACTTATTTTGTGGGTCAGGCAACTAATAAGCACCTATGCCTTCTTATGCAGGGAAGTTATTTCACCAGGCTTGATTTTGATATTGATTTGGATAAACATTAGGTCTATCCTGTTGTCTCTTTAGGGTGATAACATCATTGACTAACCTTTGAACCACAAGATTTGTGTTCTTAGAGACTTGAGAACTAGAAGTTTGAATTTCTTTCCTCCACTTCCCTACAATTATTATATCATCCTCTAATTCAATGGCTAATCTTTGAGTGGTAGCTAAATCAATGGGTATGTTTCTCCTCATTTGAAAAGAAATATCAGGGGGCATTGCTACTAGGAAGAATCCTTTTTGATTCTTGACATTTGGCCTCAAGGCTACAAGGATTCTTTCAAAAATTTTATTGTATTTAGCCACGAATTACCTCATAGGCTCGTGCATTTCTTTTGTAAGTTGTGCCAACTAAATGAGAAGGGAACTTCTATCACTAGGGGTTTTGAATCAAGCTTCAAATGTGTAAGTCATGGTATCCCAGTCTATTATGGAGGCATGTGGGAGATAATTAAACCAATTGGTTGCAACATTAGTAAAAGTTTGAACAAAGAGTCAGACTATGACATCTTCAGTAGGAACATCAATAGTTTTGCATGCTGCTTTGAAGGAATTTAGATGGTCTTCAACTAGGGTCTTTCCATCTCCATTAAACTTAGGCAAGAAATCCCTACCTCTCTTAGCCATGGCTCCAAGTTTTGCTTCGAGGTGGAGAGGTCCATCTTGTTGACCCCAAAAGGCCATGTTTGGATTGACAGTATTCAAAGGTTGAATATTTAGGAAGGTAGGAGTGGCAATACCAGGGATAACGAGAGCTTATAAAACAAGGGAAGGTTGTACTAAAGTTGGTGGAGATGTAGGTCTACTAACTGACCAAAATTTATTTTTCCTTAGAGTGTGATCGGGTTTGAAATCAATCAAAAGCTTCGAAGTCATCATCAGTTAAACCCCTATCTTTGTCTATCCTTGTGTATCCTTTCTCAACCAGCTTTTTCAATATTTTCTGTTTAATTTCTTGTTGATTCTTGGGCTAATCTATTTAACACAACAACTTCTTGAACTACACAAACCCGTATAATTCATTCACTAATTTCTTCTTCCCTCTCTAGGATTCTAGCAACTTGTGAGTATTGTTAATTACTTATTCTTTCTCTCCAAGCTACTACATTCAAATCAGATATTATATCTTCTTGGGTATTATTAGAATCAATATTGGGTCGTAAAAAAGGGAAAATATCATAATGTGAGAATACCATGTTGGAGCATGATTTATGTTTCAAGCTTAATGAAACACTAGATCTTGTTTGCATGATTCCCCAATAGGGGTGCCAAAAATCTACTGGCAAATGGATTTGTCTTTTTAATAAAATAAACTATTAAAATGTTTTATGCCCAATCTCTCAAGAAAAACACAAATTTCCAAAAGTTAAAGAATTATTTCTCTTTAATTCTTCTCTAAATTTTTCTAAGGTTTAGCTCCCTCGTCAAATATTCAACAGAAACACCGTCAAATAAGAATTACTTTTAACTAGAAAGAAATAAGGCATCCTGTCTATTCTTAGATAGGGGGAAAGATTAGATTAAAATGAATGAAATAAAATGAGCCATACATATAACAATGAAAATGCACAATTCTTCCATCAACACATGCATTCAAGATGAACAACAACAAATCAAATAAATAATCAGAACTTGCGCCATATTTGTATCTAGACACAAAGAAAAGCTCCACAATTTAGAATTGATTCAAAAATAAACCAACCACAAATAAATCAAAGCACAAAGTCTTCGAATAGTTTATGATACCTTCATTCATCCAAAAATCATTCCATTTATGTATGTTAGTAATGATTCAAAATACCTATAGAAAGTTTAAAAGCAAAAGAAACTAAACTAAAGTCTCCAGTTTTGATATCAATCAAAAAGTACCAAAACTTACTACTACTAAGTTTCATGCATAAGTAGAGCTATTCTGAGAATCTCCATTAAAGCTCAATTCTTGGATGGTTTTAAAAAGTAGTTAAATAACCAATTCATGGGTATGTAGACCTAAAAACTAACTACTAAAAGTTTATCTCAAAAACCTAGAGCAATAAACTTTTAAAGACAATTATCCCCTTATTGCTTGAGTGACTCTTCTTCATCCTCATCATCCACTACCTTGATTGGTCCTCTTGTCAGTTTCCATCCCCTAAAAGTGCTCATGAACTAGGACATGGAAACTATATTCAGATTCTTTATGCTCTAGAGCTGGTTACTCCATGTGTCTTTAACCTGTTTCATCTTAGTGACAATGTCAAGGTATTCGGGAAGTTGTCAATTGCACATGTCTATCATTGCTTCAATTTTGAGGGAAAGCATTTACAATACCTTTAGGGGTGTCTTTATTAGATTGAGATGAGTCTTTCACCTTTGCACCTTGTGATCTTGAACTTACTACGGGGGTGAACTTTAGATTTCTTTGACTTATTTTTAATATAGAACATGATGGATCATTTGTGGCTAATAAGATATCCCTTCATTCATCAGAATCATACTCATTTTCCAGAAAGAAAGTTGCTAAGGTACTTGCATCAAATGGACCAGATTCTTCTTCAATAACAATCTCATGCCAACCTTTGATTTCTTCCATTTGTAGATATCTCAACCATTTAGTGCTTGTTTCACCATCATGATTTGTGGTAAGTTGAAAAGAGCACATCGTCTCCTTCCTGGGAGGAGCTTCTAACTGTAACTTATTTCGTGGGCTAGGAAACTAATAAGCACTTATGCCTTCTTGTGTAGGGAAGTTATTTCACCTGGCTTAATTTTGATATTGGTTTGGATAAACATAAGGTCTACCCTACTGTCTCTTTAGGGTGATAATATAATCATTGACTAACCTTTGAACCATAGGATATATGTTTATAGAGACTTGAGAACCAAAAGTTTGAATGTCTTTCCTCAACTTCCCTACAATTATCAGATCATCCTCTAATTGAATGGCTAATCTTTGAGCAGTAGCTAAATCAATGGGTACTTTTCTCCTCATTTAAAAAGAAATATCAAGGGGCATTTCTCCTAGGAAGAATCCTTTTTTATTCTTGACATTAGGCCTCGAGGCTACAAGGATTCTTTCTAAAAGTTTGTTGTATTTAGCCACAAATTTCCTCATAGGTTCGTGCATTTCTTTTGAAAGTTTATGCCAATTGAATGAGAAGGGAATTTCTATCACTAGGGGTTTTGAAAGGGGCTTCAAGTGCACAAGTCATGGTATCCCAATCTATTATGGAGGTATGTGGGAGATGATTAAACCAATCTACTACAACATTAGTAAAAGTTTGAATGAAGAGTCAGACTATGACATCTTTAGTAAGAACATCAATAGTTCTGCATGCTATTTTGGAGGAACTCAAATGGTCTTCAACTAGGGTTTTTCCATCTCCATTAAACTTACACAAAAAATCTGTAGCCCTCTTATGCATGGCTCCAAGATTTTCTTTGAGGTGGAGATTTCCATTTTGCTGACCCCAAAAGGCCATGTTTGGGATTGACAGTATTCAA
Organism: Cupressus sempervirens; assembly: GCA_028749045.1. Taxonomy (NCBI): domain Eukaryota; kingdom Viridiplantae; phylum Streptophyta; class Pinopsida; order Cupressales; family Cupressaceae; genus Cupressus; species Cupressus sempervirens. Next base: position 54,717,386 of record CM053793.1, on the reverse strand, counting down.
AGGTTGAATATTTAGGAAGGTAGGAGTGGTAGTATCGGGGATAACAAGAGCTTGTAAAATAAGGGAAGGTTGTACTGAAGGTGGTGGAGATGTAGGTCTACTAACTAACTAGATTTTCTTTTTCCTTAGAGTGTGGATCAGGTTTGAAATCAATCAATCTCAAAGCTTTGAAATCATCATTAGTTAAACCCCTATCTTTGTCTATCCTTGTGTGTCTTCTCTCAATAAGATTTTTCAATAATTTTTGTTAATTTCTTGTTGATTCTTGGGCTAATCTATTTACCATGGCAACTCC